>CM053609.1:72868548-72890915 GCA_028646535.1 Procyon lotor | reverse complement strand
CAGCATCAAATTGTGTACTGTTAGCCAATGTGAGGTAAACCACAGTGGTCAATACAATATAAGTTTATATTAGTTTTTCCCCTAGTGAGAAGTCCAAAACTATGCTTCTAAACTTCAAGAGGCTCTTTTCTTACTGTAGCGTTTAGGGAACCCATTTTCTTCCAGCATTCAAGTCACCATTGTTGTCATAGGCATCAAACCAGAAGGTGGCAAAATAGCACAGACGATGACAAGGAGAAACTATATGGACAAGGCCTTGAAAATGTGTCTATCATTTGTACCCACACACCACTAGTTAAAACTTACAGCTACACTAATTACAAGAAAGGCTGAGAAATATTGTCCAATTGTGTGCCCAAGAAGTAAAGAAAATAGGTGGTTTTGTGAATGACTAATTTATATCTGCCACAAAGATGAATAATACATAGTATCTTAACTTTAAGAAACTCAATCTGTTTGGATAAGCTGGCAGATGAACATAGTACAGAATGATAACTTTAATAAATATATGTAAATGAAGCTATTACAACAGAGCGCACATTCAATTAGATGTTGGGGAGTTTGGAAGGTCTAGCGGGGTGGAATGCATTATTTGAAAGAAGCTGTAGAGAAGGTGATTCTTAAACTGAGTTTGGGTGAAAAACACATGTTCACCAATCAAATGATACCAGAGACAAGAGAACTTTAAATCAGTGAAAAATTATGAAAAGACATTGGGGTCATGGCATTGTACATTAGGATACATGGAATTGTCTGTATGTTTGCAATAATATGCAGAGCAGCTTTCTGCCTGGAATTATTTTTTGCTTATATATAACATTGCTGTTCTTATTTAATTTGGGGATAAATTCACTTGACATGTTTTCATCATCTTTTATTTCTAACTATTCTGTTATTTAAATGAAATAATGGTAAACAGAATATAGTTGGATTTTATCATTTCAATTTAAACCCAAAATTTTCCCTTATAAAATTGAATTAATTGTCCTAATTTAATTATTTTGAACTATAATACCTTGCTTTGTATTCTTAACACTCTGAAAATTTCCATTTTTTAATGTTTCATATAAATCAAGTTAAATTTTCCTTAATACGTACTGGTGATTTGAAAAATGGTGCTTATGTAAACAATCAAATTCATTTTTATTTTTTATATATATATATATATATATACACATATATATATAAAAATTATCTAAGGACAAAGAAAATTATATCATTTTACTTTCCCTTACATGAGATAAATAATTTAGCATCCCTTTTGTATTTTTATGATCTACAACCTAATTCATTAAATTAAAATGGCATTAATAATTAGATATTTAAACATATCATTACACTTACTACTAATATAATATTTAAAAATATTCTTTGGCCTTTTAATTTAATTTAAATTTATAATGATATTTATACAACTTATTATACCTATTTATACATATTAGTGGGCTCTATGTTTTTTTCACCTCTTATATACTTCCGTTTTCCAATCCTTTACTTCCTAACTTTACCCATCTTTAATATTTTTAGAATATTTTTGATATTTTTAAGAATAACATTTAAGATGTTAGTTTTGGGATTATGAACATAAAAATCAAAGTTTCAGATCCCATCCTCACTCTAAAAACTTAAAGAACAGTTTTCTAGATATTATCTACTGTAGGTTTTTTAGGCTTTTTTCCTTCATTTTTAGACCTCATGTTCAGTGTCTTCTCCAAAATCGATAACACATGGTAGCAAATAAAATTACTTTTTAAAGCCTGGGTCATCATTTTCTTTTTAGAGAGCAGCACAAATTTATAAACATTGAACATTATATCAAAAACTAATGATGTACTGTACCTTGGCTAATTGAATTTAAATAAAAAAACTTTAAAGTTAAAAAAAAAATAGGGGCTTAGTGGGTTAAAGCCCCTGCCTTCGGCTCAGGTCATGATCTCAGGGTCCTGGGATTGAGCCCCACATCAGGCTCTCTGGTCAGCAGGAAGCCTGCTTCCCCCTCTCTCTCTGCCTGCCTCTCTGCCTACTTGTGATCTCTCTGTCTATCAAATAAATAAATAAATCTTTAAAAAAATAAATGAATAAAATAAAAAATAAAAATTAAATTAAAATTTAAAAAAAAATATTAAACATGGAGCATAAAAAACAGAGGTCAGTGCCTAAGCTAGAATAGAAAGAAACTCAATAAATGTAGGTATGTTTTCTGTTAAAGGTAGCTTACTAGTCATTACCCAAAGCTTTATTTATTTATTTATTCAGTCTGCTGCTGCCAGACCTTTTATACTGAAATAAAATGGCATTATGGGACAACTTTCTTCTGCTATTACCTATTTTTTTTAACAGAATTTTGTCTCTTTAAAGATTCAGTCCAGAGTTTCTTCTGGAGACTTTCGTCTGAATTTCAATAAACTGAGTTCGTAGGCCAAATTGTAAGTAAAACTGTGATCTGTTTTTTGGCACACTTCTGATGTGAATTATTCAGAGATACCTCCGGGATCAAACACTCCCTACTGAACTTCCTCTTTGGAGATATTCTTTTGAATACAAAATGGCCTTACCTCACTTGGTTTAAATACAAATAAATTTGAATTTTTTGAAGACTAAGATATTGTAACAGTGTTCCCGGAATTAGGATCAAGTTACACAACTCTTGCATTTAATTTTATGTTTAATTCCAATGTACAACTGGACAGATTCCAATAGCAAAGAATGCCAATTTCAGTAGTACCAAGAAGATACTTAGACACAATCTCCCAAAGTAAAGCTTCCATATTTTCTCAGCTTATTGACAGAATGTATATTTAAACTCCCGTGTCTCTGAGTGTCATACTGTAACTTTGCTTTATTCAAAGCTAATAACAAGTAAATAATCATCTTCCAGGAAATAACAAATAATTGCTTGGTATTTGTGGTACCTGATAAAGTCACAGTTCCTACCAACAGTGTTTTTTCATGTATCAGGAGCATATGTTAATATTCACATTTTGGAGTGATAACTTTTACCAGCTGGAACAAAGAAGGGACTTCAATATTTTTCTGTATTACAGAAACAGAAAGATATGTTATTATCTTTATGTAGCAAATAAAGCTTTGTGTTAAAAAGGGGGCACCTGGGTGGCTCAGTTGTTAAGCATCTGCCTTCAGCTCAGCTCATGATCCCGGGGTCCTGGGATTGAGCCCCACCTCGAGCCCCACATCAGGCTCCCTGCTCCGTGGGAAGCCTGCTTCTCCCTCTCCCACTCCTCGCTTGTGTTTCCTCTCTTGCTGTGTCTCTCTCTGTCAAATAAATAAAATCTTAAAAAAAAGGGGGGGGGACAGAGCACTCATATTTTCTTTCTTTTTTTAGGATTTTATTCATTTATTTGAGAGAGAGAGATTGAGAGAGAGAGAGAGAGAGATAAGCGTACAAGCAGGGGGCGGGGAGGAGCAGAGGGAGGGAAAAGTAGACTCCGCATTGAGTGCAGAGCTTGATACTAGGTTTGATCTCTCAATTCTGAGATCATAACCTGAGCCAAAATCAAGAATCAGATGCTTAACCAACTGAGCCACCTAGAACACTCATGTTTTCTTGTTGAGAATCTTGGTTTCATATGCAATCCAAGCTGAATTTCCATTTTTTACTATTATTTCATTATTGCAAGAAGTTACATGGGCAGCCAAATAAAGCCTTTGTTAGTTCAATTTGAATCAGACTAGAATAACTGATATATTTTGTTGTCTCAGACTAGAATAACTGATATATTTTGTTGTGTATCTACATTGTATATAACTAGTTTTCACTCCAGAGAATAAAACTTCAGGTAACAGGTGTTTGTCACCAAATCTTTAATTATTAGATAAATTATAAAACTATTAAAGTTATCACTATCTTCCACTAAGGTGTGGAAGTAAGAGTAAGGTGTACAACCAATTTCTTGCAGGTAAAACGAAGAGACAGCCAATAGTATCTCCTAAGTGGGAGATAAACTCTCCCTTCTCTGACATATCTTGCCACTCTATGGTACAAACTTAGAATGGCCACTCATGAGACTGGTGCTTAGTGCCAAAAAGTCAGATCTTGGTGTTGAAACACTGTATCATGGCATAAATATAAACATATGCATGTGTGCTTCTCTTCAGCATCAATCCTCCAATTATGATATTGGCCATGTATATGACCCACTGCTGTGCACTCTCCCATAGCTTCCCATTGGCAAGGGCAAAGAAAGCATGATATTTGTCTTCAGTATGAAAATCTTCATCAGAATGTCATCTATATAGTTCTATAGTTTAATTTTGACATCAAAGAAGCAAGTATACTGCTATAGATGGTTGTTGGGTTGAGCTGGAATTCAATTACCAAATTGTTGTGTCTTTGCAATGTACGTTTAAGTCCTTCATAGCTGTGCCTTTGTTGAAAGGACCCAAGAGACATGGGTATTAGCCTTAAGTGACAATATTTGCCACCCATGGAAACCTTGGTTTTCTCCTCTGATTCATTAGATACCGTGAAGACCCTTTTACTTACAATCTGCACAAAACATTTACCCAATATTCTACCTGTTGCTGCCACAAAGAACTACACAAAGGCTCTCATTCTGCTCAGACACATGTATTTCCAATTTTAATTTTGACATGGTTAATTCATTTGTTCACTAAAGAAAGTTAGTAAATGTTTCATCTTTCATTTTGAGAATAATAGTAGTATATTTCTCAAAATCTTATATATATTACATTATTTTTCCTCTGGGTGTTCACAGAGGAAATAATTTATTTAAGTAGAGAACCTTTGGAAAATTACCCTTTCTACTCTAAGTAATTTAGATATTGATGATACTGTTTTGACTGTCTTCTAGAGTTTGATGATGTAGATAAAAATTCTAAAGCTATTGTGATTCTGCTTTTGTGTTCCACATATACTTTTGGGAGGTAGATGTAAGATTTTGTTGTTTAGCTCCAAAATCATAATTGCTGGAATATTTTCTTCTCTTTTAGCATTGATTACCCTATTTGTTTGGATTAGTCTGGCTTTTTCTTTGGGAAAACTTTTCAACTTGAGTATTTGTTCTCTAATCTGTCCTTAGCCCTCATAATATTTTACCATTCTTTGTTTTTTCAGATGATATCTATAAGCCATTATAATTGTTTTGTTAAAAACTAATATTTGAATGAAAAATATTTACAAGTCTAATCTTAGAGGTATCTGCATTTCCCATCTTTCATTTCTATTATATACAAATACTTGAAGATTCTTTAGAATCTTTGATAAGATTGATTAATGATGTGTGCAGCTGTTTCTGGGATTCGGCAGTCTTTATTGAAGAAAAAAGATCATTTACTTCTTTACGCAGGTGAAAGATCTATCTAAATCTCCCAGTGAATCAAAGGATACACCAAGGTTGAGTTTTGAAAAGACCCTGTGATTTAGTTTCTACCAAAAAGATCGAGGTTTTTGTCACTTTAGGACAAACTTTGACCCTCTACTGGTCAATTCCCTCCCTGTTTAGTCACTATTTGTTCTAAGGAACCTGCTCCCCTGTCCTGACAAAGTTAGAATTTGGCCCTCTATGGGTACTTGGCAATCAGCTATCGATGATAGTAGCTAGAAGGAGGCCATTTCCTCAGAATTCATCTCCTAAAAGTCAATTGCCTGAATGGCTGCTTCATCTTTTGATAAAACTAATTTGCTAAATTTAATTAACGTATAGATTTACTAACATTATTCCATTAACTATTAATAGGGTAATTTGGATATATGACAACGGTTTCTCTCTCTTTCTTCTGGTCTCCTGTCTTTTTGGCATCAATACTCAGATATTTAGAGGGGGGAAAAAAAAGTAAGGTCAATTGAAACTTCACAGAAAACTTTAGTATCCCGTTGAATTACTGTGTTAATTAATGTGAATTATAGTACACGCTATACTTATTATGAGTTACAGGAAATCTTATAAATAATTTAAAATAACAAGTAAGTTAATTAAATTGGTTATTGGGCAATTGGGTTTCTATGAATTGGCTATGGCTAATTGCATTTTGCAAATTAGCTAGATTTAAGAGTGGCTCAACACACTAACCCTGAATCCGTCATCACATTTTGTTGGCTTCAGCTTCTCCCACAGTAAAGGCCCACACATTCTGATTGGCAAACATCTCCCAGTTAGAGAAGTTCAGTGGTTTTAGCTGAGACCAAATTGTTGTCACATACCAGTATGTATTTTTGTTAAAGAGAAAAATCTAATGGGCAACTCTTTGTTCTATTTCTAATTATTTTTCCATCCTTGAAAAACATTGTTAAATCCTCATTTGTATACTAGAATATCCAAAATTCTTATAATTAAAATTCATTCTGTATTTTTTTCCGCTAGATTTTAACATGGTCATATTAATGGCAAATGAAGAGAGTATTTCATCTTTTAGAGTATTACCTTTATTTAAGACACTTAACTTTTCACATATTATAACATTTGCATTTATCTTAATTTTTCTTCGTGTTCTTCATTATGTTTTATTAAACATAATGTGTTCTTTTTTTGAAAAAAATGTTCAGACAAGACAAAATATGCGTTCATATTTTGAACCTAAGGGTGTGCATTAAACTTCAATGAAAATGTAAAATTTACCCCTGAGAGAAGATAATATTTGATTAAATATTAGTTGGCAAATTTGCTGTACTAAACTATTAGTTGACTAACATATTCTCAAAATGGTGATTACTGTTAGGTGGACGAAAACATCATGACACTTTGAAAGGCTGCCTTATATTCGTTACTGTTACCAGGACAACCTGTCACTATTTGTGGTCCCTGGAGTTGACAAGTTAATTAATGAAGGAAAAAGATCAGAATGGCTTGTATAACTTAGGAGATTTCATTATATTCATAAGCTAATAAGCTTCAAAGAAACATGCTCCCTGATTTCTCATGTTCATCCCAAAAAAATACATTTATTTTTTAAATCTGAGGTTAGGAAAATCACACGCGCGCGCACACACACACACACACACACACAAACACACACACACACGTATAAATACATATATACACAAACATACAATTTTTTTCATTTTTTATTCATGTTAAGCTAAATTGTGGGAGTAGTCTCTGGAAATCCTGTCTTCTACATGAGAAGTTACTTTGTTACCTGGTGAGATAGCTCTTCAGTAAGGTATTAGTAAACTCTGGCTGCCATAACAAAATAAAGACTGGTTAACTTAAACAACAGACATTTATTTTTTCACAGTTCTGGAGGCTGGAAGCCCAGGATCAACCATGTCAGCAAAGCTGGGTTCCAGGGAGGCTTTCTTCCTGACTTGTAAATGACAGGTTTCTCACCATGTCCTCACATGATTGAGAAAGAGAGCAAGCTTGCTAGTAGTTCATCTTATAAGGAAACTAACTCCATCATGAGTGCCCTATTCTCATGAACTCATGTATCCCTAATTACCTTCCAGAGGTCCCATCTCTAAATATCGGGCGTTGGGCTTTCCACATGTGAATTTTGGGGGACACATTCAGTCCATAACAAGTACCTACCTTAAGTAATGTAATATTTAAATTAGATATAAATAGGTATTTTGACACTAAATCCTTGTCCGTATCAGCATTGACCAATAGAACTAATGTAATGATGGAAATACACTATATCTACACTGTCCAGTAAGATAACTGTAGCTAGCCATGTGTAGCTACTGAACACTTGCAATGGACCTAAGAAATGCATTTCAATTTTGTGTAATTTAAACAGCTTTTTGTGTGGCTAGTGACTACCCTACTGGATAGTACTCTTTTAGTCCATTCTCTGACCAACATCAATATATCAGACATATAGGTACAGCTATAGATATATATAAAAATGAGTTACTACAAACTATATATGGCATTTAATATATAAAAACAATTATAACATAACTTGATGAATTAAAACAGGAAGAAAGTGATACCTAATTGTGTGGAATAAAAGACATAAGATATAGGCTAAACAATAAGGCAAATATTAATTTTGAAAATATAAGTGTTTATAGGATATCAAAAAATGAAAATGTAACCTAATATATACTGTGAAATATATTTAAAAGTATGAGAATGATGTCCTGCAATAGTAATTATTTCATTATTTATTAACTTATATGCACTCATATATATGTACAAATATTCATTTGTACATGTAAAGCATGGTTAAAATATCAGCTCATTATAGAAACATAACAATACCTTTACATTTTGGAATATGTATTTTCTGGGTAAACATCAATTTATCTTTGAGTTGAATGATATTATAAACAAGGAGTTTTTAATAATCCTAAAATTTGTAAAGTTATGCATGCATTTTATGATAGTTAAATCATTTGAAAATACAGAGGAACTTAGAAATAAATGTCAGGTACAACATTATCCCCTGAGACTGTAACAATGAATAAGAATTACTTCTCGGATTCAAAAATCATAGACTAGCTGAGGAAATATATATGTAAACAAGGGATTTATTATTATGGAATCACAAGTGAAATTACAATGTTATAACCAGGGTTCACTGGTGGTACAAATAAAGGAGATTAGTATATTCTATGCATGAGATATGGGAGTGGCTTCCAGAGAAAGCGTTGGAAACTTGCTTCTTTTTCCAGTCACTGATGAAGTATTTCTACTGCCATTTCCAGGCAGAATTCATTACCCTTATTTTTGTACCCCTATGTTTTAATCATACACTTGGTAAAATAGTTTTCATTCTGTGCTATATATCATCGATTGTCTGGTTTCTAGTTTGAATAATAAGTTCTTGAAGTAGTATAGCATTTCCTTATCTGTTTGTGTACATCCAACACCTAAGATTGTTGGAAAGTGTTAATTTTTGAAATATATATATAAGACATTCAAGTGAATAATATATACATATATATATATTCAGTATGTATACTTAGTAAAATATATTGTTATTTTATTTTCATAAAATATCACTAATTCAGAATAGCAGACAAGGCATTGAAATATGACTTATGAAAATAAATAAATTTAAATTCTACTTCTACATTCTTGCTACTTAAAATTATGAAGAATTTTCATATCACTTAATGAGATTTATTATAGTAAATGTGATTCTACTAAACTGTATTCTGAGGGAAATACTTTTAGTCTATTCCCCTATAGAAAAAATGGCTTTATCTTCATAAAATTAAATATGTGGATGGTCATTTCGTATCTCATGACAGACTTCATAATTATGTGAAATAGGGAAGAACGTTCTTCATTAAACATTATGAAGATAAGCAAGTTTTACAGATAAGAATGTACTTATTAGAGACTTCATATATACAGACGAATCTGTGGAAAAAGTAAATAAAAACACCACCCAAACAAACAAAACGAACACTTTTTAAAAAATGCATGGAATAACAAAGCATTATATATAAAAATAAAGCCCATAGGTTTCATGTGCAGTAAAGTTGTACTCAGTGAAAGCATTTTTATTTTCTTAAAGATAAGTATTTTAATATTAGCTTGAAATCTATGTTTAAACCTCATACTATGATTTTTTAAAATAATTCTATCATGGAGCTTGCTTATTCTGCTTATTCTTCAGTTCTCACTTCCTTCAATACTCAGACGTAACAAGAGAACCTGGAGGTTCTTGACTTGTTACTGAGGTGGAAAGGTGCGATGATGGTCCTGGAATTACTTTTGAAATAAGTATCTGTAATCAAGAGTAAATATGCAAACTGGTTTTGTTCAGCTATTGAACATAAGCAGTTGACCATTTAAAATAACAATATCTCAGCATTTTAATTTTAGACTTTTTATAGACCCGTGTAAAGCACATTCTCTTGTCATTAGCTAATAGCCTGAACAATTTTACCATTGTTCATTTTGAGTTACAGGCACATAAAATACACATCAGATAACACAGTGCAGGTGCTCAAACTGTAAATATGGAAAGTCCTTTAAATATAAAATGAACGCAGCCAACTATAAAAGCTTTTTATACAACCTTTCTTCAAGGTAATCAGGTCTTCATATGCCATGTGCTATGGCAATAAAAAACTTAACTGGTATCCCTTGTCTAGAATTCTAAGAAAACTGCAGCTGTTCATCAAGAGCATTTTAGTTTTTACCAGAGCTGCAGCTATAATACACATAATTCATGTGGTACATTGGAGCTGTCCATCTGCTGGGTGCTGTATTCATGGTTGACTAATCATCTGTAATAGAATTCCTGTCTAGTTGTTTGTGCATAATACTAGATTCTAATGACTCCAGATCATTTATCCTGCATGGATTTAGAGCAAAGCCTCATGCTACTTCCTCTGGAGAAATGTTCTGAAAATGGTATGAGAAAGTAATTTCACTAGAAGCAAAAACAAAACCCTGGACATTTCAAAGCATTTATCTTAGTATCAATCAATTATCAAACCACTAATATGTACTTAAATAAGTTTAGAATTATATGAAGTAGTAGTGTTCCTGAGGTCTTCCAATATAACTTGATTTGGTTGATAATAAAAAAAATGGCAAGCCCTAACATTTATTGAGTGATCATTATTAGTCAGGGACATTCTAAGAACGTATAGGTATCAGTTTGGTATTTCCAAATACCAAGATTGTGGTATTTGGAAGATTTGTGTAAGATTTACAACAATTTTTTTTCAGAAGCATTATTATATTGATTATAACAATTATACTAATTTAGACTATTAATGCAATTATCCTCGTTAGTATGCCACTATTATTAAATTTTAAGAGGAAATGGCAACTGGAAAAGAGATACAATTATTTGCCCTGTCTAATTATCCACTCATACAGCAAGTGCTTAATTTTAATTCATAGATTCATACTCCAGCCACTTTGATGTATGCTTAGATAACAATAATTGGCAAGTTTAACTTGTGCTCTTTTGATCTTAGGTAGTAAAGCAATTATAATGTAATATGATAGCAGGAGTACAGGATGGTGTCTACGCCCCCCACTGTACTGTACTGGAGATCATGTGTTTGTTTTTGCTGACTCAGTGTGTCTATTTCTGTTTGGTAACAGCATCTTACTTTAGGGGAATCCCCCTACCAGTACTCTCAGTTTACACAATTTGAAGCAAACACACCTATCCTCCAAGGTCAGGAATAAACTTGTAAAGTATATCAGCCTACCAGAACATTCTATTCTTCTGGTCACAGTGATTAGTTTACATGTATAAGCCAAGTCATAGTTTTTGGCAGATGTTAAAATCAAGAGGAAAAAAAAGTACACTTTTCCTTTGGTCAAGAAAATGAGAGGAGACTAAGCTGGAGCTGTTGGGGTCCCTACTACTGAGAGAGCTGCAGAGGACAACAGCCTTCACAAAAGAGAAGAGCCTAACAGGGACAGAGATACCAAGTCGTGGTAATGTTATTGAAAGATTGGATCCAGCTGTGCCCTAAGCCTTCCCTGGATTTGAATATTTAGTTATATCAGCAGAAAAAAAACATATACAAAAACAACAACAAAAAACCCAACCTTTATTTCCCTGAAATGATTTAATCTGATTCTCTGCCCCTTGCAACCAAAAGTCCTGATAATTACACATAAATATAGCCACAGCCTAGAGACTTGGGAAAGACAGTGAATCTTACATATGAAAACATGTAATTAAGCAGATGGAAAAGAGAGGGACGAGTTCAGAGGAAAGGAAGGGGGTACACAAAAGAGTCATGTTCTTGAAAACTCAGATAGGGGAAAGAGAATAAACCATACTCATCCGATCTTTTATAATTATGCAGTGCTGTCTACGTGCTATGTTAGTTACGTGCTGGCTGATGAATACTAATCAAGATAAAGAGTCCTCCCTCTTACCTAGCTCGACATTCATCAGGTAAGCCTGAGATCATACAGTACATTTACAAACATTGAAACAATTTAAATTTCATTCTTACTCCAGCTTAGAATTTGAGAAAATAAAGGAAACAAATTAAGCCAGACACAAATTTCAAATCATGCAGCAACTGGTAAATTCTGTTTTGATGGTTGGTTGTATGGATCTGATCTTCAGAAAATAGTTAGTGGCCACAAACACAATCAGTGACTCAGCCAGACAAAAAAAATAATAATAAAGCTTCCTGATCCCCAATTGTTGTTTTTCACAGCATCATTCATAAACATATCAAAATTTATAAATATTATTTATTCTTATAAGCTTTAGAAAATGCCAGCAATAACTCAGATATTTTATTTAATTGACAGTTACCCCCAAGTCTTTTTGCCCTAAATGAACAAAAATGTAGATTCACCTTTCTGATGAGAGAGGGAGACCCCACCTCCCTCTCTCATTTCTCTATCTCTTTTTCTCTCATGAGTATATTCCTCCCTTGCATGTTTCTTCTTTTCCTAAAATTTAAATCAACTAGAGTATTTTCTTGCTTTCAAGTAAAATTTAAAGTATCCATTTAAGCCATCCATGGGATTGATTATGGAGGTAATCATATTATATAAAAATTATATGACCTCTTAAGTTGATCTTGATATCCTGATTATATAGATATATCAGTAATTTTAATTGATGATACAATGACATATAGTCCAGTAAAAGTCTAAAATAAAATTTAGGAAACTGAGCAAACCTACACTAATAAATATTCCTTATTAAGTTATTTGAAAAGGACACAATTTTGTCCCAATGACAAGGAATCCCTGGGACTTGCAGAAAAATTGTTATTAAATGAATTAAATTTGTGACAAACCTCCAAAAATGTGACTTCTGAGAAAAAGTTGTTTAAAATGTAAACAAATTTGCTTTACCAGCAGTTTTCTAGGAATATTTAAATAGCGCTAATTGAAACAAACCTCTCCTATGTATTTTTGTAAGTTTTCCAGAATTCCATTTAGCAACTTTTATACTTAGAATTTGGAAGACAACTTAAGCTTGCCAAGATATTATTTCGCTTTTGTTTAACATATGCTTCATGATTTTAAAAACTGGCGAGAGATCTAGTATTCATTTTTCTTTCTTTTTTTTTTTTTAAGATGTTACTTATTTATCAGAGAGAGAGAGAGCGCACGAGTGAGCACACAAGCAGAGGGAGCGGCAGCAGGCCCAGGGAGAAGCAGGCTCTCTGCTGAGCACGGAGCCCAGTGTGGGGCTCCATCCCAGGACCCTGAGATCATGACCTGAGCCAAAGGCAGATAGATGCTTAACCAACTGAGCCACCCAGGCATCCCTCATTTTTCAACAATGCTTTAGAAAAGGCCCTAGTTAGCCCAACACCGACATTTATTCTTATTACTTTCCAAAAGTAGTACCAATGAGTTCACTTTTACCTCCTTCAGTAGTTTTAGGCTGCGGATAGTTTCCTACATTACATTAATTCACTTTAAGAATTGCATTATATTTAACATGGTGTTAACATCATTATGAGTCAGGTGGTTTCTATGAAAAACAAAACAAAACTTGTCTGCCAGTTTGCTTTCGTCATAACTCTCCTTGCAGGTTTGTTCTAATCTATTAGATGAATTCATATGAAATGGCAAGGTTCTGCTCTGGAGGACATTCTCTTCTCATTCTACAATCTCTCCTCTAGTGGGTAGTCTCACCACAGCTTCCAATCCTCCAGCTTCCTCGTGTGTTTAAGTCTCTGATCTTAGCCTCTCTAGTAAGACAAAGACTTGAGTATCCAGTCTTCTGGTGGACTGTTCCAAGGCACCTCAAATGTGAAATCTGCAAAGTGAAACTTAATGATCTTTCTTGTCGAGATTCATTCCTCGTCCAAATAAATGGCAGCGTCACTCATCTTTTTGCACTGCCAGGAACCTAGGAGTTACCGTTGATATTTGCTTCCCATACTTACTCTGCTCAATCTCTCACACTTAATCACTCAAGTATTTTCTCAAATCCAATTAGTTTCACCTCTGCTGTCATTACCCTAGACCAAAGCTGTCATCAACTTCCACCAAGATGACTTCTTGTAATACTCTTTGATTGGATAACACTGAATACTCCTGTCTCCTCAAATCCAACCCTGAGCCTCCATGTCAAATTTTGCCTTAAAAAAGTTAAATGGCATTTGCTCCTCTTAGGAGAAATAGAGCAAAAGACTGTAAAGACACAGTGCTGGCCAAGTTGCTTCTTTTTCTTTTTTTCCGGTTACTGTGCAAGATTGTACACTCCATAGTATCAGAATAATATCACCTGTGACATATGATGACCTTATAATACCTCTTGCTCCCCTCTAGAGGCAGCATCTATGTTTTCACCCATTGGATCTGGTCAGACCTCTGACCTTGATCTTGGGTTGTTGGTTATCGTAGCAGATTCTATACAATGACCTCAGTCTCTGACTCTGCTTGCCCCCACCCTCTTAGCCAAAAGAGTAAATCAAAACTAATATTGCTTCCTACTAGATTGGTAGAGATTACAGTCACCACGATAAAGGCTGTAGAGATGACAGTCCCTTTTATATATCATTTTACTTCACTAATCAGTTCTCCACACAGGCTGGATGGATCCTGCAGAGTGACTGTAAAGTCTCACGGACTCTGATTGCAGTAGCTGTGCTGGACTTGGTATTGTGGCTAGAACAGATTAATATGGGCTAGGTACATAACGTGCCACTGACCCCGTAACTTTTAATTCCTTACTATTCCTATTAGGAAAAAAAATGATCAGAACAGCTTTGCTTATACTGGACCATTAAAAATATTTACTTATTTATTTATTTTTCCTCAGGGGTAAGTTGTTTCTCCTGCTCTCTATCAGAAGCAGATCATGTGAGCAATTCCAAGAACATTTTGTTGATAACATCAAGCTTATTAGAAGGAACAGGAGGCAGCAAGTACTGTGGAGGTCTTGATAAGATGCATGCACTCTTAAAATAAAATAACTCTAAGGAGATTCAGGGACTTGGCATTTCTGTCAAGTTTCTAGGGGTCCATTGGTCAGGAGCCTAAGGGAATATGTCCTTTGGATTGAAAGCAAAGTGCCCCATATTGCACCTCCTGTAGTAAAAAAGGCTACCTCGACCAATTGACTTAAAAATGCAGGCCCATGCTAAGTTTCTGGCTCTCTAGATAAACCTTATTTTACCCAAATTTTGCTTTTGTCCTTTTCACTATTCTAGCATGCTAAAGAACTTACTTATTTTACTGTATTGAATATTGCCTGTTTTCTCCAGCCAGAGGGTAAGGTCTCCAAGGACAGTGATCCTTAAAATGTATCCCCAGATGCTTACATCAGTGCTTGGAACATAATAAGTGCTTAAATAATATTTCTTGAGTAAACAAATTAATGATTTCTGTATTTTAAAATGGTTATTATTGTTTGTCTAGCTAAGCAGAAAAAATAACCTCACCCAGCATTACCAAATTGGAGGAATTTAGTTTATCTGTACTGGTAAGGAATAGAGAGCTGTATGTTTCTTTACAAATAAATTTTAAATTTAGTATAGTAGAAAACAGGGGTCATTTTTAAATACTATTTTAAGTGGGCAATTATATTCTGGGGTCAGAAGTGTTGACATTATACTGCTTTTTGACAAAGGTGGCGGGTAATGTTTCATTAATATTTGAAATTACATTTTCCAACTTTGAACCAGGATGCTCAGATATTAGTATAAGTATTTCACCAATGAAACTTCCCCAACCATCCATTAAGCACGCTGTGTTCCCTCTTCCTGGGTATCCCAGGACTTTGCTTACCGTTGTCTGCCTCCAATCATAACAACAGGCAAACCAATCTTAAGGATTAACTTGCTTCAATCTCATGTACTCCTTGCTTGCTAAGTAAGTCCCTTGGTCTGTAGCAGACGTAACTTAACTTTCTTTGAGATTTGCAGACCACTGGCCTTGAGGAGGGTAGGACCAAACTTTCCTGGAAGATAAGGCCTGACTACATTCAAAACCAGCTGCCACACATTAAGGAGGGCACGTGAGGTAATGACCACTGGGTGTTAATACTCAACGGATGAAAAATTGAACTCTACATCTGAAACTAATGATACACTACACTATATATTAACTAATTGAATTTCAATAAGATAAGTCAAAAATTAAAAAAAAAAACAGCTGCCACAGATGCTAGCAAGTCTGTTCAGGGTCATGTCCCATGTCCACATATGACTAACTGCCCAGGCATCTTTTTCTGCACATAGCAACCTCCTTCCACCTTTTCCCTTTTAAGTCCCTTTGGCTTCCTCTGGATGGGGAAGATGCTCTTTGAGGCATTAGTCCACCACCCTCCCAGGTTACTGGCTTCCTGAATAAAACAACCTCTTCTTCCCTACCATCTCCTATCTCTCAAGCATTGAAATTCTGATATTCAAGGAGCAAGCAGCTGAACCTGAGCATGGAGCTGGTCCTCCATCCCATAGCACAACCATCAACCCCTTAATCATTGACACTTCCGCTTTACCAATCTTCTTGGCCACCACTTTTCTTCATTTTTAGAGACCCTTATCTTCTATAGACAGATTTATTTTATGGTGAACACTGGTCATTTCTAAGGCTTAAAAAAAAATAGGTTGGTGATCTTTTTCTCTTTAGGAGTAGCCTGAGTTTGGAAATGAATGAGATATTCTGCCCTGGAAAATTCCAGAAGCATTATCAAATTCCAGAAACATAACTTTATATATATTTTTTAAGATTTTAAAATTTATTTGACACAGAGAGAGAGACAGCAAGAGAGGGAACGTGAGCAGGGGGAGTGGGAGAGGGAGAAGCAGGCTCCCTGCTGATCCCAGGACCCTGGGAACATGACCTGAGCTGAAGGCAGACGCTTAACAACTGAGCCATCCAGGTGCCCCATAACTTTATATTTTTAAAAATGTTTCTTATTTCTCCCAGTCCCTGAAAGGGCTTTGATGCCTCTGACAGTTGCTTTAGGTTAAGGATTGAAGAAAAATCTCCAGCCAAGAACCCACAGTAACACACTTAATTGACTTTTTCATTTCTTAGGAGGGAAAGTGATCACCCACTGTTTCTCACTACTGATTCTTTTTTTTCTCTGCCACCCAGTTTCTGTTTCTACTTTTCCCTCTCCCCCATTTTCCTTTCCCTTTCTCCTCATGTTTTTCCTTCATCTGCTCTGCTCCTCAATCTGCAATTTTTTGACTTGATAACAAAAATCTTGCCACTGCTTTGCAGAAAAAAATACTTCATTGTTGAAAATCATTTAAGAAATCCTTTATTTTATGACATTCCTGAAATGTTAATTCATACTAAAGTTTTAAAGCCTTTGACTTTTCTATTTTTTTTGTAACTCATTGTTTATTTTTTTTAAAGATTTATGTATTTATTTGAAAGAGAGAGAGAAATCACAAGCAGGAGAGGCAGAGGGACAGAGAGAATCTCAAGCACACTCCTTCTGAGTGTAGAGGCTGATGTGGGGCTCAGTCTCAAAACCCTGAGATCATGACCTGAGCCAAAATCAAGAGTTGGATGATTAACCACTGAGCCACCTAAGTGCTCCATGTTACTCACTGTTTATAAATATTCTTACTTGTTCCCTATTTTTCACATAATGTATCCTACATATGTTCATGCATAAAAAATAAAACATCTGTCTTCTTAAAATATACTAAAACATGACCAATAATTTATATAAAATGTTTATATTTATATTTTAATATAAAAATTATATATTATACTTACTATTAAATATAAAATATTTTAGTTATACATAATTTAAAAATACAAGTAGAAATTAGAACATTCCATGCATACTTTTCATAAAGTGATTTTTTTCAACATTTTTAGTTTTCAATGCCAATAATCAGGATTTTAGTTGATTATTATTGGTTATTATCCACTTGATTCTTTAGAATTTATTGGACATTTAAGTTAGTTTTAAATTATCTATATTTTCTTTTATGAACAGGTGATATCATATCTAAATATTTGTATTCATACATCTTTATATGGTTTCAAAATTGTTCCCTAAACATATATTTATAGAAAATGAATTGATAAACATTTTCTACTATGGCATAATCATGATAGAATCCCGAAAATAATGTTATTTGACCAAGTTACTAGAGCCATATTCTAACTTAATTTCTTATTATATGAAACAAAAGTTATGAAAATTAGTCCTATATTTGCCATTAAATAGGGGTTATTAAGGCACCCATGAATTGCCATAATATAAACCAGCTGAATAATTAATAACACATGAACACATCTACCCAAAATTGATGATATTAAACGTAACCTATGAAAACAAAGGACTTATGGTGTCACAAATCTAAGCAGAAGATGGAGCAATTGAGGACACTCATATAAGGATAGAATATGTAATCCAGACAATAAAATATGTATAGCTGTACTATTACCGTGTTAGGGTTACATTTTCATTAGTCATTTCTGTTCTACCTCAGAAACTTGACGATTCTGAAGAAAGGTAATCTAGACAAAATATAAACCAAAAAATTAGTGTTTGGCCATAACATGCCAACAACAAATCCAATCTCACACGGTGAACTTTCCAAAGTCAGAGATCCTGTACAATAAATGATCCCAAATATTTTTTTCTATACCTGTAAGGCATCTAACAACTTGATTCAAAGATCTTACATGAAAAAAAAGTGAGAGTCAGATAGCCTCTACCCTTTATCTTACATCTCACTGCGTCTTAATTTCTGTTTCATTTCACTCTGAAATACTTCAAATTCCTACTAGCGGCAACTTATTAAGTAATCTCTGAATCTGTATCTTATTTGGATGTGTAATATAAACAAAGAGAGGAACACACCCATATGAATAAAACCTGTTAATTGGTTTATGGATCAACAGTTCCCAAGTATAGATCAGAAATCTGTATGATATTCCTGGACCTACTTTTATGTTTAGAATTCAGAATTGGATGAAAGATGGGTATAATTACATGGAGCCAGATGGCTCTCTTGTGACTACACACTTACAGATGCTCTTGCAGGTTGTTTATTCCAACAAAATTTGGAATAATTCAACCTCACATGAGGACTTTCTGATTTTTTTAACTGGAAAACATGGGAAGAACTACTTCTGTTTACTTAAAATAAGGCATCTTTGAGCATAGAGCGTGTATATTTATAGTTATTACACATCAAATGTAAAAATTTAAGTAGGACTATATTTTTTTTAAGTAGGACTATATTTTTATGTACTACTTATTCCCATTATTATTGATTAATCTGTTACTATGCACTTATGAGTCTTTTCTATGCAATTAAACTGAAATATGAATTGTGAAGTAGGATCAAACTATATAGTTTCTGATTGTGTGGTTAAACATGAAAAAGGTAGGGGCGCCTGGGTAGCTCAGTAGGTTAAAGCCTCTGCCTTCGGCCCAGCTCATGATCTCAGGGTCCTGGGATCGAGCCCCACATTGGGCTCTTTGCTCAGTGGGGAGCCTGCTTCCCCCTCTCTTTCTGCCTGCCTCTCTGCCTACTTGTGATCTCTCTGTGTCAAATAAATAAATAAAATCTTAAAAAAAAAACATGAATAAGGTATTCATGGCGAAATCAACTTGTGCATATTAGGCCTAAATTTCATATACCTTTGCTACTGGATTACGTAATTAAAATTAAAATGATCTTGAAGCTGGTGGGTGGCTCTCGGTTAAGTATGCGACTTTTGATTTTGGCTTTGGTCATGATCTCATAAGTCAGGAGATGGAGCCGGTGTTGGGTTCTGAGCTCAGCGCTCAGTGTGTAGTTTACTTGAGACTCTCTCTCTCCCTCTGCCTCTGCCCCACCCCCTACTTACGCTGTCTCTCTCTCTAAAAATAAATGAATAAATAAATCTTTAAAAAATAAATAAATAATAAAAACCATTAATGTTTTGTTTTGGAATATATCTTCTTTGGTGAGAGTTTGGAGTTAAATCTTATTTTTCTGATTGTTTTTGAATTATGCTAACACTTTTTTTTAAAGATTTTATTTATTTATTTGACAGAGAGAAAGATCACAAGCAGGCAGAGAGGCAGGCAGAGAGAGAGGGGGAAGCAGGCTCCCTGCTGAACAGGGAGCCCGAAGCGGGGCTCAATCCCAGGACCCTGAGATCATGACCTGAGCAGAAGGCAGAGGCTTTAACCCACTAAGCCACCCAGGCGCCACAAATTATCCTAACACTTTAATCATCTTATGTTCATTAAGTTTGATTACATATGTAGCAAATTTTAATATTCCTTAGCTTTAATGTTTCCAGGTGGCAAGGGGATGTAACCAGGAATTATAAAATATGCACAAGAAATATAGCTTCTTCTAAGTCTAATACTGTTTCCTCTCTTTAAGGATTTGCCATTAAAGGAAAATAACCTACATACTATAGGAAATTTTTTTCAAGATCCTGGCCTTCAGGTTTCCATGTAAGAGAGTTTGTACATCTGATTTCACACTGACACAAAATATTACTAAAAGTATGCTGATCTAAATATTGAATTGCATTTTATTTCAGTCACTCTTTTTGATTTCACCTTACTTAATCTACATTCTCTAACCATTTTAGTTTTCAATGGGAGAAAATATTAACTTTGTGAAAGGGGAAGTGAAATATGAAGGTATGATAATTGTTGATGATCCTTATCTCTCTCCTGTTCCAGGTACTTTCATCTTTCCTAGATGGCCAGTACAAAGTAACTCAGAAGCTCTGTTAAGAAATAGCCATTTCAGGAGCACCTGGGTGGCTCAGTGGGTTAAGGCAGAAAGCCTCTGCCTTCAGCTCAGGTCATGATCTCAGGGTCCTGGGATCAAGCCCCACATCGGGCTCTCTGCTCAGCAGGGAACCTGCTTCTCCCTCTCTGTCTGCCTGCCTCTCTGCCTACTTATGATCTCTCTCTCTGTCAAATAAATAAATAAAATCTTTAAAAAAAAAAAAAAAAGAAAGAAATAGCCATTTCAGAGATACCTGTTGGCAGTACAGGATACAGAGCAACTCAGTCTTGTAATTTGATTAATTTATACAGAGTCAATCAGTAATAAGAATGGAGTAAGACACATACTCTCACAATGGTAGGGGATGCCTGCGTGGCTCAGTCAGTTAAATGTCTGCCTTCAGCTCGGGTCATGATCCTGGAGTTCTGGTATCGAGTCCCACCTCCGGCTCCCTGCTTAGCAAGGAGCCTGCTTCTCCCTCTCCCTGCTGTTCCTCCTGCCTGTGCTTGATCCCTCTCAATCTGACAAATAAATAAATACAATCTTTAAAAACAAACAAACAAACATCAGTGGTTGATTTTATATTCCTCTTAAAATCACCTGCCTCCTTTCTTCTTCTTCTTCCTTTTTTTTTTTTTTAAATCAGCTCTACCCTCAACATGGGGCTTGGACTCACAACTGTGATATCAAGAGTCAAATGCTTTACCAACTGAGCCGGCCAGGCACCTCCTCCCTCCTTTCTTTAGTCCCTCTTTTGGCTCCATTTTAAACTTCCACCAGGACTTCTCAAGTCCCTCTGTACCAACTGTTCTGTGGCAGCCTTCAGTTTGCTGACTTCTATACCCACATTAGCCCTGGCCTTCTAGTTCCTTGGAGAATGATAGCATTAAAATTTGTAAAGAAGATTGGTCCCCTGAATTATCTTTTAACGTGTACATCCAGTTATAATCTGTGCTCATAACCATGAAGCTAGTCAATTCTCCTCAAAGTGTAGGAAAAATATATTTTGCTTTCATAATCAAAACTAAGAATAAAAAATTTACTTTCTATTGAAATAATTAGTGTTACTCTGACCTATCAGTATTTTTTCCCCATTCTCCATATGTTTTTGCATCTGTTTTTTTTTTTTTTAAAGATTTTATTTATTTATTTGACAGAGAGAGAGAGAACATGAGATGGGAGAAGGTCAGAGGGAGAGGCAGGCTCCCCGCAGAGCTGGGAGCCTGATATGGGATTCGATCCTGGGACTCTGGGATCATGACCCCAGTTGAAGGCAGTCGCTTAACCAACTGCACCACCCAGGCGCCCTGCATCTGTTTTTTTTGGAGCAAATCTGTTTTTCCTCAGTTATGACAAGTTATTTATTTAAAAAAAAAACATAGGCACACTCTAACTTTTTCTACTATCTTGTTTTAGATGCATAAGCATTTACTAATGTGTTATTTTTCTGTATTTTTAAGACACATACCTGGAATGGAATATATTTGAATGCACACAAGGAAACCCTCTCTTCTCCATTCTAAGGCAGTCCAGATGTCATTATGTAATTTCCTTTTTCCTTGCATGCACCTGCCTTCTTCATCTGTCATTAAGTCATATATGAAAGAAAAATTTTGTTCCATTTGTTTCAGTTCTGGTCAAAGATTGGCAGAATGGAGATTAAAATATGTAAACATTAAATAATTTTTTAGAGTATGAATAAATTTCATTCTCCTTATATCCTTTTAGAATGTGGCTCATTTTTAAAATATTTTTTATTTATTTATTTGACAGAGAGAGAGACAGAGATCACAAGTAGGCAGAGAGGCAG
>CM053609.1:72787085-72868048 GCA_028646535.1 Procyon lotor | reverse complement strand
TTTTGGATACTAGCCCTTTATCTGATATGTCATTTGCGAATATATTCTCTCATTCTGTCAGTTGTCTTTTGGTTTTGTTGACTGTTTCCTTTGCTGTGCAAAAGCTTTCAATCTTGATGAAGTCCCAATAATTCATTTTTGCCCTTGCTTCCCTTGCTTTTGGAGATGTTTCTAGGAAGAAGTTGCTGCAGCTAATTAACAGCTTTTTAAAACAGATTTTATTTATTTATTTGATAGAGAGAGAAAGAGAGAGAGCACAAGCTGGGGGAGTGACAAGCAGAAGGAGAGGGAGAAGCAGGCTCCCTGGCAGGGAGGCTGATGCAGGGCTTGATACCAGGACCCTGGGAGGTCAAAGGTGGACACTTCACCAACTCAGCCACCCAGGCACCCAATTAATGCCTTTTTATTTGGTACCTATAATGCACCAGATGTGATTGTGACTAATTTTCTTTCCAGTGGTGGGAGTGTTTTTAATTGAATCATAATTGCCATTTAATAGTAAACATTGTCATCATATTTTAATTTTTGGCCCTTTAAATAATTAACAGTGAGCTAAAAGATAGGGGTAGGACTACTATGATGTAGGCACTTGTATTAGCTAAGTATGTAATGAGTGCCTGAGCTATGAAATATATTAAAGTACAGACTTTCTAATTTTGATTTTCTACATAGTAAATATTTTTTAACATAATTTTTATTGGTGAATATTTTAAAAATATAGCTTTTACTAATATTTAAATTACCACCAAAGTTTGGACGTGTTTGTCATTTTTCAGACTTTGCTGCTACAGAAGTATTATTGTAATACTCGGTCCTACACAAAAATTATATTGTATAAAGTTAATTAGTTTCTGAGTCTATCTGGATTATTATCAGTCTTCCATGAATTACTGTTTATAAGGTTTCTCCTTTTTCCCAGATTCCACCAGTGCAAAAGAGTCAATCTAACAAATATCATAATGTTAGATTTTGACATTTATACATAAATATCTAAAAGTTTCAAGTAATAAATAAATGTCTTTTTAAATGCTCAGTTTATAATTTCTGTTTTCAGATTCAATTACAGATAGACCTTATGATAGGTTAAAATATAGCATTATAAAATTGAGTTTTGGGGGCGCCTGGGTGGCCCAGGTCAGATCCCAGGGTCCTGGGATCGAGCCCCGCATCGGGCTCTCTGCTCGGCAGGAAGCCTGCTTCTCCCGCTATCATTCCCTCTGCTTGTGTTCCCTCTCTCGCTGTGTTTCTCTCTGTCAAATAAATAAAATCTTTAAAAAAAAAAAAATTGAGTTTTGATCTTATTATTTTTACAGAAAGAATAAGAAGAATCCTATTATCTTCATTCTTGGAAGGTAGGCTTTGTGTTCTGAATCCGTCTAAGCTTGGTAAATCATTAAGAGCTATTGTTTTGTTTCATTTAAAATTTTAGGGCTCCCCAAAAGAAATATAGTGAATAGTGAGAAATAGAGAATAGTGAATAGAGAATAGTGAGAAATAGAGAATAGTGAGAAATAAAAATCTTCATTTATGTTTTGGGTAGGTATTTACCAAGGAAATTAAAGCTTTTAGTGTTTTCAGAATTTGTCCTATTGCCATGGATGTGAACATACTGGAAATGAGAGTGTCTACGAGGTATGGTGAGGGAAGCCTGCCAACAGAGTGGAGGTCCACCTAGGCAAAGACCCCTGAGCTCTTACACTACCAATTTTGACAAAAATACTTTCATTCTGAAGCTGAGCATCACATTTGGGTCCAGGGTGGACACCTGGTATCTTTTCTGAATCATTCGGACTGCTTGAGAACCCTGAAACTATTATCAGTCCTAGCTAGGGAGGACATCCCACTATCTCCTGAACATAGAAGGGTTTAATTCTCTGCCCACTAGGAAGGAATGACTTCAAAGCAGTTTAACTAGAGCAGGGTAAATTAAAAAAAAAATGTGCAATGGAGTGGTAATCACTTCTGATACATCTTCTGATATGTTTTACATATGATAATATTGACAATAATACTCCTAGAAAAAGTTGAGTATCTGCAGACCATACCTGCTGTTCACTCAAGGGTTTTTGTTGTTGTTGTTGTTTGTACTTTTTTAAAAGACTGTATTTATTTATTTGAGAGAGAGAAGAGAGCATGAGTGGGGTGAAGGGCAGAGGGAGAATCAGACTTCCCGCTGAGCAGGGAGCCTGATGCAGAACTGGATTCCCCAATCAATCATGACCTGAGCCACAGGCAGACTCTTAACTGACTGAGCCACCCACGTGTCCCCACCCAAGGGATTTATGGGAGATCTCCTTGTTAAACTTTTATTCTAAAAATAAAACCTCAGGGGCACCTGGGTATCTCAATGGGTTAAAGCCTCTGCCTTCGACTCAGATCATGATCTCAGGGTCCTGGGATCTAGCCCCGCATTGGGCTCTCTGCTCGGAGGGGAGCCTGCTCCTCCCGCCCCCACCTGCCTCTCTGCCTGCTTGTGATCTCTTTCTTTCTCTCTGTCAAATAAATAAATAAAATCTTTTTAAAAAATAAAAATAAAACCTCACCCTTAATATTTTAATAATCTCCTTTCTCCTTAGAAAATCTTCTCAACCTTACTGAAAAGAAAATTTTAAGATAAAATGTAAATTTTATCATAGTACATAACTGTAAGTTTCTTTTGAACATCTGATGGCTATTTTCTTACTGATATTTATTTTTTTTACTCTAGTGCTATAATAGATCTTTTCCTGGGTCTCCTAGTGTTTGAGGAAACAACACTCTAGCTCACTTGCTCTAGAGCTAACACTTTTGGACTCTGGCAAAAATTTGCTGGTCAATCTCTGGTACCATAAAGAAATATATTTTTCTAGCTTTCCTGTTTCAGTATGGCAGAAGTTATTTTTCATTTTTATCTAAAATATCTGTCCAGCATTTTTAAACTTATTCTTTTATTGCCTCTGCCATAATTAGATTCCCTCATTGTATTCTGTTCTTCCTTTATCATTATAGATCTCTTTGTAGTCAACTCTGTGGGACAGCTTTCTTTCATTCTGTTATTGCTCTATTCATTTTATCTCTGTTCAGGGAATATCTGTTTGAGGCAACCTGCTTTTCTATTAAATATACATAAGGAGCATTCATGTGGATTCAGCAGAAGTCTGTCTACTAGAAAAGGGTTTCATATAATTCACATGCACTTGAAGAGTGGATTATCCATCACATTTCCTGGAACATGATGGTTTTAATAAATTATGACTTCCTGTCTCAACTTTTTAAGTTCATGGGCTGAGCTTTACATCAATATAAATATCTGGCACCAAGTTATAAAGAAACATTTCTGTTAGTGACATCACTAAATCACTCACTTCAACAAATCTCTTATAGTCATACCTTTTATGCCTGAAAGTTCTGAGGTTTTTCCTTTTCCTTTTTTTTTTACTATGAATATTTAACTTTTAGAGGGGCTTTTTTCCATCAGAAAAAAAAGACTTATACTTTAAATAAGTTTTGTTGCTAGTACTTTACAGAGTTTTATTCATTGCTAGTAAATGTAATGCAGTGATAGAGTGGTATATGACACATTAAAGGTAGATATTCTCAGATAATACTTACTGTTTGGGAAATGAAACTAGAGTTTTAACTAAAAAAAAGAAGAGAAGTCTTTCATCCTTTGGTTTCAATTGTATGGATCCTAAACAAGGAGAAAGTGAGAGGTGGGTGTCAAGGAAAAGGAATTTGAAAACTCTCTTTAAAATAAGCAAATAAATACCAGTCTATCAAATACAGCAGAATGTTATGACTTTACTAGATAGTTTCCTAATGAATTTCATATTTCAGCCTCTCTATATTCTGTATGTTTAATTTATTATTTTGATAAAGAGTGCTACTTTGATTAAATGTTTTATTTAGTTTATTAACATGTTCATTCCTCAAAAAGTGACTGCACTCGAGTATCAGTCTTTATACCGGATATCCCTTTATACTGGGTGTATAAAGTCAAATAGGCCACAATCCTCACTCTTAAATGTGTTTCCAATGTAATAAAAGTCAGTGACAAATAAGCCTTTACAACATATTATAAATGCTATGACAGAAGAATGCAGAGTTTTACTATAGTATAGCAGTGGGTGAGCCGATTCAAATTTTAGATTATAGAAAACCTCCTGGAAGAGTTGATATTTAGGCTGAGTTTTGAAGGACGATGTAATATATTGTTCAACAAATGCCTTTTTTATGTAGTATAGGTGAAGCACCACCATATTATTACTTTCAATTGGATATATTTTGGTCTGAAGGTACCTCATCTTCTTTTAGGTACCATAAAAAGGCACCATTGCCCCCTGGTGGAATTTACTTTACACTGTTGGCTTGAGGTTCACAGAGGAAGTAACTAAATTGAGAGCCTACAATGCATCAGTTTCATTCAATTCAATTCCTAAATTCTGAACTGATTTCCTTTATTGAGATAGTGTTGTCTGGTTTTCCCCATATGGATTCGTCTGAGAGGTTAAATTATCTTTCCATTATTCTTAAAGCTGCATACCCAAGAGACCCAACAAACAGCAGTGCCAGGTTACTTTCGTTAATAGTTTAGATGTTCTCATCTTAGACCAGGCATGCCTAGAGATCAGTGGATGAATAAAGGTATAACAAAGATTTCCTGCTTTTGTTACAATTCCCAATGTAAGGAAAAGAATTAGTTGGTTCATGTTTCAAAGGTTTAATAAAATCCAACTATATTATATTGATAGCAATGTCTTTAGCTGCTAATCTAACAAGCAGTGGTTCGCAGCCAAGGAGTGGTTTTTGTCCCCCTTCCCCTAATGTAATGAGAGACAACTTGCTAATGTCTGAGGATATTTTTGGTTGTGACAACTGGGAGTGTGTGTGCTACTATTACCCAGTGGTGGAGACTACAGATGCTGTTACTCATCCTGCAATGCAGAAGACAAAGCCCCTCAGAACAAAGACTTCTCAACCCTAAACTTCAATAAGGCTAAATATGAGCAAACCTGAAACAAAGTAATAAAGCTTTTCCTGTTTCAAAACATCCTCCCTGCACTTTATTTTGCTTATCTAACATCATTAGCATAAATACATTTACATCCCTTTAATCAGTAAAAATTAAGTGTACAAGTTTTAGCATATTTAGAATTTGTAAGATGAAAAAAGCAAATTTACAAAAGAAACCTACCGTATGATTTTTTGAGCTTATTATGAAAGATGAATTAATCTTAGTCAAAGATTATAACTTTTCCATTAACCTGCAGTATTTTGCTACATAGTCCATAATACCGGAAGACTACTTGCTGGTTGTCTAATGTGAGAATAGACTTGTAGATACTGCTTTGTAATCATTCATGTGAGTACAGATTGTGTAGCTAACAATGCACTATATAGCACCACCAGACACAAATAATCGTTCCTGAGGTAACTGTTTTACAGGGTCCTCCCTTTGTACATTACATATTTTTTCTGATATCAAAAATCAAATAAAATAATCATTTGAGGTCCATCTTGTACAGTAACAAGAGTGTTCATGGTTACTTAATTTGAGAATTGTTGGAAGAGAAATAGTTTTTTTAAATTTTATTTTATTATTTATTTATTTATTTGTATTTTTTTTTTAAATTTGTGTACTCTTTAACTCCCATCACCTATTTCATCCATCCCGCCACCCACATCCTCTCTGGTAACCATCAGTTTGTTCTCTATAGGTAAGAGTCTGTTTCTTGGTTTGTCTCACTCTCTTTCTTTTTTTCCCCCTTTTGCTCATTTGTTTTGTTTCTTAAATTCCACACATGAGTAAGATCATATAGTAGTTGTCTTTCTCTGACTTATTTTGCTTAGCATTATACTATCTGGCTCTATGTTATTGCACTGGACACTTTTTAAAAACTGTAAGGAAGACTTTATTCAACACTATTGCAATAAGAGTCAAGACTACTGCAATAGGGGAGAGAGACTGAATTCAGTTCTGCTGAAACAAAAAAATCAGAGAGTTTTTAAACATTGGAGTGAACTAGTGGAAAATTACTGAAGGACATTAGGAAGGAGGTGGGCGAATGTGATTAGACCATCTGTGTTTGTTAATTGTCTCTTGCTGAAAATAAGATCCTACCGTCCCAAAGAAACTGGGAAATAGGAGTGATATCTCCTACGATAATTACGTTTCAAAGGATGGCTCCCACTTCTTGAGAAAGGTGTTTTCTGGGTTATGGAGGGTTTATATCTCAAATGGGCAAAGAAATAATTTATAATTGCAAGTTTTCTAAAGTAAATGCTCTCAGAAAAAAGAGATCAGGAGCCTATAGTCAGGAATAAATCTGTTTAAATTCAGTTAAGGTAATGAAACATGAAAGTTCTTGGTCAGATTTTAGGAAAACAAAATTATTACTCAGGAAAAATTGAATGAACAGTATGGAATCGTGCTGATTACAAATGATATATTCAAAATTATATGAAGAACACTTCTACTTTGAATACCAGTACCTTTTTTTGAATGTTTAAAAGCTTTAGTATATGCAAAATTTTTAAAGTAAGAAATACACATTTTATAAAAGGAGAAGATATCTACAGATAGAACTGTTAAGTTTTTGATGAGCGATGAAGTAAACTTTAATTCAAAAGCCTACATTTTCCATTATTTGCATTTGGATGATAGTACTATTTTCATCCTACCTATGTTGAGTTTTATAAATTTCATTGAACCATTTCCATGTTCTCCGATAATATAGAAGGTTGTTATGAAGTAGGTGGAATTCTAAGATGGTCCCCATGACCCTGATGTACTCATACTTTACATTCTTTTCCCCTTGAGGCTGGATGGGACTTGTGACTATGATGGAACACTTTCTCCTTTGGTTATATTATATCATATAGCAAAGATGATGGAATAGTCAATCCCAGGATTACATTTAATTTTACATTTTAAAAGACTCCAATGTTGTGTACTGAAGAAAGATTTTTCTGCTGACCTTAATAAAGTTAACTGCAGGGGTGCCTGGGTGGCTCGGTGGGTTAAAGCCTCTGCCTTTGGCTCAGGTCATGATCTCATGGTCCTGGGTTCAAGTCCCACATCGGGCTCTCTGCTCAACAGGAAGCCTGCTTTCCCCCTCTCTCTGCCTCCCTCTCTACCTACTTGTGATCTCTCTCTTTGTGTCAAATAAATAAATAAAATCTTTAAAAAAAATTTAAAAAAGTGAAGTTAACTACATGAGAGGACCACATGAGTAACATCTGCAGATGGTCTCTAAGAGCTGAGAACAGTCCTGGCCAACAACCAGCAAGAAAACAGGGACCTCATTCTTACATCACAGGAACTGAATTCTACCAATAGCCAGTTCCAATTCTGAGCTTACCTGGGAAGAGAACACTAAGCCTCAGGAGACACCATAACCAGAATTGACATCTTGATTTCATTCTGATGAGATGCTGAACAGAGAACCCATGTAACCCATGTTCTGATACACAGAAACTAGGAAATCATAAATTTGTGTTGTTTTAAGCTGCTAACATCTCTATGCAGCAATAGAAAAATGAATGCATCTAGTACTGTTTTGACTGCACAAAGTCTTTTCAGTCTCCACATACTGAATATCAATGTTCAGATTTTAAACATCATTGTCTTTATTAGCTGTTTTTCTAACAACAGATGTTTTCTCCAGTGAGGTCCATGAAATATATCCTGCAGTGGTTATTATGCAAGGAAGGACATTCCTTTCTCTTTTCATGGCAACACTTAATTAGGATTTCTGTCTGTGTCTCTGGCCCAGATGATTCTGTTCAGCATTCTAGCCACAGAAGTGTGGTGATAGGAGTCTTTTTGGATGTATTTTTCTGACAAGAATAACTTACATGTTGTGGACCAAGCTAAAAATTGATTTCCCCTTTGGACAGAAATACAGGTCCAATTATAATTCATATGAAATTATATTAAATGTTCAATCAAGCATTTCAATGACTCAGGATTTCCTTGTTCATGTAGTTTATGTTCAAGTCATGAGTAAAACAAATACAAGTTTCATAAGAAAAAATTATTTAATATTAAACCAGTTTCATATTTCATATTAAAATGTATTTTGGATTATTAAAATGCTTTCTATTTCTTTTAAAAGATAATGAGGAGATGAGGATGATTTTCTCTTTTGGAGAAATAGTCTTTTATTCACCTGCAATTATGTGAATTACATTATATTTGCCAGGAAAATCAGGACAGTTACAAACATAAAAATGATTTGAGAATGGACTAAGGCACATAATTTTATCTGATATTTGGAACCACTTTCTGAATAGCGCTGAATTTGGCTACTAAACTGAAAAGAAAGCCACTTTCTTAGCCATGTGTCTCCCTCTTTCTTCTACCTCTATTCTGTTTACTACCCTCTAAGTTTATAGTTGATGGGATTAATATCTGACATATTGAATGAATCAATCATGTCAACTTGAACTTTGTCCCCAGTGTTTTAATGACATAATCCAGCACACTCCAGAGATGCTATTTCTGTACTCTGTAGAGCTATGTATTTTCCTGTTACATAACAGCCAACTTTAGAGTGTTTAAAATGACCCCCTCAAGAGGTCTCTGGATGGCTTAGTCAGTTAAGCATCTGCCTTTTGCTCAGGTCATGCTCCCAGGGCCCTGGGATCCAGCCCAGCGTCGGGCTCCTTGTTTTTTCCTCTCTCTCTGCCTGCTGCTCTACCTTCTTGTTCTCTCTTTCTCTCTCTCTCTGTCAAATAAATAAATGAAGTCTTTAAAAAAATAAAATAAAATAATAAAGTAAAATAATCCCGTTACATAAGGGAATTTGTATACATGCCACTGTTCTTTCTCAATTCTTGTTTAGGTATAAGTAAATAAAATATTCAGGTACATTACACACATATAAGATTCATATATATACATATGAAACTTAAATATGTGAATAAATTTATAAACACATATAGATTATCTTTAAAAAATATGACAACATTTAGATAGATATCCTTCAAATTACTCATCTTAGGGGATAGCACATTTTTTCCAATAATGAAAAACACTGTGATATAGTAGAAAACAATATAGGTTAGAAATCATTGGATTTTATTTGTTATTTCATTTTTGTCACCAACTTGCTATATGATTTGGGGTTATTACCTGAGAAATCTGGGTCCTAAATATCCCCAATTATAAAACAAGAGGATTAAAGAAGATCAGAATGTGTCCCCTATATTTCCTCTGGAAAATACACTCTCCTTGAGACAGTAACAGTTGTTCTGTGGTGAGAAAAAAAGTGTCCTGCAGCCAAGTTTGGAAATGCTGAGTTAAAGTTAAGGAGCTTTCCTTAGTACAAGATAGCTTACAGTCTTAAAAATGCTAATGTGCGAGTGAAACTCTGTGAGAGAATTTTACTATTCAGTGATTCTCCAACTAATTTTATCAACTTATTTTAACGCATTCTTTTTGCATAAAACCAAATAAAATCCAGTGGGGTCAGTGTTCTCTCGAACATATTTTGTAAAAATTGCTCCAGAAATCTCATTAGTAAAGACTAAAAGAAATATTCTACCCTAAAAATAACTATAATACAAATAAATCATCTGCACAGGAAATGAATTCTTGCATGTAAAATAAAAGATAAATTGTGTGTATTCAGAAAATGTTTTACTGTTCTTAAATATAAAAGGTATCTGCCATGATTACTCTAATTTACATTTTAGTGTGTTGGGATATATGTTTATAGAGGTAGGGCCCAAGCCTTTAAAATTTCTTAATTAAAGTAGGATTCTCTAACAGTTCTGAGTTCTTGACTTCTTGAGCATATATATGTGCAAAGACAGATAGTGGAAAATGTAGGTCTTCAAATTAAGGTTTACATATATATAGCTTTTCCATTTAACAAGCATAGTTGAACATGTTGATTTTCAGTGATTGTTTAATGATCATTGATACTAAGGGAATCACTGGCTTGAAAATTATTAGACAATGAGTTTTTAGACTTATGTTATCAAGTTATAGTCACATGGCAGACACTAGAAGATATTCTTGTGCTATAGCAGAGAACTAGAAATAGAGTGAGAAAACATGAAAACATACAAGTGCCATTATGGAACAGATGTACAAAAGGATCAAGCTTTAGAACAGTAATATCTGCAACTGTGTAATACACTCCATTTATTTTTTATTTTTATTTTTTATTTTATTTTTTATTTTTTATTTTTTTTTAAAGATTTTATTTATTTGACAGCAAGAAACACAGCGAGAGAGGGAACACAGGCAGAGGGAATGGTAGCGTGAGAAGCAGGCTTCCCGCAGAGCAGAGAGCCCGATGCGGGGCTCGATCCCAGGCCCCTGGGATCTGACCTGGGCCGAAGGCAGACGCTTAACGACTGAGCCACCCAGGCGCCCCAATACACTCCATTTAGAATAAAGTTGCAGGTAGTAAAAATTTTGTCTAAGGGGTTTGCAGTGTGTCACACAGTATCTTTTGTAATGGTCACTGGTCAGTCTCACACTTGATACAAATTGGTTGAGGTGGCCCATTCAGGGATATTCGGTACAGAAATACAAACTTGGCTTAATCTATTCCCTTTACACACTTCTGTTGTCTTTACTGTACAGTGTTTATAGTAGAACTCTAAAAATAAATAATGTTTTGAAGGAAGACAAAATTTAACATGGTAGAAAAATAGATATATATAACCGTAATCCAAGGCAGCTATGCTAAAACCTTAAGAGAACACCGTGCCATGGTTTACAAAGAGAGTATCAAGAGAAACTGATTCAAACATTAAAAATATAGTGTGCCTCTGGGCCTCACATAATAAAAACAAACTTTTGTTGAGAATGACATATGTTTACAGGCTTGTGCTGTTACATTTATTACTAATGATAAGTTTTATGGTTGTAAAATTGCAGCAACATTTTGAGAATAAGTTTTAATGCTATGATTTTTTAAATAACCAATAAGAAAAACTCCATTAATCATTGAAAATTGAACTAATACTATTAATAAATTCTACTGATTCACATTTAGAAGAGATTGAAGAAAAGTTTGCTATAGTTCTACTGAGTGTACACATGATTGCTACAACAAAAACACAAAAATAATAATTCTTAAGAGCATTTCCTGGAGGGGGGCGCCTGGGTGGCTCAGTCGTTAAGCATCTGCCTTCGGCTCAGGTCATGATCCCAGGGTCCTGGGATCGAGCCCCGCATTGGGCTCTCTGCTCAGTGGGGAGCCTGCTTCTCCCGCTACCATTCCCTCTACTTGTGTTCCCTCTCTCGCTGTGTTTCTCTCTGTCAAATAAATAAATAAAAATCTTTAAAAAAAAAAAAAGAGCATTTCCTGGAGAAAATCTTGATTTCTCTCCGCAATTGTTCCTCTCAACTGAGGAAACTGTTTTAAGGATTTTGTTTAAGTTTCTTAAACATGAAAAACTTGAGTAACAACTTTGCTGCTCAAAGAGGCACTAGCAGGGACCAACTTGTAAAGGCATCACTGGGATTGTAACTGTGGGTCACTGAAGGGTACAGTGATTTTTCTAGAAAGGTGATGACTCCCTAACACTTTGAAAATGTTTGTCTATGTGCATTCTGGAAATATTACTACCATTATAGACTGAACGTAGAACTGACTGAAATCTTTAAGCAAAGGGACTGAAAAAAAGTGGAGCCTCTTTATTAATAAGTGAAGAGATAAGGGATCTTCAGGACTCCAGCCACTCCCCCGAAGAAAACAATCAGACAAGAGGTGCTGCTGGAGTGACACCACGCTGATGCATGCAAGTTTATACAAGCTAGCACATAAAAGGTAGACAAGATGGATTCCTTGTTATTTAACGATTCTAAAAGCCTCACTATCTCATCAGGCAAAAATAAACCTTATAAAAAAAGACATAGCGGGGCGCCTGGGTGGCTCAGTCGTTAAGCGTCTGCCTTCGGCTCGGGTCATGATCCCAGAGTCCTGGGATCGAGTCCCGCATCGGGCTCCTTGCTCTGCAGGGAGCCTGCTTCTCCTGCTACCATTCCCTCTGCTTGTGTTCCCTCTCTCGCTGTATTTCTCTCTGTCAAATAAATAAAATCTTAAAAAAAAAAAAAAAAAAGACATAGCTTCTAGGATAATCTGTAGGATCTACATGTATTGTTTTGCTTCTTTTTCTCTGGTGTTTCCAAATAGGTTGTAAGAATTTTTATTTTTCTAGCTTACTTAATCTAGTAAAGAGGTTGAAAAGGGCCCGTGCCTACCTTAGATAGCTTCAATGGTAAACTGACCTCCAGATTACAATATTTCACTTGTAAATTTTTTGTGTGAACATAATTATATAACCTGCATAATATTATTATATAGAAAATGTATACTTCAAAACACAGATATTCTGTCAGGTGTTTTTAACTGTAGTATGAAAGGTAACCAAACAATGGAAATTACTATAAAAAATCAGTGTTTTAAGAACACAATAATTTTTGTCTCACTGAAACTAGCTCTCAGTGGAAGTGTTTAGATGTTAACATCAATGTTCATATTCATGTTATTTTATTTTAAAGGGTTATATTAATATATGATAGTGAATGATAAGCCTTGGACCTAGATCGTATTTAAAGTCTTCATTCAAGGGGCCCCTGGGTGGTTCAGATGGTTAAGCATCTGCCTTCGGGTCAGGTCATGATCTCCAGGTCCTGGGGATTCAGCCCCAGGTTGGGCTCCCAGCTCAGCAGGGAGTCTGCTTCTCCCTCTCCCTCTGCCTGTCCCCACTGCTGATGCTCTCTCTCTCTCTGTCTTTCTCTCTCTCTTAAATGAATAAATGCTTTAAAAAATTTAAAAAAAACATGTCCGTTCAATCAATAAATATTTGTGAATGCCTCTCCTTTCTTAGATGCTGAGGTTGTAGAGCTAAAAAGTATTTGATCCGGAGAGAAACAAACCAAAAAGACTCTAAATCTCAGGAAACAAACTGAGGGTTGCTGGTCGGGGGAGGGATAGGGTGGCTGGTTTAGGGACATTGGGGTGGGTATGTGCTATGGTGCTGTGAAATATGTAAGCCTAATGATTCACAGACTTGTTCCCTGAAGCAAATTATTATATGTTAGTAAAATGAAATGAAGTGAAATAAAATAAAATAATAAATTAAAAGTAAAAAAAAAGTACTCGTGCCTTCTTTCAGTTTAGAGTTAAGAGAAGGCAAAGATACGCATGCATAATTTGCAATTTAATGTGATAAATACAGTAATAGATGCAAATTTAGCGAGATTTTGGACCAGAGAAGAGGGAACTATCTCTATGATTCTTGGAGAAGGAGAAGACTTTTTTGAGATAGAATATCAATTACTTTGGGCCTTAAAAAACTAAGCAGAACTTTCAACCAAAGAAAAAAAATTTGTACCCAATAATCACAGCATTTTTTGAGAACGTGGGAGAACAAAAGAGACCATAGCGTACAATCTTTACTATTATTATTTTTTGGGATACTTGAACATATCAAAGCCTATTTGTTATGATGAATATAAGTTTCAGAAGTAATTCTATGTTTTTAGCAAATATAAAAGCAGATGACTAAATGTTTAACCTTTGGGTTTCAAGTATAACCTCTAAAAATATTGCTAAATGTGTCATCTTGTTAAGATTTAACTTTACAACTATTGTGTCCATTCAAATTGTGACTGTTATAAGACCTTTACAACTGGTGATGTGCTAAAATTGTATTTCTATTAAGTCATTACTTTGCACTTTATGAGCGGCCCAAAACTACAATAATATTGGGGAGGTTATTTTGAACATACTGAAGATATTATAGAATTTGAGAAAAATATTATGTATTAGCAAATATTGTCATTAAAGAGAGGTAAAAACATTTAAATTCTATAGAATTGTGAAGAATTATTTTGCTTGAAAATTTATCAATTTTAATTCTATTATCACAATGCATATCTTTCTAGATCTGTTTTAATAAAAAGATATAAAAGATATGTGATTGTTATCTGCCTTTTAGAAGGATTTTGAGTAGTTTAATCATTTTTAGTTAATACCATTCAAAGCAATTTTTATAAATATATAAAAATAAATTCAAGCCTAATCTTAAATCATGACTGCAAATTATATTTGATTGGAAATTGGTGACTTCAGAATTAATGCTTTTTTATCATATACATCTGTATCAATATTAGCTCAACTATTAGGGAATTATACTTTTAAATCAATTGTAGAGTAAATATGGAATGAAAAGAATTATTATTATAATCTTACTTTTGTCGTATTATCATCATCATACTGTGTGGGTTGAATTTGGACAAACTGAAATTAAAGTTGAAAATGTCTTACAAATATTTGACAAGAAAGCAAAAAAGCAAGAAATGTATAATAATTATTAAAAATTAAAATTCATTAAACAGTTTTTATCATTTTTCTTATTAAATAGTTGACTTGAAAACTAATAAATGCCAAATTATATCTTTGAAACAAAAGAAATTTTATGACCAAATGGGTAAACTAAGGAAGTTGGATTACCAATGATGAATTTTAGAAAAGAAAAAGTCTATAACCATTTCTGTAATGGTAGAGAAAGAAGAAATAACAGAAATTTGAGTCTTAACAGTAGCAGCAATACCTAGGAAAGAAAATCTGAACAGCAACCAACTCAAATTCTGGACTTCATAAAAGAATTTTTAAGATATTTTGGGAAAATAAACATATCTATTTTAAATAAGACATTAAAATGAGTTTGAAAATCACTAAAAAAATCTAAATATGCTATAATTAAAGTTTTACAAAGAATAAAAAAGGTTAGTTCTTTTTAGAATTTTAAGTGATTATATTATTTTCTTTTTATAAAAGTGAAATATATTCTTTGTGGAAGATCAAAATTATGGTGAATAACAAGAGAATAAGATGTATTTATTTAAAATTTTAATGTCTTCTGCTGTAACTTTATTTTTGCAAAAGTAACACTAGTTCCCTGTCATATCATACAAAGATAAAATATACATGCAAAGCTATACATAAGTGGAAAATATACATAAGTGAAAGCTATACTTAAAAAACGTACTAATTATGGGATGCCAGGGTGGCTCGGTAGCTTAAGTATCTGTGTTCGCCTTAGGTCATGATCCTGGGGTCCTGGGATTAGGCCCCGCATCAGGCTCCTTACTTAGAAAAGTCTGCTTCTCCTCTCTTTCTGCCTGCCACTCTTCCTGTTTGTGCTCTCTCTCTGACAAATAAAAAATCTTAAAAAAAAAAAAAAGTACTAATTGAAAAGAACTAATCCCTGTTAGTTATTTTCTGAGTTAAATTTGGTGTTTAATTGCAATTATCATTTTTATACCAGGTTCTCAGATTCTTACTCTCTTTTTCATTATAACAATTATTTTTTGTATTAGTTTGTGGCATTAATTACACTCACATTATTCTTCAGCTGTCATGACTATGTCCAAAATTATCTTTTCAGTCCATAAAGAATTTTGTACTGCTTAAAGAAAAATTCCCATACCCACTCCCCCTCAGACCCTAGCAAACTCTAAACTGCTTTCTGTGTTCCTATTCTAGATATTTCTTATGAGTGGAATCATACAATATTTCTTATTTTGTGTCTAGCTTATATCACATAGCATAATGTCTTCAAATTCATCCATCTTGTAGCCTGTGTCAGAATTTAATTTCCTTTAAACTGAATAATATTTCATTGTGTGTAACCATATTGATCACCCATTCATCCATTGATGGACATTTGGGTTGCTTCCATCTTTTGACTACTGTGAATTATGTTGCCATGAACTATGAATATTGATATACAAATATCTGTTCCAGTCCCTGCTTTAAATTATTTTGGTTTTCACTTAGGAGTGGATATGCTGGGTCACATAGTAATTCTATGTTCGGCTTTTTGAGATACTATCAATTTCTTTTCACGATGGCCGTACCATTTTACTCCTACTAGCAAGATGTGAGTTTTCAGTTTTCTCTGCAGCCTCACCATCTTTATTACTTTATGTTGTTGTTTTTTACTGCGACACTGCTAGGTACAATGTGTCATTTCATCATGGTTTTGATCTGCATTTCCCTAATAACTAATAACAAGCAATTTTTCATGTACTTATTGGTTGTTATATATCTTCTTTGGAAAATGTCACAGGTGATAGCGAGCTATAGATTTATTTTGGTAAGCTTTAGTTGGTTTTTAAAAAATAAATGTTATACTAATTCACAAATAGTGACTTGGTAGTTTCCCTTTTTTGGGGGGGGCTTAAATAGCATTCATTCAGAGTAATTGTTGAAAGACAAGAAGTTAGTGCCATTGTACTACCTGTAAAGTCATTGTTTCTGTAATTGTCTCTGTTCCTTTCCTGTCTCTGTTACTTTTCGTCTCTCTCCTCTCAAAGGATCACCTTTAATATTTCTTGCAGGATTGGTTTAGTGTTCACAAATTCTTTAGTTTTTGTTAGTCTTGGAGCTATCTCTCCTTCTATTCTGAATGACAGACTTGCTGGATAAAATATTCTTGGTTGCATATTTTTCCCAATTGGCACACTGATTATATCATGCCAATAATTTCTGGCCTGCCAGGTATCTGTAGATAGGTCTCCTACCAGCTTTATACATCTACCCTTGGAGGTTAAGGACTTCTTGTCTTGAGCAGCTTTCAAGATTTTCTTTTTATCTTTGAAATTTGCAAGCTTCACTATTATCCATCAAGATGTTGATCTATTTTTATTGATTTTTGAGGGGAGTTCTCTGTGTGTCCTGGATTTGAATGACAGATGAATGGATAAAGAAGATGTATACATATATACAATGAAATGTTACTCGGTCATCAAAAAGAATGAAATCTTGCCTTTTGCAACAACTAGGATGGAATTGGAGGGTATTATACTAAGTGAAATAAATCATCAGAGAAAGACAATTATCATATGGTTTCACCTCATATGTGGAATTTAAGAAATAAAACAGAGGATCATAGGGAAGGGAAGGAATAATAAAATAAGATTAAATCAGAGAGGTAGACAAACAATAAGAGACTCTTAACTGTAGGAAACAAACTGAGGGTCCCCTGGGGGAGGTGGCCGGGAGTGGGGGGGGAGATGGGGTAATTGTGTGATAAAGCATTAAGGAGGGCACTTGAAGTAATGAGCACTGGGTGTTATATGCAACTCATGAATCACTCAGTTTTACCTCTGAAACAAATAAAGTATGTGATAATTTGCACTAGAAGAAACCAGCGTTCCTTGAATAAACTGTTAAACTTTTTTTCTTTTAAGGTTTTATTTATTTGACAGAGAGAGAGAGAGAAGACAAGTAGGCAGAGAGGCAGGCAGAGAGAGAGGAGGAAGCAGGCTCCCCGCCAAGCAGAGAGCCCGATGTGGAGCTCAATCCCAGGATCCTGAGATCATTACCCGAGCCAAAGGCAGAGGCTTTAACCCACTGAGCCAGCAGGTTCCCCTTGAATAAACTGTTAATTCCCAGTATGGGGCCAGAAATAAACAAGGTGAGCTTGGGATGTATATATATTAAAATATCATAAAATTGTAAAAACTCATATCAAAAGGATTCAGGAGCCAAGTGCCCCAAATTTGAGCAATTTAAATATATATTTATTTAAGAATATATAAAATATACTTATTTATATATAAATATATACACACATACATTTATACTTATACACACATTTAGATATACTTAACATTATTGAACCACAAAAAATGTTTAAATCCATGATTTAATGACACTCTAAAAGGAAGAAAAATTAAATAAATGAAACTTCATTTGGAAGATTCTAGGGAAACTCTGCACAATTTTAAACTAGTAAAAAAAGATTAAACATTTTCCTGCCTTTTCTATGCAACTGGTACTTGAGATTAAAAAATTAACTTATGGGGCACCTGGGGGGCTCAGAGGGTTAAGCCTCTGCCTTTGGCTCAAATCATGATCCCAGGGTCCTGGAATGGAGCCCTATATCGGGCTCCCTGCTCAGCGGGGAGCCTGCTTCCCCCTCTCTCTCTGCCTGCCTCTCTGCCTGCTTGTGATCTCTCTCTCTCAATAAATGAATAATTTTTTTTAAATTAGCTTATAATTAGCTTTAATTAGCTAATTTTTTTTAATTAGCTTATAATTAGCTTTAAATTAGCTTAAAAAGATAAGTGTCTTTTTATTAAAATGTTGTAACATATAAACAAAGAAGAAATAATAGAACTTTGCCATAATGAAATTCCTAAAGATTTAATGTATGGGGGCAGTATTATAAACAGATGGCAACAGCGTGAAAACAGAGAGATGACCAGACATTCTGGGCCTACTGTCAGGAGTACATAGCAGAACATAATACAGAAACTTACGAAAAGAGAAAAAAGAAGTAAAGCCTGGTAAAGACTTTAGATCCAGTTACCAATTTACAAAAAATACAGAGGATAGATAAACAAGTTCAGTCACTTTAAGAGAGAGCTATCAGCAAAATCTATATAGTAGGAGACTGTATCAGAGAAATAATCCATTCTCTTCACAAATACAAAGAAAGGAAAGGGGATTTGTAAAATTATAAGAACGGCATTTTTAAATTAAGAAAAGGAAACAGAATATCAATAAATATAAAAAAGAAAAAAATAGACAAAATTTTCCTGCAAATGATTAAAGATAAATAATATTACGGATAAATATTATGCACGTAAGAGGAATATAACTTTTCCTAGAGAAGCAAAAACATTTAAATTAAATTTTTATAGGAAATTAATACAAAAATGCTGACTGTTAGACAAATTTATAAACTTGAAAAAATGGACTTAACAGAAAATTGACAATGAAAAATTCACTTGTCTACACTTTCCTAGTACAGGATAGTTTCAGTTTTTAAGTGACTGCAAATTTGAAAGGTTAAAAATAGCATTTCCCCTTAATGTATATTTCTCTTGCTACAGAAGAGGAAGTCTTCTTATATATATATCATTCCCTTTTACTTAATTTTTTATGAATTGTCTGTTTAATACTTTGCCAAGTTTTATTTTTAATAACTCTTTATGGATTAAGGCTGTTATCATTTATTACAGATATTGTTAATATTTTGTTATAATTTCTCATTTTCCTTATAAGAGACGTGCAAATTTAGTAACACTTTATTTATTTATTCAAAGAAAATGAATGTATTTTACATTGTAAATGTAATTTATATCTTTATAGTTTATCTGCTTTTCCTTTGGATCTAACGCAGAGGAGTATAAAAAAACACCCTAACTAAATTTGAATGTTAATCAGTTCACTTAGTGTGATATAATCATGTTCTCTTTAGTTAAACACAGTCTTTTCATCGTATACATTTCTAGAGTTAGGCTATAGAAGACACAGTGAGATAACTTTTGAGGCCATCTGAGGGGAAATGTAAATCAATTCTTACAATTTCTTTTCTTCTTAGGAGTTCCTTAGGCTACTTAAATGGGAATTCTTAGAGTATAATGATGGTGAGGAGGGATAGAGAGGAATGGAACTCTTCAGAAAGGAGGAAATAGGTCAGCCTTGACCTTCCTTAAATTCTAAAATTCTCTGTGCTGGTCAGGGAGGTGCAGAGAAGTGGTCTTATCCAGAGTAGAGACAAGGGAGTTGGGTATTGATAGGCTGGTCCAGGTTCCTTTTGGGTGGGCAACAGAATATTAACTGGTCATTTTTTACTTTAAGTGCTTGACAAACAGAGTTCTAGTTAAATCACATGTGCAGATGGACCAGGGAAAAGTGAAACACACTGCCTAAACTTACCCATGCTAACTCAGAAACAGTTCTGCATAGCAACAAATACAGAAGGACAGCCAAAGGGGCAGGTCTTTTGTAAGTGACTATTATTTTTGCAGAACCCCATTCAGGAAATTACGAAGGAGATGAATCAATACAAGCAGTTAATTTTACCAGTAATATTCACATAAACTCATTAAAGCAATTTACACTAACATTGTTTTTAATGTTTATGGTATGTGTTACAAATATAGTTAACATCAGTGTTAATATATAAGATATGCAGTTCCATTAAAACAATTAAAGTCGTGACACACTTTTTATTTAAAATCTAGACCTCCAAGTAAAACTACCCTAAACTTTCCCCTCCTACTTGCTTCTCTCAGAAATATGTATTTTTTTGTTTAACTATATATGGATACCTATGACTCCAATTAATCCTTTGAAATCAACATAAAATTCCCTGAAACTAACAAAGTAGGAAAAGAGTATATGTATAGGTTTATATGTATATGTTGTGTATGTGGTGTCCATACATACATGTTCGTATCTGTGTGCAATGTATGTGTTCTTTTGTGTGTTTGTGAATATGTGCGATTGGATATATTACCTCAAATCCAGTATCAACTTGACTGCCTTGAGTGGATATTATAAACCAACAGAAGCATCTGTTTGCCATAATCTTTGCTCAAAAGTACCTGAGGCCAAATGAACAGTTGCTAAAACCAAAGTGTATCACAGTTACATGCAAAGATTAATCCTCATCTGATATTTAAACCTCAGTGGGACTGATACTTTATCTTTCAACAGCTGCACATGGATAATGTATTTTCAACATAAAATTCTTAGCATATGAAAATAATTTCACAAAATCACTTGGTAGATAATCACTGAAAAAAAGTCTTTTAAACACATTAATGTATGTTAATTGACATTGTAATACTTCACTAAAATTTTAAAAAATTATTTTTCTGAGACTAAACTCTTAATATTGCCGACTAATGGCAATTTTATTTTCACTTGTGTGTCTTGTTATAAAATGAAAATAAATACCATAAAGAAAATCTGTCATAAGGAAATTATGTTCACTCTGTTCAAGATTTTTCTATTTTAACATCTTTAGGTTTATCTACTTTTCCTATGAAAAAATAATCTACTTGAAGTTCAATCAAAAATATGGCAATACATATTGCTGTGAGAAACCGGTAGCATTTACTGTTAAAATCCTGAATTTAGCATAAATTGCGAATGCCCCAAATTCTTCCCGCTCTATGTGAAAAGCAGGAAAGCCCCAATGCCAGATTTGCTCTAACAACAGCTCTGGTAAAATAAACTTTATCATTTAACATCTTCAGCCTTAGGACAAAATTTTCTAATTTAGGGAATAGTCATATTATGTATATTTATATTTCATTCTTCAGTAAAGAACCCTGTTTTTGAAGGGCTTTTTAACTTTAACCTTTTTAATGAATTAAGATCATTTGACCTAAATTAAAGATTTGCCAAATTGCCCAAGACTTGTATTTTATTTTCTTATTTGCTTTTGCTTCTCTCCATTTCCTTTGTTTTCCCTACACCAAATCGGCAATCAACTTCTGGCCTTTCTTCATTATAATGTCATTGTTTTTGTGAACAAATGAAGGAGAGGTTCACAAAATAATCTGTGCACTACTAATTCTGAAATTAGATTGAAATAAATGAGAAATTAGTAATTTAGAAAAATGCATTTAAAGAATTAAAACTATTCATCCCTGAACCATCAGAGAATACCTCTATAACTACTGGGAAAATTCTTACACTTTACCTATCTTTTGGCATGTGCATTTTAGAACTAATTTGCATCAGCAAAAGCTAGGGATTTTACAGATGACTGATGCCTGTGAAAATGAGATTTCTCCCGGAACTTGCTTTAATTAAAATGCTGTAAGTTAGGGAACATTTTAATGTGCCAGTCTCCATGTTTGGTTAGTGCTGGCTTTCTAGAAATGTGACTTTAGTTTGCATATCAAAGAGCTCTGGTGCACAGGTTCTGCACTGTTTATGCACTTGGCTATTTAATACTCAAGGTAACGTCTTTTTGAATTAACTAAGGTCCTTAGTTAATTACATATCTTTTCCTGTTTTTGTTTTTTGTTGCCTCTTTTTTTTTTAACATTGTATACAGTACTTAAATTGGTAGTGATAAACTTATATACCAAGGAACTTCAAACTGAATATAGCCTAGACTAGTAGATCCAGATAACTTATATTTTAAATGAGTCTTCATCTTTTTTTCATAAGAATCAGGCTTTGGTAAGCATCATGTCATCTTACTCATGGTAAAATTATTTACCCATAGGTGATTTTCCCTACGGTTTCAGATTATGAGAATGTTCATAGGCAGTTTGACCAAAGTTACCTTGTACTAATCAAGAAGGAACATTTTATATCATAACCCGAGCTGAAGGCAGAGGCTTTAACCCACTGAGGAACCCAGGCGCCCCTTCCCTTATTCTTATGTTTTATGAATCAATTATTTTTCTATTTATTTGTCTACCTGAACCCCCACCCGAAAATAAGTGCTAGAGGCCGAGGATGTCTCAAGAGTTCACACTCTTAGTCATCTTGCACTAGTGGCTACTGGGTTTGACAATGAAAAAAGGGTTGTGATGTAAGGTCACAATTAGAATGGAAATATGTACTAAATCAGGGAGTGGAACGCCTAGAGATGGCTACTTAGCGAGCTCTGCCTTCTCTCTCTGTCTCTATCTCTGTGTCCGTCTTTCTCAGTATTTTACTGTGCAATATAAAATACATAAGAAATGTGTGAACTCTTCATATATACACACATATTTGCATGTGTATGTATGAAGAATTATATTGTGAACAACAGAGGGTGATTAATTCAACACCATAAATTCAACATTTATGGCACTGAAGAGTCTTCCTGCTTCCTCGTGGTCAAACATGCTCATTCTGACTTTTGTGACAGTTTGACTTTTTTTGTGGTTTCATTAACTGTATCTACATTCCTTAACAGTATAGTTTAATATTTTCATTTTAAAATTTATTTGAATAATTATTATTTTAGTATGTTATTTAAAATTTTTATTTTACTTATTAATTTATAAATATATACAAGTTTTGATGAGCCTATGATAGTCTTTTCATGATATTATCATTCAGAGTTGTATCAAGACTGTTATATATTTGAAATCAATAGAAAAAATCCATCTTATTTTTTTATCTAGAATGGTTTAAATAGTACTAACTATATTTGTTTTTTAAATAATTCAAAAGACCTTGTGTATTGAATGTTATGAGGGAGAGTACTACAAAAAATATTCTCATCTTTTTCTACGTTTAAGTGGATCAATTTTTATTTTCCAGAATATTACACATTTTTTTCATCTTCATATGAAATTCAAATACTCATCTGTCTACTCTCTATTTGTGATTTTACATTTTTCATTCTTAATTTGTGTTCTTGTGACTGAAATGTCTTTTTTTTTAAACTCTTTGATTAAATTATTGAGTATATTTTAGATATCTTAACCTAATTTAATATTTTATACTTTATTATTTAGCTTACTTTTGTTCCTTTTACTTTTAAAATTGAATGTCCTTGTTTTTTTAACAACAATATCTTTTAAAATTACTGATAATATTGCTTAAAAAGTGAAGCATGCAAGCTTTTGTCAACTTGTGAATAAAACTGTGATTACATTCCATAATATCTATAGCATTATTTTGAATATTGACAGAGCATAGTGATTGTTTTTTTAAGCGAAGGTGAGAAAAGAAAGAAGAAGAAAAAGCCCTCTAGAGTGAGAGGGGTTCCAAATGAGTGGCCAATATGAGCAATTATTGGCAGGCTTTTATTGAGAACTGAGTGGGAAGCTTGTGACCTTGAGATTCTTGTGCCTTCTTGGTTTGTGCAAGGACTTTAGATAACATCCCCAATGGCTTACTTCTTCTTCAAAGTCTGGTCATTTTCTGAAGTTACAATGTAGCTCCCATTAAAAAAAAATACCCCCTAACTTTCAGGGCAAGGTGATCTGGTTTGTTTCCTTATCTCTTGTTCCCCTTTGTCTTAGTGTCTCCTCCTGGAGCCTAGTCAGGGGCCTCCTATCTCTCCCTGCCTTTATCTTTAACCCTTTCCTTGCTCAGCATCTTCTAGGCTAGTGCTTCTCAATTCAGAAAGCACATTCAGTTTTTCTATGTAGGTTTTTTTTTTTTTTAAATAAAAGTACCTATGAAACCGCTATAAAACATAGATGGATGGAAATTAAGATAAGCACACTAATGCTTCAGCAAGGCTTGACTTTAAACTGAACAAATTTTTCTCTTCCTTGCTCTTAAAGCCTTCCCTGACCCTTCACTTGTTTTCTGTAGAATTCCTTGTTCCAGGAACTCATGTAGGTATTGATATCTCGCTGACCTCAATGTCTACTTAGTAAGAAGACTTGGATGGTGGGCAGCAGGGCTAGTCATGAGACCGCCTTGAACATGACGCAGCTGGCCGCAAGCACCAGATTCTTTTTTTTTTTTTTTTAAGATTTTATTTATTTATTTGACACAGAGAGAGAGATCACAAGTAGGCAGAGAGGCAGGCAGAGAGAGAGGGGAAAGCAGGCTCCCTGATGAGTAGAGAGCCTGATGTGGGGCTCGATCCCAGAACCCTAAGATCATGCATGACCTCAGTCAAAGGCAGAGGCTTTAACCCACTGAGCCACCCAGGCGCCCCAAGCACCAGATTCTTATCAAAACTGTCCAGATCCTGTATTTTGCTATAAAACCCCTCAGCCTTTTACCCAGTGCATCTACAGTTTTGAAAGCATTTGCCTGCTATAGCCTCCTTTGCCTGGCGAAGTACAAAAACTATTGTTTCATCTTCATCCTCAAACTCTGTCTTCATGTTATATTTCAGCTCCAGAGCAGAGGTAGATTTTTGACACCTGTGTCTCAGGCCTTCTCCAGAGTTACTCAGTCTCTGTATCTGATAGTCTTTTTATATGTTTTGGTATGTGTCAGAAATTTTTTTATTTTATCTCATTAATTTTTATTAAAATGATGTTCATTTATTCTTATAAGTCAGATGTGTAACACTCCTTGTCTTCATGGAAAATAGGCTTATTCATTATTTTTAGAGCTATTTGGCCAGAATTTGGGGGGGGGGAATTATTTTATTATCTTTATTCCTTATGCCACAGAAACAGATTTCCTTGTCAGTTGTATTAATATTATTATGAATCATAATCAGATTTTCACATTTGAAATTTATCATTAGAAAAAACTCATAGAAAAAATACAGAGATTTTGTCTCTGGCACAAATGGTATTTGTTTTACTCTGCTATGTGCTAGATACTTTGCTATCTATCATCTGCTGACCAGTTTTATCTTTAACAAAGAAGGATAATCCCAAAACCCCCAAAAAGAGGCAGTAACAGGTACTTAAAATTATTGACATTTCAGAAATGAAATGTCTTCTTTGTAGCTTCAGAGCTGACATTGTTCAGATAGTATTTAGACTATATCCGTAGACTGAATCAGAATTTTCAAGATTCCTTTTAATCAAGAAGAAGACAAGTTTTACATTGGGCTTGCGCTAAATCCAGATACAACATAAGAGGAGTTAAATAGACAGACTGATAAAACTGACAAAAGGAATTTTATTGTGGTTATTTGCTTGGAATATTGTCAATACTGTCTTAATATTCTATTTTCCATAAATATAAGAAAGTTCTTTTCTTTTTAAGCTATCCCATTTCAATGTAGTGACTTTGCTTTTATAAACCAAGATGACTCACGGTGACATCTGAGAAATCATAAACTCTTATTAAATCATCTTACTTTTCATAGCAATATAGTTATGTGCATAGGTTCAGTAAGAATCTTTCTCTTTTCCATGATAAAATTGGATAAATTGATTGTGAAACTAAGATCATAGTGGAGTATCATATTTGATAATAATGTTTCTTTAATTGGTTTTGAAAAGCACTATTAAGGAACCATGTTTAGCTATACTTAAGGAGCAAATGCTTATAAAGTCCTTCTGCAAAAACTATCCTAGTGCCTTGTTTATGGTGTCCCAGCCTGACAGGTGGTAAGGAAGTTCATTTCTTGGACCAGGAAATTTAGGATATTTTGACAATCTCTAAAATAGAGCAATTCACCCAAATTTAAAGGTAAATTAGATAAAATTTGGTGGAGTTTCTGGATTTGGCTTCTGGTCTCATTATTGCAAATAATAGAGACTTTTTTTTTTTAAGATTTTATTTATTTATTTGTCAGAGAGAGAGCACAAGCAGGCAGACTGACAGGGAGAGGCAGAGAGAGAAGCAGGCTCCCTGCTGAGCAAGGAGCCCAATGTGGTACTTCATCCCCAGGACACTGGAATCATGACCTGAGCCAAAGGCAGCCACTTAACTGACTGAGCTACCCAGGCATCCCTAAAGACTTTTTTATAAATCTAATCTGTGATTCCTTATGGAAACTTCCAGACAGAAGGTAATTTTATGGATTTATTAATTGTTCAATACTCTATGACTCTAGATTTGGAAAACAAACTCAAGGAGGTCTATACAACTGATCAATACTTTTGCTGTACCTATGTAATTAGTACAAATTGGATGAGATCAGCCTGATTTTTGAAAAAAAAAATTGTCTCTTTGACATTATTCTAATGACAGGGGAAGAGTGGGTGCTGTAAAGAAGGAAAAAAAAAACAGAGGCCAAAGATTTTGAAACAAACAAAAGAATTCCTGATTGGGTTTTTTTTCTGCTGGGTCATCTGACTCCATGGAGGTTCTGCATCTGTCTTTGCCCCTGAGTTACTGCACAATCACTTGTTTATGAGCTATACTGCTATCAGTTGTTGAAAACCAAGAGCACAGATGATTTTTTTTCCACAGAAATATAGATCATATCTGACTCAGTGCCCTGTGGCTATTGACCAGATTCATGAATTTTTGCATTGATTTGTAAATTCATTCCAGCATTCTTTATCTGATTGTACAAGTGATTTACTCTCAATTCTACCCTGAACCAGTTAAAATACTAAGGAAGTCGGAGTGCCGGGGTGGCTCAGTGGGTTAAAGCATCTGCCCTCGGCTCAGGTCATGGTCTCAGAGATCAAGCCCTGCATTGGGCTCTCTGCTCAGCAGGGAGCCTGCTTCCCCCTCTCTCTCTGCCTGCCTCTCTGCCTACTTGTGATCTCTCTCTCTCTGTCAAATAAATAAATACTTTATTTAAATAAATAAAATTTATTTTAAAAAAAATAAATTAAAAAAATACTAATGAACTCCATAAAATCTTTGATACATTTGTATTTGTATGAGCATCATTGTGATGAACAGACTGTAAGATGCCCTCCCCCACCCAAATGATTTACCAACTCCTAGAGTCCGCACTACTGTGTAATCCTCACACTGAGGGCAGGTAGTATCTGTGAATTGCTTCTAGCCACAGAATGTGACACTTCAATGGGGGACACAGGGACATCACTCCTTTGGTATTGTTATTATATATAAGACTTTACCATAGCAGACTGCAGTGGAAGATTATCCAAATTGGTTTGATGAAGCAGCTATGTTGAGGAAGTCCTTGTGGCCAGAAACTGAGTAGATCCACAAGGAATGAGTGGTCTCTTGGACCTGAAGGTGGCTTTTAGCCATTACTAGCAAAGAGCCGGAGCCCTCAGTCATTCAAACCTAAAGGAATTTCTTCCTCCAATAACTTGGGTAATTAGAAGCTGATTCTTCCCCAGGCCAACCCCTAGTGAAAACTCAGCCCAACCAATATCTTGACAAAAATCTGTAAGACACCAAGCAGAGGACCTAGCCACACTTTGCCAAGACTCCCAACTCAGAAACTATGGGATGATAAAGTTGTGTTATTTTAAGCCACAGAATTTGGGGTAATTGGTTATATATGTGGTAATATAGAACAATTGATGTAGCCATGATTTTACTTTTTGTTTTCAGTTATTCTTTAATAATGTGAATTAGTGGAATTAAGTTGCAGTTGCCACTGCTCAAGTACTTAAAAGGAACAGAAAATATATGGTAGTTCAATTATTTCTGCACTGCAAACCAAATGTGTTAAGGTTGCCTAATTGCTCCTGATCCAAGAAGAAGGCGACTGACAAGACCAGAATTAGGAACCACAGGCATATGTAGCTACACCAAACAGTGAGCAACAAAGTTTAGGTAGATTGTAGCAATTCTGAGAAGAATTTTTCAAGAGAGTTATTTTCTTTTCCAACTCGTGGTTGAAAAATATATATCCTGGGCCAGGAAGGAGGAGAGCCATAATCAATTGGTCATATAGTATATGGGCTTTAGCAAAAATAGAGCAGAAACTGCTGAAGGCTAAAGTAACTCAAAAATTATAGTCTTCTTCTGGGAATGTCAAGGACCCAAAGCATTCCTTACTCACTGTCAGCTTTCCATTTAAGAGAAGGTATACAAAACACATGGAAGAAAAGACAGATAAATTTTGTAATACCTGGGACTTTGTTCTATAAAAGGATTGTTGTTGTTTATTCAAATTAATTATGTTGTTGTAGCATTTAAAATAGAGTAACAAATATTAGATAATTAAACATTTTGAAATAAAATATATGCAATATAAAATGATTACCTCTAAAATATGATCTCATCTCTTTCAACATGAGGAAGATATATAAAAGTTGTGGTGGGAAGATGTACTAATTGATTGACTTCAATGAGAAAGTAAATGGAATTTGACTTATTCTCTCAATAGGTCATTAGAAAAACCTGTAAAGCAGAATATATGGGTATTAAAACTAAAGCATATTATCTAAATCACTAGGTGAAGTTGATAAGGCGTTATCCACACTCTAATAATTCCATGATTCATAAAACCTCCCTAGCATAGAGTCAAGCTTTTGTGTCATTGACTTTTTTTTTTTTTAAGATTTAATTTATTTATTAGAGAGAGAGAGAATAGAGGGAGAATGTGAGAGAGAGAGAGAGAATAGAGGGAGAATGTGAGAGAGAAGCAGGCCCCCCACCACACAGAGAGCCCAATGCGGGGCTCAATTCCAGGACCCTGAGACCATGACCTGAGCCGAAGGCAGAGGCTTAACCAAGACTGAGCCACCCTGGTGCCTCTGTGGCATTGACTTTTAAAAAGTCTCTGAGGTTGGTATGGTTTCAGAGGACAATAAGCATTAAATGTAAGAAAGCTGTGAGAAATAGTTATGGGTATTAAAATAAACTGTTGGAAAGACAAAGGGAGAAAATTGAAGTTACCAGGCAAAGCTTAGAGACTTAAACTATTTGAGACAGTGTGTGGAACATTTTCTTTTCCAGCAGACATATGGTCCACTTCAATTATTTCTTTTTTTAACATTTTGTCTCCTTGTGATGAATTTTAAGTCTTTATAGTAGAACATCTTTGCAAATTTACCAAATAAATATTCAGGAATGAATATGCTAACATATTATTTGCTTTTCTGTGTTTTTATATATGTATAGGTTTTGCACTTATAATACTAAGAATGATTTTTTTAATCATAAAATAATTGACGTAAGTATTAGCTACTTCTGACTGTAAACGCTTGAGTATTTCCTTTCTGCCCACTGACATTTAATATTGGTGTCAAATAGATCACTTTTCCTGAGTCTCTCTTCACTTATTCATTTTGTATTTCATAGCTTAACATTTCTTCCCCCACAAAACACAAATACGGCCATTACTTTTGGTAACTAACCCTTTAGCTTGGCTTGAAGTCTTTCTTGTTAAATGAGACTGTTACAGATTGCAGTTTTTCTGAGTTTGGAGCAACACTGGTTTGCTCACTCGATTTTTGTTGAATTAGGAAAACCATCTCATGCTCCCGCATCTTGCTTGGTCAGGCACACAGTGGTGGCACAGACAATTTTATCTTCCCTAATCTCTTTCTCATCCAACATGTCCTTTGTCATGCAGAGCCTGTTCTCACATATGGTAGAGACAAAGTTCATGCAACCATAAAGTTGGAACTAAATTGTGTGATTATTTTTGCTCCAAAATATCTTACTTCCTCCTTGGACTGTTGACAGTCATTATTTTCTTCTTTTCTTCATTTGATTTTTTAACATAAGCATGATTTTAATAATAGATTATTGATCTTTCTCTTATTTATCCTAATAATGTATATTCCTGACCATCCTTATCTCAGAAGCCAGGTTTCCGAGTCCCAGACTGGGACAGGAATCCTGTCTCTTAATGATAAATTAGAGTCCTTGTGATAACTAGCAAAGTATGACCAGGTAGATGAATGTCTATTCCCTGAGCCTGGGTTATTTTGGACATAGAAATGGTTAAGAATTATATCAAACTTTACACAGTGTTTGAAACAATGTAAGTAACCTAACTCTTTTCTAGTTGCCGAAATTCACAAAGGACAAAATAAATTTATATAACTTATGGTTTCTCTCTTTCCTTTTTTTCTGAGTCATTATCACAACTTTGTTACAAAATGCGATTTGGGAAAACAAATGTTAGTGTTGTTTCAGACAAAAGATCAGAATGCTAAGATTTATTTTTATGACATATAAAAGCTGCAACTAAAAGGAGAATTCTCGGGGCACCTGGGTGGCTCAGTAGGTTGAAACCTCTGCCTTAGGCTCAGGTCATGATCTCAGGGTCCTGGGATCGAGCCCCACATCGGGCTCTCTGCTCAGCGGGGAGCCTGCTTCCCCTGCTCTCTCTGCCTGCCTCTCTGCCTACCTGTGATCTCTCTCTCTGTGTCAAATAAATAAATAAAATCTTTAAAATAAATAAATAAATAAATAAATAAATAAATAAATAAATAAATAAAAGGAGAATTTTGGAAAAATGAATCCTCCAAGGATCAGAAATATTTTGTCAATTAATAAAGGGAGAGAAGAACATTAATGAATATAAGCAGGCACTATAACTGTGCTTATGTGAGTTACCTGATGTAGTGTCTATTCAACATGATCATAATATATATTGGATATTATTATTCCCATTTTTAACAAAGAAAAATGTCTCAACTCTGAAGAGAAATGCTTGTTCATATCTATTTTACTTAAAAAATGGTACAAATAGATTATATGACATTTGAATGTATAGGAATAAGAGTAGTTGTCCAAAGAGTAACAAAAAATAGAAATAAAGAAATATTACTCTATTTTTGAAAAATTTTATTTTGGAAATTTTACACAAATACAGAATTTTTAGTGTAATATAAAATACCTATTATCCTCATCAACAATTATGAATACATCAATTTATTTATATCACTTTCCATGTCTCTTCCTGGATTATTTTGAATCATATCCAAATGAATCATCACTTTAACTGAAAATACTTAATAGGTATCCCTAGATAAAGTGCACTCTTAAAAAAGAACCACAATACCATTATAAACCTAAAATAATACTCATTTTTAATGTATTCCAATAGCAACTTGTCATGTTTTTTAATTTTTAAATTTTAAATATTAAAAAAATTATGACAAAAGGTAGAAAAATTAAAATTTACCATTTTAAGCACTTTGAAATGTATAGCTCAATGGCATTGAGTACACTTATATTGTTATGCAACTGTTACTACCATCCATCTCTGAAACTTTTCATCAAATATCTATTTTTAAAAACTGTTTCAGTCATCACACAAGCAATTTCCATATATTGTGACTTGGAAAATGGCTCTTAAAAATAACTTAATGTTTCGGTGTGCCTGGGTGGCTTAGTCGTTAAGCATCTACCTTCGGCTCGGGTCATGATCCCAGGATCCTGGGATGGAGCCCCGCATAGGGCTCTCTGCGCGGCAGGGAGCCTGCTTCTCCCGCTACCATTCCCTCTGCTTGTGTTCCCTCTCTCGCTGTGTTTCTCTCTATCAAATAAATAAAATCTTAAAAAAAATAATAATAATAATTTAATGTTTCAACTTTCCTTCTTTTTTGTTTACTGGGCACATTTTATTGACAAATAGTAGTTTGAACACTGATGATTCTAGCCACAAACTAGTTTCTTATGACTTGGTATTTTTAGAGTTTTGATCACATTCACATTCAATTATTTTTGACAAGACTACTTCATATAAAATTGTGCATACTTCCATTCAAGAGTGTGATGTTTAATTTTGTATACCAATTTGACTAGGCCACAGAATGACTAGATATTTAATCAAACATTAATCTCGGTTGGTCTGTGAGAGTATTTTTGGATGAGATTATGGTAAACTAAGTAAAGCCAATTGCCCTCTCCAGTGTAGGTGAGATTTGTCTAGTTCATTGAAAGCTTGAATACAACAACCTCTGCCCTTCCCCACCTCCCATCACCCCCATGAATAAGAGAAAATTCTTCCTTCCTGACTGGTTGAACTGGAATATTGATCTCTTCCTGTCTCCAGACTTGAACAGAAACACTTGGATTTCATGCCTGCTGGCTTTCAGACTGGAATTTATACAATGCTTTCCTGATTTTCAGGCTTTAGGACTCAAACTAGAGCTGCACTATTGGATCTCTCCTGACATTTTGGGACTTCTCAACCTCCATAATCATGTGAGTTAATTCCTTATAATAAATCTTTTTCTATATATACATCCTGTTGGTTCTGTTTCTCGAGGACCCTGACTAATACAATGGGCTACATGTATGTCTGGCTGCCTTTGTTTTTGTGACATTTCTACTAATGATCATTGACAGATCTACTATTTAAATAAGAATTCCAAAATGATAATATTCTAATTCTTATTTATTAAAGAACTCATATAACTCAGGAGCAAAATAAAAATGAGCAACAAGATTGAAAAATGGGCAAAGGAACTGAATAGACAGTTTTCCAAAGAAGATGCACAAATGGCCAACAGGTATTTGACTGGTTGTTTAGCATCACTAATCATCAAGGAGATGCAAATCAAAACCATAGTGAGATATCATATTATACCTGTTAAAATGGTTGGAATAAAAAAGACAAGTGATAACAAGTATTGGAGAGGATATGGAGAAAAGGGAAACCCTTGTGCGCTGTTGGTAGAAATGTAAATTGGTGCAGCCACTCTGGAAAACAGAACGGAGGGTCCTCAAAACATTGAAAATAGAAGTGCCCTATGATCCAGCAATCTTAATTCTGGGCATACATCCAAAAGAAATAAAAATAGGATATCAAAGATGTATCTCCTTTTTTAAGATTTTATTTACTTAAAAAAAATTTTTTTAAAGATTTTATTTATTTATTTGACAGAGAGGGAGAGATCACAAGTAGGCAGAGAAGCAGGCAGAGAGAAGGGGAAGCAGGCTCCCCACTGAGCAGAGGGCCAGATGAGGGGCTCGATCCCAGGACACTGAGATCATGACCTGAGCCAAAGGCAGAGGCTTTAACCCACTGAGCCACCCAGGAACCCCTCAAAGATGTATCTGTATTCCCATGTTCATTGAAGCATTATTTACCATAGCCAGGATATAGAAACCACCTAAGTGTTCATCAATAGAGGAATGGATAAAGGTTATGTTAGATATCTATATTATCTAGGTGAGTTATGAAAAAAAACCTTCCATTTGCACATCATACGTGGATCTTAAGGGCATTATCCCAAGTGAAATAAGCCAGACAAGAGAAAGACAGATAATACGTGTTGTCATTTATATGCAGAATTGTAACAAAAAATCCAAAATCATAGAAATAGAGTAGAAAAGTGGTTGCCAGGTGCTGCAGGGTGGGGAAAAAGGGAAAGGTTGATAAAAGGGTAAAAACTTTCAGTGATAAGAAAAAAAATAAGTATATATAAGAAGGTTAGCTTCTGTCACTCTTTTTTTTTCCTCTTCCGGAAAAAAATCATGTAAATATATTTATGTTTTTTCTATTTTTAAATATATTATTAATAGCTTACTACACATTCTATCTTGATTTTTTCACTATAATACTTTGTGAAGAACACAGCATAGTATTATAAAAATAAAAACGATGTAATTTATCTGTAAAATTTTCATGGAAAGGTTTTTGAGGAATTAATGTTTGAAATTCATCTTCAGAACCCACAACTATTCATGGAAAAAAATATGGAAGAGTCAAAAATTTAGGAGAGTGGAGATCAATTAGGAAGCTACTAGTTTTATCTAGATGAAAAATTTGAAAGGGCTAGAGATAGCTAGAGGTGAAAAAGCACAAAATTAGAGTAGATGGTTTTGGTAAACTTTTAAGATGTGGGTAATAAGAGGGCATTATCTAAAATAATTTCAATGTTGAAAAACAGGGTGGCTGAAAGAATTATGGCAACATCAATATGGGTAAGAAATGCATAAAAAGTATTAATTGAAGTTGGGATATTATACAATCAACATTCAATTTTTAGTCTATTTTTTGATATGTCTGCCATATTGTCTAGTAGTTTGTGAAAATGAAAGAAAAGACTTGGAGAAAGTTCAGACCTGGAGACATACAAATTCATTTGATCTACATAAAATGGAGTGATCAATATAAGAGCCTGGAGAAAGTGCCAATGAAAATAGTTTAAAGCATGGAGTAGACAGGCACAAAAATGAGAGAGAGAAAGAAACAAGCCAACAAGCAAAAACAAACCAACAGAGAAGCTTTATTTTTAAAAAGATTTATTTATTTATTTTAGAGAGAGAGTGCTAGAGAGTGGTTTAGGGGTGGGGGTGGGGCAGAGGAGAAGGCAAGAGTCCTAAGCAGATGCCAGGCTGTGCCCTGAGCCCTATGCAAGGCTGGATCTGACCAACCTGAGATCAGAACCTGAGCTAAAACCAAGAGTCTGCCACTCAACCTACTCTGCCACCCACGTGCCCCAGCAGAGCTTTAATTAAATGCAAATAAGAAGAAAGACAGAAGCAAGTATTAGACTTGCAGATTTAATCAATATCTGAATGCAATGAACAATAAATTAATTTTTCAATTATATTTAGCCTATAGAGATCAAGTGGCCTTTTAAAAATATGTATTAGTAGTATTTGCATCAGTCTGGTAGTAAAATTCAGAAAACATAATTACTTGTGTAAATGTAAAGAATTTACTTCCCAGTTAAATGAGCTTATCCTCTTTGACCCGTTAAGGTACTTAAAATCCACAATATTATAGAATATATTCATACAACGAATATTCTCACTTTATTTTTGTTTCTACATGAGTCTTATATGGAGGACAAACTGCCTAACCACATATGGAAAATCTTGGTAATATATACTAGAATAATGGAAAAAAGCTAATTTGAAACAGAAGGAATATGACGTTCTAAGTTTTTTTTACCTGTGCTCCACAGGGAGCGTAAATTTGTAGCTGCATCAATTAGAAATTTGTTCCCTAGACATAAAATGCACAACAACTAAAAAGTACCTTTTAGAGTACAAATGCTGCAGAGGAATATGCACCTAAATATATTACTGGTTTTCTCCCTACGTTTAACGCCAGAATTATATTTCCTTCCAAATACATACACCATGTTTAGGTTAAATTATAATCATATTATAGATATGTGGACTATTTAACTTGATACTTTAAAAAATATTTTAATGTTTACATAATTGTTATAATCCCATGACATCAATAAAAATATGATGCCTTGCAATGATTTAAATATAATTTAACTTGATATCTAAGACATCACATATATTTCTGTGATTTAATTCTATCCTATAGAATATCAGGGTAACATGGCTCAATTTCCTAAGTTATTGTCTGTAATAATAAATTCTACTTGTGCTTCACTTTTATAATTATCATGAATCTTTTCTAGAGCCTTGAGAATCTTTTCTCAAGTGAGTTTTGCATATACAACTATTTTCTCTAATTATGGGGTTTGTTCCAGTGAATACTATCTTTTAAGATTTGTAGTGCTACTATAAAATATGAGAAATGCAGGCATAAAGCTTCTACTTGTTTATAAGAAAGGGAGTCCTAGTATAAAAAAAGACATAATAACTATATATTTAATACTAATTTTATCTGCTATGTGTAAGTATCCACTTGCTAATTCAAATTTTTTTCAGTGTAAATTAGAATTGTTGAATGAAAAATATACAGTATCCTTTCTTTGAAGGAAAAATAAATAATTGATGAGGTTAAAAATATAATATAGAAAAATAAAGCAGAAGGAATACCTTGAATAGTCAAAAAGTGCCTGAACTGATGTTCCGTATGAGGACAAAATAAACCAGCTGAACCTCTCGATGGAGAAATAAATCATTTTTATATATATGCTGTAATACACTAATGTTGAATACGTTTAATTTCTAAAATTCAAATAAATGTCTGTAGATTAGAAGTCAACTACTTGTTAAAAAACAAAAAAGTAAGCATCACAGACCAAACACTGTATGTTATATATATATATACACACACAAACACACACACACACACAATTACATATATATATAATCTAGTATATAGAATTTTAAAATAACTGTCCCCAAACTGCCTAATAAAACAGGTGTCCCCAAGTCAGACCATTATAGAATTAAAAATATTCCATTTGGTTATATTAGAATCTTGGATACATTCAAAATTCCTCCATTATTTGTGTCTGTTTCCTGATATTTCCAATGAGGTAAATGATATCTGATTCTGCTACTCTGCACAGTATTGTGAACAATTTCATTTAAAAATCTTAGTAGTTTCAAGGTATCAAGAAATAAATTTTGTAGTGTTTAATACAACTACTGGTTATTTTAAATATAGCCATTTTGTTTATTTCATAAATTATAATTTTCATATTTCCTAACTCATAATAAATTTTTAGTATATGCACACATATCTTTTGGACCCAAAAAACTTGTGATAGAAAGGTCCAGTTTGAAGGAATTTCCCCTTCAAATATTTCTTTGTAGATGTATTTTTTTTCCATTTCTTTTAAAGTTCCCAGCGGTAAAATTTTCACATGCTTCAGCTACCAACACAGTTACTGAAAAGATGTGTCAAACATTTATCCTTAATGGGCTATGGATGGAACATTGATCTTAAAGTCTCTGAGGAAAACAAATAATAGGGTTCATGTAATTTAACTGGTTCCGAAGTTAGTATCAGAATGCATAATACACTGTTTTTAATAAATATCATGTGAATTAGAGTTTTAAAAGAAACTTACTTTATGTTTCAAAATTTTATCCCACTGAACAATGTACTCTTTTTTTTTTTAGTTTCTTTATCTGAACTTAGATTCTGCTGCTTTTCACTGAAGAATTAATATATAATTAATATTAATATATATTCATATATGTCATGTTATATATTAATTACATTAATATATAATATATATAATTCTATTTAAAGTAGAATTTCTTTTATAGAAAGATAATGGGATCTAAAGGTTGTATATTACCCTTTAGTGAATAAAGACCAAAATGACCTTAACATTCTCCTCAACTTGACCTTACTTTAGACAGATTTGTTTCTGACTCTAGGTGCCTCATCTCATTTCTCCAGGATCCTTTTCTTTAGAAAACTTGCAATTTTTTTCTGTGCCCTTACAAGATTTCAAACTTGATAAAAACTGTTTTCCCAGTGTTACCCAAGACTGTCTTTCTCAAGGACCTGGGGCCATCCCTTTGAAATGTAATCATCAAGGGGGATAATGCCCTATCTCTCAGTTTCTGGGGAAGAGTAGGAGTCTAACTTCAGTGGGCATCTTGCTTTAAGCAGTAGAACTACTTCCTTCTTAAAACTCTCCTGCCTTTCATTTCAGTAGAACTGTTTCTATCCTTGTCTATGCTCTCTTCCTTACTGCTGTCGTTAGTATCAAAATAAAATCAAGTTCAGCTATTCATCGTGCTTGGTGTGATGGTTTCTTTAACAGTAGTATCACCTAATACAATGCTGGGCATTTTTCTTTACACATTTTTTACCGTAAAGATGCCCATAGCTTGAATTTTGAATACAAGTTAGTGTTACCAAAGCAGAAATTAAAGTGTGAATATGAACCTTGACAAATCCGTGTCCAAATTTTTTGTTTAAGCCTTCTGTTAAAAAATAATAGAAAAGAGATGTACAGGGAAAATAAATATAGGTTTCTAGACAAACACAATAACTATGATCATTCATGTTTTCTTAAATATGCATTTGTCAATTTAACAAATAACTATATATATGTGAAGGCATAAACTTGAAGTCTGTGGGCACCTGAAGTCCTTTTCATTTACTATACAGTCATGCATTTTAAGACACAGTTAACTGGAACCTGAAAGCAGCGGACAAATGAATAACACAGGTCATAACATTTTACAAATTTCAACACATGGTGTTAGAATTTGGAAAGAGATTGTGAACAATGAGGAATTACCTGGGTCTTGAACTATGATGATCAACTAGAGAAGGGGAAAAGGAGGAAAGCATACCCACGAAGAATTCAAACCAGTAAAAATCTTTCAATCAAGGCGAACCACAGTGCATTTTATAGACTACCCTGAAGGAGGAAAGGGAATGAGGAAAGATGTGGGAGGCCTTAAAGAAAGTGGTTTTTATAAGAATGTAAGAACCAGTAGATAAGAACCAGTAGATTTGGGGTGCCAATGGAATCAGACTCATTGTAATGAGAGATCTGGACACCTGACTGGGAAAAATAGGAGAGCATCCAACTGTGAAGATCCCAAGTGTGGGCTAATGGGATTTGCCTGTAGCCTATATGATTCTGATATAAAGTGAGGAAATCAATTTCAATAAAAAAGTAAATCAAATTATTTTAATTTCTCACATGGGTATTTGTATATTAATCACAAATATTTAATCTCAGTGGCTTCCTGTCTCAAATAAAAGAAGTGTTAGTAAATTATTCTGAGTTAGGCAGAATTTTCATATATCAAAAGATTCACTTTTTTAAAAGCAGTTATGGAGATACTTTTTATTAATAGATGATTTATACAAACCTATATGATCCAATTTAAAATATAGCTAGGAATTAAAGATGTAGATGGACTACTTGAGATGATCACTCTGGTTAGTGATCTCTACATAGGTCAGTAAATGACAGATTTGAAATTATTAATGCCAATAATTCAGAATGAAATCCTTTAACATTAGTTCTTCATTGACATTCACATTTTTCGTGCTCGCTTTGGCAGCACATATACTAAAATTGGAATGACATTCACGTTTTTTTTTTCAGAGAGGGAGAGAGACAGGGCTGGGGGGCAGAGGAAGAGAGAGAGAGAGAATCTTAAGCAGGCTTCATACCCAGAGTGGAGTCCAACACAGGACTTGCTGCCATGACCCTGAGCTCATGACCAGAGCCAAAATCAAGAGTCTGATGCTTCACCACCTGAGCGACCCAAACACCATCTCATCCACATTTTTAAATGCTCACTCAAACTGCTGCAACACCTCCAGCCTCTGGGATTCATGAATAGAATTCCTCTGTAAGTTTACTTTATCAACCCTATTGAGGTCCCAAGGTCTAATCTTTGTAAATAACCCTACCAAACAGCCACTGTAGCAATGGAGATCATGACATCATGGTTCTTGTCCATCCCAGAAGTTCACACACTTATCTGGGAGACAGTAGGCTCAAAATTTCTTGCTAAAAACTATGACTTACTATGATCACTTAATTTCCTAGACTACCAGAACCCAAACAGTTCTCCTATAGACTTTCCTGAAATTGACTCTAGTACATTTTCCTCAATATTGGCCCAAACCATTTTATTGCTTGTGCTGGAATTCATAATATGTCATTAGTATATATTTTTAAATCTTCAACTTCTTTCCAACTGTTTATTTCAGCTTAGTGTATTACTCAAACATGCTTGTCTCCAGAGAACACTCATTTCCCCCAAATTATTTAGAGTTTGTATTTGCTTTGCATCTCAAGGCCACTTTGTAAATATTTCTTCTTATTTCTTCAGTGCTTCCTTCTCATTGAAAGACAAATGTTATTAGACTTTAACATCATTGTTCCTGTCACTACTGATTTGGGAGTCACCCTGCTCCACATTTTAAAAATAGTTATTGACTCTATTCATGGTATTTCACTCCTTAGTATTATTCCTGTCATTATTTACAATCACTTTAGTTTTCCTATACAAGATTTGTTCAAAATAGTCAACATTCTGGTCTCTTGGATCTTTGTGCTCCTCCATTCATGCTTTCCTTCTCTAAGCTAAACTAATAGTTCCCATGGTCTTACTCTATACTATCATGTCACTAATAACTACACCATCTCCAGAAGCTCACCTTCAAGCATCTCAGTGTCTAACCAGTATCTTTCAACTGTCCAAATCACTGACCCACCATGTCTCTATGCCATGCTGAAGGAATCTAGACAGCCATTATCAGCAATTTCCCCAGGCTAGGTGTTTTGACAATAGTCACACCACAGAGAAGAGAAGTTAAATACAACCATTCCATAGAGTTTTTCCTATTCAGTAAACATGGAGCATGAAGATTTCTCTTACTAGAGTGAAGGACATGGAAGAAGCTCCCATTTTTTAACTTTTCAAAAAGAAAACAAAGTACTAAATTTGGTCATTTAAAATAGGGAGCATATGCTATATTTCTGCTTCTAGATTTGTGTGGAGGTAGAAAAAAAGGAAGCTGGTAAACATCTCTTGCCTGTGTCTAATACAAATATGTCTGTACTAGAAACTTGGTCCTTATATACAACAGAGCTCAGCATGTGAACTTAATCAGGAGGCCACGACTGAACCTGTTTTGGGCCCTAGAGGAAAATATCAATAGAATTCCTTAGGATTTGTAGACAAAGCCACCTTTTAACAAGTAACTATTCTTCTATAGAGAAGTAGTTTCTGACTTTTTACTGGGCTGTTTTTGAGACTAAAGTACTGAAGAAAATGTACACGATCATACCACCTAAGTTGCACATCATGAAAAATGTCTATCTAGCTACTATGCCAGGCATATCTAGCAGTCCTTTGCCATTCCATCATCAAGTGTAGGTATTATTTATGCATGAGATTAGACTGAGGCAGAACTTGATAGCATAAATCATGAATAAATTGCTGTCACACTTCCAACTCCAAACTAAATCTTTTGCATCATGAGATATTCTTTGTGTCCTGAATAAAAATTAAAACTCCAATGTCATAGTATGCTATTTCTGTTAATTGTGTAGATATACCTACAAATATATTTGTGGGTATATACATATATATGTGCACATATATATACTCGTACACGTAGTATATATTTGTAATCAGTAGGAAGATCTTACTCCTTTTCTTGGACATTGCCCTTATGTTTATTTGGTTTTTGGTCATGCAGAAGTTTCTCTTTTATTTTTATATAATATGGACCAGCAATAAAAACTTGTACCTAGGGGCGCCTGGGTGACTCAGTGAGTTAAAGCCTCTGCCTTCAGCTCAGGTCTGATCTCAGGGTCCTGGGATCAAGCCCCGCATTGGGCTCTCTGCTCAGCAGGGAGCCTACTTCTTCCTCTCTCTCTGCCTGCCTGTCTGCCTACTTGTGATCTCTCTATCTGTGTCAAATAAATAAATAAGATCTTTTTTAAAAAAAAATTGCACCTAGATTCTGGGGCCAGAATTCAAAAGCTTTCCCAACACTTAGGATATAATGAAATATATCCAGGTTTTTTAAAATAATATCAAATCCATCTTAACATTTAGATCTTCAATCCAATTTGTTTTATGTAGTATAAGCAGTTATATTTTGATTCAGTTGTCATTGTGTCCAAATGACTATACTGTTATTTTTAAACTTTTAGTAAAAACATAATTTTTCTCAGTGATTTGAAATGCTATCTTTGTGTATGGTAAATTTCCATGTACTTGTATTTGATGTTTTAGTTTGTTCCAAATATATAACTTTTCACAGGTCACCAACATAGTGTTTTAATTTTAGAGACTTTATGTTATCCTAGTTCCCAACACTTAATTTTATTTTCATTATTTCACAGTTATCATTGAATGTTTATATTTTTCATATGAGCTTTAGAATAAATGTGTCTACCTTCAGAAAAAAAATAGTTAGAATTTTTGTTGGTGGGGGTGTTCACATCATTATTATTCCAAAACTACTGAACCAACATAAAAGTTTATCTGAATCAAAGTTTTTCTTGATTGTGTTGAATTACTTTGTGAATGGAGTTATCAAATTTAGGATATAAATAACTTTACAGTCTTGCACTAATTTAGTGTGGTAACACAATTTTTAATGTTGCCAGATCTTCATAATATAACCCATTTCTAACCCCTATCATATTATCTTGGGAGATGGAAAACAAAATATAAATTAAGATTAAATTTGTTTAAAAATAAAGAACTTTTCAAGACACAAGAAATATATTTTTATTCTAGTTAGTAGAACATTAAAGAAACTACTTTCTATGCAGACTTAATATTTTTAATATTCTAAAATATAAATGATACTATACCTCAAGAAAGTTAAGGAATATAATATGATTCCTGATAGAAAAATACTTCAGGGAAAACAAAACACTTCCAATATGTTAAGTATCATTACTACTCTAAATTCTTCAAACACTATGTCTTCCTAATTTATTAATGAAATGGTACACTATTGAAATGATTTCATTGTTATAATGCCTCACAAAATATGAATGTCTTCGCTTTTATTAGGTGGTCATTCAAACTACCAGGCACAACTGCTCACAGAGGAGTGACCAAGCAGGAATCTCACTCCCTTTTTCAATGTTTACCTGCTGACAACTTTTATACATCATTCCTTCTCCATCCTCTGTATCCACATCTGGGTGAGCTAATAAGGAAGCCTAGTGCTTTCTCCTGTGGAACCACATAAGCTTCCACCTCACCCCTACCACACACCCTTAACCACAGTAAGAACTCCTGAGCCAGCCTCTTTTTCTAGTACTCTGCAGATACTACAGACCTCCTTGAGAGCCCTGCCCTGTGCCACTACTCTTTTTTTTTTTTTCTTTAAGATCTTATATATTCATTTAGGAAGAGAGAGAGAGAGAGAAGAGAGCATGAGCAGTGGAAGGGACAGCAGGGAAGGGAGAGAGAGAATCTCAAGCTGGGCATGGAGCATGACTCAAGGCTCAATCTCACAACCCTGAGATCATGACCTGAGCTGAAATCAGGAGTTGGATGCCTAACTGACTGAGTCACGCAGGCGCCTCCCCGTATCACTACTCTTAACATGCCAGTCAAATTTTAGTGAGAGTGCTCCCTGTTTTTGCAGGGTGATCATAATGACTTGACTCCTGCAGGAACTAATCGGTTAAGGAAGACAACACAACAGCTGTATAGTTGGTAAATAACCAGAAAATTGGTCCGTTTTCTTCTTTAATTACCTCAATCTCATATGATGTTTAAAAAGTAATTCACATACACCTACTGTCATTTTTCATATATAGTGGGGAGGTAAATAGGTCCCAATAAAGTAGGCTAAGATTAAAAATATTTGTACAATTTAGAAAACATGAAGATGCTATTTTCTACTCATTTTAAATACATGGAATATTAAATATGCCTGCTTGGCATAAACTACCCTAATTGATTTAAATAACTAAACTAACATTAAATGCTTGATGAGAAAATGCTAGAAATAAGACACATCTAATAGTCAACATTTCACTTACCTAATGATTTCCTTGACAAAATGAATTCATAATCCAAAGTAAGTAATGATTGTCTCTATCATATATATATCTCTTGGTGCAAGAAAACCTACCAAATATAATGACCTCCTTTTTTATGGAAATATTTCTTTTTGAGGTTTATGGAAAGGTAATGATAGAAACTAAAGTGTAAGGTTCTTTTATAAAACTTTCAATATCTTTGAAAATAGCTAATATCTTCATGACTTTTAAGTATTGGAATAATAGTGTCCCTTTATATATAAAAACCTGTAAATTGCTGCTCTCAGAATGTTTTCAGATTTTTGTGTAGATGGAATATATCTTTATGTCTTAAAAATTTCTTCTCATGGAAATGTCAGTTGCAGCATGCACTGATTAATAAGGCTTGGAATAATAAACAGTCCAAAGGTAAGTATCTAGAATTCAAGTATTCTTGGGGCAAAGGATTTTCAACTTAAATGCCAAATAACTTTTTTTTTTTTTTTTTAAAGATTTTATTTATTTGACAGAGAGAAACACAGCAAGAGAGGGAACACAAGCAGGGGGAATGGTAGTGGGAGAAGCAGGCTCCCTGCTGAGCAGAGAGCCCGATTTGGGGCTCGATCCCAGGACCCTGGGATCATGACCTGAGCCGAAGGCAGACGCTTAACGACTGAGCCACCCAGGCGCCCCTAACTTTCTTTTCAATATAATGCCTGACAGTTAATCATTTATAATTTTTATTTTGTTTTAAAAGATAGATGCATAAATTCTAGAGTATTAGAATTTTATTTGAAAAAATTCTCTAACTTCACAGGACACAACAAGCTTTTTGACCACAGTGGAGGAAAAAAATCTTTCTTTTCTTATTCTTCATCAAGAAATATCAGAATCAGTAGATAGCTTCTAGTTCTGGTTAACTGCTCCACTTTCCAAGCACAAGTTATGGCAACTTGAACATAAATATCCCTCATTAGGATCTTATTACAAAGAGGCAGAAAGATATCTTTGCATTAAAAAAAAGTTTTGAACTTCCTTAACATGTTTACTGAGCAGACAGTGGTTCTTATAGGATGAATGTTTGTGTCCCTCTCAAATTCATATGTTTAACGATGAACATAGAGAAAAGGAAAAAAAAAAAAAGAGAGGGAAGCATACCATAAAAAACTCTTAACTATAGAGAACAAACTGAGGGTTGGTGGTGAGGAAGTGGGGAGGGGAATGGGTTAAATAGGTGATGGGTATTAAGGAGGACTCTTGCAATAAGCACTGAGTGTTGTGTGTAAGTGATGACTCACTGAATTCTACTCCTGAAGCTAATAGTACACTGGATGTTAACTAACTAGAATTTAAATAAAAACTTGAAAAAGAAACAAAAATTCACATGTTTAAATCCTAACTTACAAGATGATGGTACCTAGAGGTGGACAACCTTGGAAAGAGATAAGGTCATGAGGGTGCAGCCTCCCCGAATGGGATTAATGCCCCTATAAAAGAGACCCATGAGACCTCCTCTCTTACCTCTTCAACCATGAGACACAGCAGGAAGATGGCCCTCTATGACCCAGGAAGTGGATTCTCACCAGACACTGAGTCTGCCAGTGCCTTAATGCTGGAATTCCCAGCTTCCAGAACTGTTGAGAAATAAGTTTCTGTTGTTTGTAAGCCACCTAATCTAAGGTGTTTTTGTTGTGGCAACCCAAACAGGCTAAGACAGTAATTGCTAACAGAAGCTGTGCTGTTACAACAAATACCTAAAAATCTGGAAGTGGCTGTGAAACTGGGTAACAGATAGAAACTGTCATTTTTTGAAGTGCATGCTGGGAAAAACATCACCATGAACAGAGATTAAAGGGTGACTCTGTGAAGGCTCTGAAAGAAAAAGAGAAATGAAGATAAAGCCTTAATCTTTTTAAAGAATACCTAAATAATTGTGAACAGATGTTGGTAGAGCTTTCCCACAAAGGCCATTTTGATGAGATCTCAGATAGAGATAAGAAACATTTTATTTAAAACTTGAGGAAAGAATGGGGCGCTTGGGTGGCTCAGTCGGTGAAGCGTCTGCCTTCCGCTTGGCTTGTGGTCCCAGCGTCCTGGGATCAAGGCCTGAATCCTCCTGGCTCCCTGCTCAGCAGGGAATCTGCTTCTCCCTCTCCCTCTGCACCTCCCCCTGCTCTCTTTCTCTTGCTCTCACAAATAAATAAAGTCTTTACAAATAAAATAATAAAATAAAACAGGAGGAAAAGTTATCTTTGTTATACAGTGGCAAAGAACTTGATTGAACAGTATTCATATCCTGGTATTTTGTGGACTATAGATTTTGGGAGCAATAAAATTGAATATGTAGTTGAGGAAATCTTGATTGAAGTGTTGAAGGTGTGACTTGGCTCTTCCTGACTGCTCACAGCAGGATGTGAGGAAAGAGAATGACTAAAAGATGATATTGTGGAGCAAAACGGAAGAAGTTAAAGATTTGGAAAATTCTCAGCCTATCCATATTGCAAAAAGATGAGGACACTAAGGGCGTGACCAAGCTATTGTTTGATGAGGGGATTAATATGAATCTCCACAGAAGTCAGAGGTTATTTTCCAAAAAGATGGAGGAATGACCCCAAAGGGGACGTCAGGGCTGCACTCCCATCCTCAGTCTGGAGTGCAAGGGTGTGAGAGATAAAGTGTTTTCAAAGGGGGAGCATCTTCAGGTGGGCCGGGGTATCCCCACCCAGTGCCTCAGGAGTAGAACCCCCGGAGAGAGTTGTGACATGGGCTGTGCCTAGCAGGGCTAAGCTGGCATCGTTACCTCCACCTAGATTTCAAAAGACAAGGTTACTGGTGAAACCAAGGACTCCAGATACTGGTCTAGACTGAGAAAGCGGTAGGCATGAGACTACTGGCAATAGAGCCATGAGACCCAAGGAGAAAGACACCATGGAAGCAAGGCCCAGCAGGTCCCTCCAACTGAACTATAGGGGTGATGTTGCCATTCCAACAGGTCTAGAAGTCAGATCTTCAAACCAAAGAGGATTATTCTCAAGCCTTAAGTCATAATCTTGTTGCCTTTTCTTTCCTATCTTTCCCTTTTGGAATGAGAATATTTATCCTATGCTATCCCACTATTATGTTTTGGAAACACATAGCACATGTAGTTTCACATAGAAATAAATCTTTGTTGTTTGTAAGTTTACCAGTCTATGTTTTTGTTGTTGTTAAAGCAGCTGAAACAAACTAAGACAGTAATATTAATTTATATAAAGAGTCTAATATTCTACTTTCCACTCTGGCTTACTAGTCCAGAAAATGGAATCAATTATTATTTTTTTTAATTATCAGATGTTTCTTTAGTTTCTAGAGAGTTGACACACAAACTATTTTCCATTTCACAGATCAGACACATACACACAAATTCTTCTGCTGACTATGCACAGTAAAGTTGTGAAAGATAGGAGTATTTTGCAGAAGCTTGGTTCATAGTTTCTAACTCTTTATTCATGTAAATCCAGGGTAAACATTCATTTGAGATATACCTTGAACAATTGGACATGGTAGCAACTTAATAAATTAGAATTAAGGAAACAGTTAAAGAAAAGGAAGACAATATATGAACGTAATGGGCTAAAGAATGCATAAATACAATTTATCTTATTTTGGCTTTTCTGTTGTAACCCTAAGGATACTGTGAGTCATATCTGTAACATCACTTAATAATTCAATTTAGTGTCATTGTAATAAGACTAGGTTTTAAAAACAAATAAAAGAAAAAAGGCAATGAGTAAAACATCTCAATTACCTTTTAAGATTATAATTGTCATAATGTAATTTCTTGTATTCAGAAAAGGTTACTTTTCTCATCAAACATATTTTAGTTCATTTTTTAAATAGACTTTATTTTTTAGAGAAGTTTTAGGGTTTACAGAAAAATTAATTCAAAGGTAGAGAGATTTACATTTTGTTTTTAAATAATACTTGGGGTACTGATTAACCAGTAAACTATTTGATCATATGCATTATAGATTCTATATATAAACAGTTGTGCTATTACAAAACTCCACTGAAAGCAACCTTTTGTTTGGTAATATTGTTCCACATCACTCTAATTTTATTAATGGACTATTGGACCACCAAGAATGTCTCATGCTGAACACTGAAGCTATATTCCTGAAGTCTTAATCCATTGTCTTATACAATAGTTAAGACAAGATTTACTGGACCCCTGGGTGGCTCAGTTGGTTAAGCAGCTGCCTTCGGCTCAGGTCATGATCCCAGGGTCCTGGGATTGAGTCCCACATAGGGCTCCTTGCTCAGCAGGAAGCCTGCTTCTCCCTCTGCCTCTGCCTTCCTCTCTGCCTGCTTGTGCTCTCTCTCTCTGACAAATAAATAAAATCTTTTAAAAAATTTTAAAAAAAGACAAGATTTACAAGCAGACCTTAGTGGTACAACATATGTTCATCTACACTGAAAAAGTGAGGTATTTTCACAGCAAAAACATTTACTGATAATGATTTGAAAACATTGAATTATTTTTAGTTAGTAGAAATTACAAGCATAACCATGGAAATTTTAAGATACTAAACATTTTTCTCATTGGAGACTCTAAGATACTGTTTGGAATCAGATTTATTTAAAAATAGCCCTTGTGAATTATGATTTGTTATCTAGAAGTAAATATTATAAAATGATTTTCTGTTTCCTTTAAATTATTTTAATTTTGTATTACAATGGTATATTTAAAAATAACATATACAGAGCCTTATATATCATGAACTACACCAGAAGCTTAATTTATATATTTTTGGTTTAATCATTAAAAACCTTGCAAGTAGGCATTATTAAACGTTTCTTCAGATGAAGAAATTGAAATAAATATTAACTAAATAATTATCCCAGTTAACACAGCTGCTGAAGAGTAGAAATGGGACTCGAGTCTTATCTATGTAGTTTTTAAGTTTATTTTTCTCTACTCTTATAAACTACTAAGAAAAAATAGTGGCTCTTCCTCAGTTCATATACTGAAAATTTTAAAATAAGTTTCATAGTGTTTTGTGTTACTCTGCAGAATTAGGATGGATCCTGTCTAAAATTTAGTATTATGGCCACGGTTATGATATTCTACACACTAAGAGAATGCAATAGAAAGTATATAATTGCTTGCACAAGAGCTCCAGGAAGAACTGGAGGGGCACAAGCAGGTCTAGGCTAGCTGGGGCAAAACATAAGAAGTGTGTTGGGTTTTTACAGTGGCTGGAGGTAGGACTGGAGAATAGTACTCTGAAAGAAGCACATTTATTCCAGCCAAAAGATGAGACGCACGAGAGTTTTCTTAGCCTGTCCTGTGGGATCAAGGGGGAAAGGGAGGGTAAGGCTTAGACATGAGTCAGAAGTCAACAAAATTGGAGTCGGTCTCTTTATTACAACTCCTACAACATTCCTTGGAATGCTTGATATCTTTCTTATAGGCACAAAGCGCTGAAAAATAATTTTTAGTTAAAGGACAGTTTAAATCTCCAGGGCTTTGCGAAAACACAATTATGACACATCCTGTCTCCCAAATTGTCAATGAGATAATCCAAAATATTTAATTCAGACAAATCCCCTATCATCATTAGAATGCAGAAAAGGGTTCCTCCAATGGACCTATAACTTGGAAGAGTATCTTTCCAGAAGTACACAGGTGTAAGTTGAGTGAGGAGGATTTCAGTCACTGCATATTAGAGAAAAGCCCTAAGCTTCCATTAATACTTTTTGTTTGGGAGAACCATCTGGCTCTAAGGATAGACTGTGAAGCATTCTTGGAAGATGAATCTTTCTCCTGCATTTGCCATGCCATGCTTCATCTCTTTATGCAGACTGCAGGGTAGAGAAATGTCCCTCTTTATTTAAGAGCAGATGGGAGTGCACTGGTAATATTGGCATTTGTTAAGCAGCTGGTTGGAAAGATAGTCTCTTTCCTGACTAAATATGGGCTCAACAAATAAGTCTCAGAGGTGACTGAGTCACCAGTCTGCTAGGGCTGTCATTACCACATTCCACAGACGGGGTGGATTAAAGGACAAAAATCAAGGTGTCAGCAGGGTTGATGTTTTTCTGAGGCTTCTCTCATTGGCTGGTTGATGGCTTCCTTCTCCCTGTGTCTTCACAGGATATTCCTTCTGTCCTCATTCGTATCCAGATTTCTTCTTCTTACTCTACACCACCCCCCAAACCCTGCTATGTATTTCTTTATATTATTTTGTTTAGGTTTGCAGAAACTCATTTAATGGTGGTGGTGATAGAAGACATCACTATCTTCACTGTGCATCAGGAAGGAATGCTTATAAATATCTTAGCTTTAGTTATGTTATAAACTTGAAAATTTTGGGTTTTTTTTCCTTACCTGAATGTATATTGAAGATGATCAAACACATTGCTTGAATGAATGTCTTCTATTTTCTGTACTCTGTTAGTTCAGTGGCATTAATCCAGTTTCTGAAATTTTCTATTTTAAAGCATTTTTATTTTCCTGTGATAAATTTTATTTGGACTTGATTAATCCAGATTGTTACATTAATATCCTAACATGCATTTGAAAATGGTTACTTCCACATTTTAAAAATCTTTCCTTATTTCTTTTTTAGATTTGATGGTCAATTGAAGCACATGTAATTATTTGAGAAACTATTAATCTTGTTCCCTGTATTAAATATTTATACATGCATTGGTTTTTCTTGGAGATTTTATAGGATTTGCCCAGATTACACTCTGGGGTGGGTACCTTTTACAAACAAATTTTTGATTGCCAAATTGATTTTTAATGTGTTTACTGGTCTGATCTTACTTTCTAGCACTTTTATGGCAATGTTCTTAATTTTAAGTTTATGAAAAACTATCCATTGTGAAATAATTTTAAAATTATCAGTGCATAATTACGTACATGTTGTATTTTCAAATCCCACTCCATACATTTTATATTGCTACCTTAAGGTTTTTATCTTTTTCCTTGGAGTCACCAGATGTTTATCTATTGTTTTTTATTTTCCAAAAACATTTATCAGTGTCATTGATCAGTAGATTTATTATTTCTTACAGCTCCACTGTTTTCTTTCTTAATTATGAACTGTGTTGTCTATTGTAGCTTTTTCTTCCTTTAAGTCATTTGTTAGCTTAATATTTTTTCTAATATGATAGTTTTTTAAGTTAATATTTGCTAGTTTGTCTTCACAGAGTTTTCTAATATAAAATTATATTTTCTCCTCAGTGTCAGTTAGTCAATAAACTTCAGGTTTTGATATGTATGGACTGCTTTTATCACAGCTCACATTAAAGTTACTATAATTTCACTTTTGGGTTAATCCAATCCTAGAGTTGTTAAGAAGGATTATCTGTTGACTTTCCAAGTGAGCATATTTTATTTCCAAATGTAATTCTTAAAAAATTATTTAAAATAATGCTTTGTAATCAGTGTACATGGAGAAATTTTGCTTTTTAGAAATTGTTGAGATTTTACTTCGGCCAAATATATGGCTTTTTTGGCAATTTTATAACATGTAAGCCCTGCAGCAACCTATTTTTACAAATTTCATTATATTACCATTTGTTCCAGTATATATGTGTGTGTACATATATATTTATGTATCCAGTATATATATACATATAGGTTATATGTACACATATATATTTGGGGTTTTTTGTTTTTTATTTTACTTTGGTTTTTTCTTTGTAAATGTCATCCTGTACTTTCTATTTTTGAAGAATTTCTGAATCTGCTGATGCATCTTTCATGTTTTATTTTCATTATTTTTGATTTATTAGTTTTTTGTCATAACACCTTATTGATCATTTCTTGAGATTACAGGTGTAGGTATTGTAGACATCTATGTTCTGTCTTCACTTTTGATCCAGTTTTCATTGCTTTTTGAAAGACAAAAGACAAAATAGTAAAATGAAACATTAAATAATTGTGAAAGAAATATCTGTTTTACTTCTTCAGCAAGCTACTAATTCTTTTTTGTTTCATTTTTGAAAATTAGTCCAGAAAATCCCTCTAATAAATATTTTATGCATACAACACAGCAGAAAGCAGAAAACATTACTGGGAATATTTTTAGAGACCTTACAATTATAAAAGAATGCCACAGATTTTAAAATATGAGTTGGCTTTGAGAACACCAAAATAGTTACTTTCTCAAGTCGGCTTGAGTCCCTTGAGGTAAATCACTTTTGCAAGTGAAGTCTTCTCTGTAATCTTCCCTATTATTCTCATGCTTCAAAATTTTTTTAAAGAATGTATGTCGGGGCGTCTGGGTGGCTCAGGGGGTTAAAGCCTCTGTCTTTGGTTCAGGTCATGATCTCAGGGTCCTGGGATCGAAGCCCACATGGAGCTCTCTGCTCAGCAGGGAGCCCACTTCCTCCTCTCTCTCTGCCTGCCTCTCTGCCTACTTGTGATCTCTCTCTGTCAAATAAATAAATAAAATCTTAAAAAAAAAAAAAAAAAAAGAATGTATGTCAATGAGACTTTTATCCTGAGATTCGCCAATAGAGGGAGGGGGAAGAATAGTGTCTCCCCTCACCCTCAAGTATATGTTTGGTTGCAGTCAGAATTTACATCTTAATCAGGCATCACCCCTAGGTGAACCTTTTAAGAATTTATCATGTGAGTCTCTTCTAATGGAAAAGATATTTTGTTTCTACTTCTCTTGCTTTTCCTGGAATTGAAGATGTGCATGAGAATGTTTTTCTAGGAGGAGTGCTCTGTTACATTTGAGGCAATAAAATGGGCACATATAAATGAAACCAAAAACAAACTGCAAAAATAACGAAACAAAAAATAAAAGCATTGCCTCATTAAATCTTTTATTCCCACTGTGATAATACACATAGTAACTAACTTAAGACTCTCTCCTGTGGTTTTTTTCTTTTCACTTACTTCTTTTTCAATATTTCATTTCCCCTGCACACATACAATAAGAGCTATTCATTTTGTTTGGTCAGTAGGACCAGCTTTTTGCCTAACGACTCCTCTGGAATGGGCAAAAGAATGAGACTTTCAACCTATTTTCTACTTTAGTTTATTTGCTGTTTGGCTTTATCAATCCATTCAATCTTTAATTAGTGGTAATTTCTCCATATTTCTGGGAATAAGTTGATTGATATCTGATTTCTCCTAACATGACCACTTACTTTGTGTGATTTTATATTTCAGGGGAGATATGGCAAACAGGGAAGTTGCAGGAATGAACTATTTCTAGCTAGTTTAGTAGTTTAATGTGACACAACAATTTGTTTTATTTCTTACTTAATGGCAATGACGAGTCTAAGGTAACAGATCACATAGGGAAAAAACCTCTGAGCTTAAGAATATCTGATTTCCCATCATAGTGGAAAAGGAAGAAATATCCCATACTTAAAATACACTGAATTAAAAAAAAATTTAGTAAGATTCAGGGGTATAGCATAGTACAGTAAAATCAAGCAAAAATATAGTTTTAAGTTTTCATCTGGATCATTCCTAGAATGACCCATAATCATCCAAAACATTTAACGTGATGAACTATATTGTTTTCCTGTACATATTACTTCTTTAAATTGGGTTCTTTTTTTAATTTTTTATTTCTAAATATTTTATTTATTTATTTGACAGAGCGATAGAGAGATCACAAGTAGGCAGAGAGGCAGACAGAGAGAGAGGGGGAAGCAGCCTCCCCGCTGAGCAGAGAGCCCGATGCGGGGCTCAATCCCAGGACCCTGAGATCATGACCTGAGCCGAAGGCAGAGGCTTTAAACCGCTGAGCTACTCAGGTGCCCCAAAACTGGGTTCTTTTAATAGAAGTATATTGAGAATACATGGTTGTATATACGACTATATTCTCTGCTATAGTCTGCCCCTCTAGTTACCCCAACATCTGCACTAATTCTTCTTATTATTAAAAGAATATACTCAGCCAGTTCTCAACAAGACAAACCTGAAGTTATCCTGCTCCTGTATCCTGTTCTATATCTTTCTGTATGACGTACTGCCCTGTCTAGATCAGCAACATTTTTGAGATTCTGGGACCTATAAACACCCTGGAAGAAATTGCTCCACTTCTCTCTAAGCCCTGGTTCTGTTCTCTGAGAGATTTCCTTGTGACTTTGCATACAAAATGGGCTGTAGAAAATTTTGTCTTCTTGTGCAGAGTTTTCACAACTTTCTTCTTGGGGTGCAATTTTTGAGGAATATGAATTGCTTTATAAGAAAACAACCACAAGGATTAGTCTGTATTTCAATTTGAAGACTTCCGTTTCTTTCTCTGAGAATAGGTATCAGCTTATTCGTTATATAGGGTATAATAAACTCTCTTTCTAAAATAACCTGTCTCAGTTATTTCCTTTCTGAGACTTCAGGTGTTATTTGTTATTGTATATTAAACTGACTATGTGCACAAGCCTCTTCCTGGATTTGTGCTTGTGTATGTGTATACACAAAACATATATGTGTATGTATATTCTGGTGTATATGTACATTTGTATATATGTGTATGGAGATATTGATAGATTTGATATGAGGACTAGGGCAATATAAAACAATTTATCTTGATCTTTAACTCCAATTCAAATGTCTATTTTTCTTGTCTGACATTTAATGAGTCCTAACACAGTGCTCAAGTGTCTATGCAATAAAAAGTTATTTATTCTTTTTTTTTAAGGATTTTATTTACTTATTTGACAGAGAGAGAGATTACAAGCAGAGGGAGCAGCAGGCAGAGGGAGAAGCAGGCTCCCTGCTGAGTAAGGAGCTCCATCCCAGGATCCTTGGATCCTGATCTTAAGGGACTGAGCCCCGCAGGTGCCCCCAAAAGTTATTTATTCTTGACCAAGAAACTAAAGATAATCGTGCTTAGTTATCTTTTATCACTAAAAAAAAAGGGAAGAGGATGAAAATTTTCCTTTAAATAAAAGTAAACAAATGACATATTAAGTAGTTCTAAATTTGTATGTATTATTTCATGCCAGAAGAAAAAACATTCTGAAAAGAATGGTGTATTTTGAACTGTGAAGAGTTTTGTCCAATTTAATTAAGAATCTCAAAGAAAGCACAAAAGTGGAAAATGGAATTAATGGTGTACGTAAGCAGTAATGAAGACCTTCTTTCTAATTTATGGAATAAAGTATCATATTCATATGTGCCATCTTGCATGAATTAGAGTGTTTTTTTTTTTTAAGGTTTATTTTTATTTATTTATTTTAGAGAGAGAGCTCATGAGCAAGGGGAGGGGCAGGAGAGGAGGGCTAGAGGTAGAGGGACAGTGGGAGAGGATCCCAAACAGACTCCACACTGAGCACAGAGCCTGACCCGGGCCTCAATCCTGGGACACTGAGATCATGACCCGAGCTGAAGGCAACAGCTAGTTGCTTAACTGCCTGAGCTACCCAAATTACAAGGTATTTGTAAAAATGTAAAATATTGTGATTTCTCCCTAAACATTTCTAAAACAGTAAGAAAAAATTCTTAAGAAATGGATAGGTGAAAGAATATATTACTCTTATACATTATTAAAAAAGTAATGGCAGGGGTGCCTGGGTGGCTCAGTCGTTTGGGTGTCTGCCTTCTGCTCTGGTTTGATCTCAGGGGCCTGGGATTGAGCCCCACATTGGGCTCCCTGCTGGGTGGGGAGTTTTCTTCTCCCTCTCCCTCAGCCTTGCCCCACTCAAGCTTTCTCTCTCTCTTTCTCTCTCTCTCTCAAATAAATAAATAAAATCTTTAAAAAGTAAAAAAATATATAAAAAGAGTAATGACCACCAACACGCACTCTAAGAAAGTTTGTGTGCCTGATTCAGCTAGTTGTCCCACTACGTTGGCTCCGCATTACTTACATGACCATCCATTTCATACCTTTCCTGTTCACCTGATGTGGCCATGTGACTAGTGATGACAAACAGAATATTGGCCAGATGTGACATATGAATTCTCTCTTAAATGGAAGAAGCAGGTCTTTTCTGCTACTTGAACCCCTTCCGGTTGACTGGCATATCAATAAGGCATGAGCCATTCTGACCTTGTAGTATAGAGGGAAAACAAAAAGTATAAGAATTTTGTCCCTTCCATATTCAACTTATTTAAATATATATATATTTAAAATTAATTAAAATGCTGTGTAATATAAGTAATTTAATACATTTTCCAAAATGCACTTATACTGATTTCCATCAAACTGATTAAAGAAAAAACTGTTTTTTATAATTTACAATGTTCCACTTTAGAGATGGATTTCATTATTCCTATTATTTTTCTGATGCTTTTACTTTTTTGCTATATATAGTAATAATCATGCAATAGATTACAAATATGGAAAATAAGTAAAATGCAAATAAAAATATGCCCATGGTTATGGATGAGAAAAGAAAAGTAATATATTCATGAAACAATGGAAATGCTTTCTATAAGATACTTAGTCTTCATACATATTTTAAAGTCCTGTGAAAGCTTGGGAATAATTTCATTCAGGAGTTTTTTTGGTTTTGTTCAGAGTACTAATGTAGTCATTAGACAGAAGGGAAAACACCCAACTGAGTTTTAATCAAGGAAACAAGACAGGAAAAAAGTGGTATTTAAATAGTAAAAGTGATTCTAGAATCAAGCAATCAAGTGATGGAAAAGCAGGCAAATTAAAGACATAGGCAGAAATAAAATTTGAAGCACATTTTAAATGGGTAATTTTGTTGTGCAAATTCATTTAGAAGACAATTTATCCTTTCGAGGATTTAAATCTGTTATAGTTACATCAATAGATACCATGTCTTTAAGAACACATTGTTACCCATTGTTTCATCATGTCTACTAGTCTCGAGCTTCTTTTTTCCATTTTAGCACTCTTGTTTATCTTATTAGTTAGGTTTATGAGTAAGATGGGGAAAAAAGAATTATTCTTATAAAAGTAATTTATATTATATAGAGTTCCGAGAGAAGAAAAAAGAGAATATTTGCCATTGAACCACTTGATCTTAAATTCTAGATACTGTTTTAACCAAAGAATGATTGCTCTCAGGTCTTGATTAGACCTCTAATTCATATCTGGGAAGTATTTAATTGTTATATATTCAATTGGGTAAGGGCATGTCCATTGATTAGATTAACTTTGATGCATTTTTTTTCCTGCAATTTCTTCATTTCAGATGTATTAAAAGTTAAGATGAGAAGATATATGATAGACTTTAATTTGTAAATAATAGTGTGCAAAATTTCAGAAGATGAAAATGTCAAATTCCACAAATGGGAACTGGGTGAAGGGGGTTACTGCTTTGTGTTATATTTTCATCTTTATGCGTGCACCATAGTGGTATTTATGAAATATAGCTATACTAAACTAAAATACATTTTTCAATAAATCTAAAACATCTTACATGGTAATGGAACATGTATAAGTTAATTGACAGCATTCTTTTCTTCCTTGGTAATATGTGAAATAATGGTTACAATGAAAATAATTTTGAATTAGACGAAATATAGCATACTTGGATTTATTAATTATATTTGGCAGATATTCAATAGCTGTGCTTACTTTTGATCTGCTTGATGTTGATGTATCACTTGTTTTAGGACTCTCTAGAAATTTATTTATCTTTTCATATAAAATATATTTTAAATTTATAGAATGCAAATTTACTAATATGTCTATTGCTGTATATTGATTACATTATTCAAATTTTCTCTCTAATTTTTTTCTCTAGTAAGTCAATTGGATTTTGAAAATATTAATATTGTCATTCTTGCTTCCTCTTTTATTGCATTTTTTTAAATAATTTTTTTTTTAAGATTTTATTTTTATTTATTTGACAGAGAGAGATCACAAGTAGACAGAGAGGCAGGCAGAGAGAGAGGGGGAAGCAGGCTCCCTGCTGAGCAGAGAGCCTGATGTGGGGCTCGATCCCAGGACCCTGAGATCATGACCTGAGCCACAGGCAGAGGCTTTAAACCACTGAGCCACCCAGGCGCCCCCCTCTTTTATTGTGTTTGCCTAAGCATCTATTATCTGACATTGTTCAACATGTCAACATTTAGTTCCTTGATTTAAGAGGTCCCCTTTTATAATGCATAGTAAAATTGATTTAACTCAATTTTAAAATCTGTTTTTAAAAATGCAAATAAATCATTGAGTCTGTATGATTTTACTCCTTCCACCTTAGTTCATTTTTTAAATTATATTTTTACTATGTTGCATTCTTTTTTACCTTTTGCCTATTTTAGCTGGTTTATTTTTTATTCACCCTCACTTTTGCTCCAGTTACTTTGGAAGGTCTTTTAAGATTTTCCATTTGTCAAGTGTTTTGTTTTGTTTTTAATATTCCCAACATCAATAATCAATGTATATGTTTCCACCATATGTAAATATATCAACTCTGTACTACCCTCCATGTTTCCATGCTTCCCTTCCCCAGAATATGACATTGTAGAGATAATGCTTTTGTTCTCTCCTCCTCAATCCAGTACTCTAATTCTAGTTTTTGCCATAACATTTTGATAATTTTAGTTATAGGCTATTACTAGTTTTGTTATGTCCGGATCAAGACCCTCCCAAAAGAATCCACAAAAGTCAGGCTGGATGCAAGAGCAGGAGGGTTTATTTCCAGCTAGCTGGGGCTCTCACCGGCACACACAATGCAGCGCAGTGCTAAAGCAAGAAGCCCCGCCTCTCCCCTTTGCAGCATTTTTATGCATGAGTAAGCAAGCACATACATCACTATACACGTCACTACACACAAGTAGGCGAGTTCCTTATTCTTTATATGGCAATTACCTAAATCTACGCATTTCATTGGTGCATTTGAACAACTCAGGGGCTGGGCGTCACACAGGGAAGCTAAATTCCAGGAATAGTTTTCACACCCATACCCTTAGGCCTGTCTTTTTCTGACTTAAAATGAAGACTGTCATGGAGGAACGGTAATCTACTTAAAACTGAACTCCACAGTTTTTGCCTTGCAATTTGAATCTTTTATTTCAAGAAAATATTTTCAAATAGTAATTCAAGTCTTCAACCCAGGACAAATTATTTAGTTTCTTTGTTCTCTTCCTCAAAAGGAGCATCTGGGCTCTGATATCTCTGCATTAGAGATCCTTAACTTTGCCAGCCTTGTAAAAACACTCTTTCTTTGGGGTCAGGAATATTTGGCAGGTCATTTCAAGTAAGGCCTCCAAATGGTAAGGAGCTGCCCTACTCCAATATGATAAAAAGCTTTCTTTTTATTTATTTATTTGTTTGTTTGTTTATTTATTTATTTATTTTGATAAAAAGCTTTCTGAGGTCTTATATTTTTCTGGCAATAGAGCACTAATTTTTACATTAGGCTCATCCTTCTATTCTTGCCTCAGACCTAGACTCACATGAGAACAAAATCCTTTCTGTGTGGGCTTCCTTACAAATCATGACTTACCCCTTTTTCAGTCCTGTCTTCTTGCACTGGTACATTCATTTTTCACGATTTGGAAGGGAAAATATGGTGAAAAGTGTAAATAAATTGGAGATCTCAACAGACAATAATTAGAGTAATAAAATTGCTTTAAATAATGTTTTTAATATTAGGAAATATGTTTTATTTAACATCTATATTCAGTACTCTTATACTCTGTTGCTCAAAGTATACCGAGGCTTAGAAGTTTTGAGAAAAAATTTTGGATATGAAAAGATTAACATTTTACAATGCAAATGCATTAATTTCACAGTTAAATTTATAGCAAAAATATCAATGCAATGCAGGTAGACTTTCATATTTTGTAACAAGTTTAAAAATTACCTATGATTCTCATAGCATAACAATTATAGCCTCTCTATATATCATCAGCTACTTTTTACTGTCTCCTGGATGCAAATAATTTATATTTTCTGAACCCTACTTTCCCAGTGTTATGTGAAATTCCGATAAAAAATATAACACTTTAGTATATTCATATACTTTCATTAAAAATCTCATGGGTTAGCCTCTTAAAATTAAAATGTATTTTTTTATTAATAATAATCTCTTTGTTGGGGCGCCTGGGTGGCTCAGTGGGTTAAAGCCTCTGCCTTCGGCTCAGGTCATGATCTCAGGGTCCTGGGATAGAGCCCCACATTGGGCTCTCTGCTCAGCAGGGAGCCCGCTTCCCCCTCTCTCTCTGCCTGCCTCTCTGCCAACTTGTGATCTGTCTGTCAAATAAATAAATAAAATCTTTAAATAATAATTAATAATAATAATAATAATCTCTGTTGCTCTTTCAATGAACCCATTGTGCACTTATAATTATAGTAATGAATTACTAATATTAATACTGGTAACTGTCATAGTTGTTCTTACCTGAGCAATTTTCCATGAAAATACATGGAAAAATATGCAGGTTTTAAAAAATGAAGTAGGAAGCACCAGATTCTGGGTAATTTTGTTGCTCCATGAATTATTTTTAAGATTCTATCTTGTGGGAAAAAGAAAAAAAAAGATTCTATCTTGTGGAAAACCCACGAGAATGAATCAAACTACTAATGTGTGTACATAAAGATTAGTAACATTTCCATTGTCCTGTCATAAATACATTTTAGAATATACATTTTAAATAATGCATTATAAATGATGATTCTTAAATGCATATACTGAATTCAAATTCATTGTAAAAGGTCAACTCTGAATATTGTCACAGCAGGTTCATTCTAAATTAATAGTGTTAGGAATAAGTCCATACAATCAATTCTATGCTCTTAAATTAAAAATATATACATAATAAAAAATTATATAAAAAGGTAAAGATGCTCCCACTTTCTTCTTTGTCAGAGTAGAAAATGATACACCTATGTATGATAGAGTATAAAAGTCTAAATTATATGGCTGATATAAAAAGATAAAAGAACACAATAGTAAATTTCATTTTCCTTTATTTTTAAAAACATAAATTTACATTTTAAAGGAGTATTCATTAAACACATTGTAGAATTTCAATCTGTATTGTGACTTTAAATGGAAGTGTTGATAACAGGGCAATTGCAAATTTGCAGCTGACATTAAGTCATTGGTTGTTTTGACTGATTTGATTCTGAGTAAGGTCAATATTTTTTTCTTGCTTTTCTCACGCACAGAAAAAGCAGGCAATGATGAATCTCATGAATGTCTTCCTGATTTATTTACATAACCAGAGTCAGTATAGTTGGTGAGTTGTGCTAGTTGACCTAATTGCCATTTAGTGTTTATGTTCTCTTTTCCAAAGGACTAAGCTATATGGGTGAGAAATTGTATTTTCCTCTGAAACCAAGCAGCTGGAAAATATCCCAAATTGTGAGGCTGTATCAAGTACCGGTCAAGGGGTTGAGACTGCAGAACTCTGTCCTGCTCCTCACTCAGGGCTCTACCAGGCTAGCACTGTTTTTCAAGCACAAACTCTCCGGCCTATTGAGCAAATCAGAAGTCAGTCTTGACAGTTTTGAGCTGGATTTCCTCACCATCTGCACACTCTCACAGTTACATTTCTCACAAAAGAGACTTCCTTCCTAATGAATTGGGTCCTGGACTTTTTGGGAGTTGCTATTCATAGGGCATTGGGCAAAAATCTTTGTCAAATATGTTAGCATATTTGCAATAAATATATATAAATATAAATAAATAAATATATATAAATAATATATATAATTTTAATTATATAATTTAATATGTGTAATTATAATAATAATAGAATATATATATAAATATAAATAAAAAATAAGCAATAAAATTTCCTTTTAAAGTAGAATGATATTTATGGGTGCCTGGGGAGTCATTTGGTTTAATGTCTGCCTTCGCTCAGGTTGTGATCTCAGGGTCCTGGAATCTAGCTCTGCGTGGGACTCTCTGCTCCCGGGAGAGACTACTTCTCCCTCTCCTTCTGTGCTCTTGCTCTTGCTCTCTTTCAAGTAAATAAATAAAAATCTTTTAAAAAATAAATAAAGTAGAATTGAGTTTAGAAAATATTAGAAGTGTTAAGATTTAATTATGTAATGAAAAGTGATAACTTTCTTTTAATTAAATTTCATTAGGTATCCATCATATTGAAGTTAATAGTAATAGCCATTGTGTGAGATACAAGGAACATGAAACAAATAAGAGAAAAAAGAGTATTTCTTTTGTGAACACATATTCGTGTTCAAGTAATGATCCCTTCATATAATTCTTGTGTGGACTCAGGCAAGTAGTTTATGATTTTTGACAGTTTACTCTTTCCAAAATGCTGAGAGTAAGATGAGAACTCTAAGATTCCTGTGAGAAATGGGCACAGGTGGAATATCCAACAGAGATCTCTGCAGATCTCAGAGGAAGCGTGTAGAACATAAAGATCTGCCAGTGGAGGTGTACTTGCTACATATAGTGTTTAACAGCAGACTTGTTGAGAGCAACAGGACAAGATACACAGTCTGACCATGGGAGCTCTTATTGATAGTGTTAGCCCCTGACTCTAGTAAGAAAGCACACAGACAGCACACTATTGCAGCAGTTAAGGAAGTGAGAGGTATTGAATTTTGAGCCAAAGTTCCTGGTATTTGTAAACCAGTGAGCAAGAAATCTGCAGTCAACTTATGCGCATTCAATCGTGTTTCATTTGGGTATGAAAGGAAAATACCCCCCAGCCTGGAACATCACCCTCATTTCTCTTATTATGGGTCTATGGAAAAGCCCAGGAAGCCCTCATTATATTCAAACCTAAGTAATGATGATAAATGAATCAGAATGGATCTAAACAAAAAGGAGAAAACAAACATTAAAATATTTATTTAAAATACCTGGTAATTTTAAACTAAAAAAAGGTAAACTGTTTCCTTGAACAAGAATTAACAGGATTATAAAGATTTAAGTCTTCCCAAATTATCCATTTCTTAAGAGCTCATTTAATGGGCGCTAGAATTTAAAAAATTTTGAGGATACAGAAAACTTTTAAGTTTCTAAAACGTAAAAATAGTTCAGATAACTCATTTTGCAATAGTACTAAGAAAAAAATTGAATTTTCAAAAGAGAAGGAAACAAAACCAAAGTAAAAAAAAGAAGGTCTATCATACAAACTTGCCATATAGCATAGTGATTCATCTATATATTTAGCTCAATAAGAATTTAAAAAATCTACAACAGTTTCTGAACTTCAAAGCAGATTTTAATTGTCCTTTGTAACAAATGCATTTTAATAATAGCAAAGAATATAATAAATTAATAAAATTAGAGACTATCAACATATATTAAATATATACATTAAAAATATATATTAATAATATAATATTAAATCAGTAGTTCAATGTAAAATAAGAGTCTAGAAATATACTCAAATTCTATATAATTCATATATAATAAAGGTCTTACTGCTTATTAGTAGGAGAAAGATGGATTGTTTTATAAAGATTATTTGTAGAATTTGCCTTTCTCAGAGAAATGCAAATTTAGAAGCCTTGAGAGAAAGATGGATTAAATTTACCTGTATATAAATAACGAATTATTATATAGTAAAAAAATACCATGAGTGATGTATAAAAACAAGGAAACTGGAAGAATATTATAACAGAAATAACAAAAGGATACATTTTAATATTGTAACAGATCCTACGAATCATTAAGAAAAACAAGCCAGGGAAGATAGCCAAAGCAGGAACAGCAAAGGCACAATGAGGAAAATACAGATGGTCCTGAAACATTTGAAAAGAATCTTAGTCCCATTCAAAATAATATAGATGCTAATAAAAAGACAATTAGAGGACCATCTTCCTATTGTACAAGATTGGCAAATACAAAAGAGTTACTAACACTTTTACTGTGAGGTTGAACGTACAGAAACATTTTCAAACATTGTTGCTGAGGGCAATTTGGCAATGTTTATCAAAAATGTTAAATGCTTACACACCTTCATCTGGTAATTCCATTTATAATAATTTATTCTGTAGCCTTACCCACATATGTGCACAAAGAAATATGTACACAGCTATTCCTTGTTTTAATAGTGAAATATACATATATATCTACATATATACTACTATCTCTACATATATATATTTTAAATATATATTATATATGTAGATATATATGTAGAGATAGTAGTATATATTTACATATTTACTATATTTACATATATACTACTATATATACTATATATATATATATATATGCACACACACACACACATATATATATACATGTAGTATAATTGTATATGCAAGGTTTGGATAACATCCAGCACAGAAGTATTGTCTGATGGCTGAGGATCCATGAACTAATGGGGCTCTTGGCTTTTTATGGACCTGTGGGCCCTAGGGATGAGGAGAGGAGGAAGGGCTATGGGTGAAAAGTACTAAATAAAATTACAGAAAAGAGACTTAGTCACTATCCTTGATAAGGAGACCTCATGGAGGCCCCCGGGCTTGGAAGCAGACATGCATATGAACTCTGGTCAGGGGGCCAGCAGGAGCTGAGATTTTGACTGTAACTCCCTCCAGAAAAACTATAGTGCACTGGTTTTGCACAGTCTAGTAGTGGGGAGAGCACCTTCCCTCCATGAAACCTGCCAGGCAAAGCCTTGTAATTGGCTATGGTTGGACCCAAAAGATAACATGTAAGATTTGGGCTTGGAGCCAGACTCCCTACATATATTTTGCCTTACATTAGGTGTGAAGACAATAATACTAACACTCATGTGACGTATTTTTTAAATTTCTTTTTGAAGTTTCATGTTATGCTTTTGTAGCTACTTATGTTTAAGTAACATAAACTTAAAGGAGGTCTTAAAGGAGGATTTTATTCATGCACTATTTTAAAATGATGTCAATAGATTTTTTTTTCTTTTTTTTTTTTTAAAGATTTTATTTATTTATTTGACAGAGAGAGAGAGAGAGAGAGAGATCACAAGCAGGCAGAGAGAGAGGGGGAAGCAGGCTCCCGGCTGAGCAGAGAGCCCGATGTGGGGCTCGATCCCAGGACCCTGAGATCATGACCTGAGCTGAAGGCAGAGGCTTTAACCCACTGAGCCACCCAGGCGCCCCCAATAGATTTTTTTTTTTAACCAGACACAGTGTGGTAACATTGCAATCCTACATTGATCTAGCAAGCAAATTAAGTACATAATAAATATGGTTGGCTGTTATTATACTAGGACTTTAATACTAATAGATGCATATGCAAGTATAAAATTAACTTTGGGTTTATTCACTTGAAGGTCAAAAGTGACATGATTTTTAAAGCATCACAAATAAATTTCAGGAATTTCTTCAGAATGAATCTATTTAAAAGTATAAGCTTTAGCATTCCAGTGTTTACACACTTCTATAATATTAACATTTACATGAATTTACAACTTCTGGGATGGAGCAAAGATCTGGAAGATACGTTGAAACCTATTATTGAAGACTTCTTTCACCCATTTTGATGCATTCATTGACCTAGGGAATGGGTTTTGACAAGAGCTCCTGTTCGTTCATGGCCCTATACCCCCTTCATTCCACAAAGTTAGAGTGTTAGAATCTACTTAGGACAAGTCAAATACTTATAAGTTATTAATTAAAATCTGGAGTTCATATTTTTGCTGAAATTCTATATGTAAGGAGGACATCTTCTCTATAATGAGCAATCAAGAGCACAGGGCAGAGGTAGATAAGGCTGTGTATTTGGTCTTCTTTTTGCATGTACTTATACTCTACTTTGACTTTCAGTTGTTTATAACACCTGAAACAAACAAGCAAACAAAAATAGCAAACAGTGACAAAAAAGAAAGGCAATAATTAGGGAGAAATTCTAAGCACTCAAAATGAGGTTAAAAAAAAGAAAAAAAAATTGAGGGCTTAGCTGATTTTACTCCATCTTACCAAGACCCAAATCCTATGTCCAAAGTTGACCAGAAAACCCTCTGGTTTGGCAGTGTCTCAATTTCACCAGAGTTAGGTAACAGTGAGAAAAAATATTTTGTTGGAGGGCTTCTGAAAGGTTTTTTTCCAGGATCTAAATGCATATCATTTGACTTTGTAAAAAAAAATAGTAAGTGATATATAAATCATTATTTATCTTATGTTTGACAATTTGTGAGTTCCTTTTCTAATAAATATCCTGGGAAAGGGGGTAAAATCAAACACTGAGATATATCAGTCTGAGATACGTGAGTCTTTCCCATTAGAAGAGCGTCATTGATAGGGAACATCTATGCTGAACACATCTTTTCCCCCAAAAACACACATATTGATTGGTGGAATAGAGTATGAGATCAGTTGTCATGATCAGGAGTATGTAGGCATCAGCCAGGAACGAACAAAAACCTGTTTGTAGAAGATCTAGTTCAAAGTTCAAATTAGTTCTAGTTCAGAGTTACCATTTGAAGTTGTAAATGAGTTATTATTGACCTTAGTTGGCAACTCATTCATCAAGACTCTCTAGGAAGGAAAGTCTGGCTACATCTTCAGCCCACATGATGGATAGCACATGATAATTGGTGCCACAAACAGTGCCACATTCACCATCCAAGGGTGACAACAGCACAATTTCTTTTTTTTTATTATGTTCAGTTAACCAGCATATAGTGCATCATTAGTTTTTGATGTAGTGTTCAATAATTCAATAGTTCCTTATAACCCCCAGTGCTCACATCAACACATGCCCTCCATAATACCTATTACCCAGCTAGCCCATCCCCTCTCCCCTGTGAAACCCTCAGTTTGTTTCCCAGAGTCCATAGTCTCTCATGGTTTGTCTCTCTCTCTCTGATATCCCTCCCTTCAGTTTTCCCTCCCTTCCTCTATGGTCTTCCATGCTATACCTTAAGGTTCACATATGAGTGAAACCATATGATAATTGTCTTTCTCTGCTTGACTTATTTCACTCAGCATAATCTCCTCCAGTCCATCCATGTTGATGTGAATGTTGGTATTCATCCTTTCTGACGGTTGAGTAATATTTCATTGTATATATGGACCACATCTTTTTTATCCATTCGTCTGTTGAAGGGCATCTCGGCTCTTTTCACAGTTTGGCTATTGTGGACATTGCTGCTATGAACACTGGGGTATATATGCCTTTTCTTTTCACTACATTATATCTTTGGGTAAATACCTAGTAGTGCAATTGCTGGGTTGTAGGGTAGCTCTATTTTTAACTTTTTGAAGAACATTCATGCTGTTTTCCAGAGTGACTGTACCAACTTGCATTCCCACCAACAGTATAAGAGGGTTCCCTTTTCTCCACATCCTCACTGACATTTGTTATTTCCTGTCTTGTTAATTTTTGCAATTCTAACTGGTGTAAGGTGGCCTCTCATTGTGGTTTTGATTTGCATTTCCCTGATGGCTAGTGATGTTAAACATTTTTTCATGTGTCTGTTTTTATATGTCTTCTTAGGAGATGTGTCTGTTCATGTCTTCTGCCCATTTTTTTCATTGGATTATTTGGTTTTTGGAGATTGCATTTGAGAAGTTCTTTATAGATCTTGGATACCAGCCTTCTATCTGTACTGTCATTTGCCAATATCGTCTCCCATTCTGTGGGTTGCCTCTTAATTTTGTTATTTCCTTTGCTGTACAGAAGCTTTTTATCTTGATGAAGTCCCAAACATTTATTTTCACTTTTGTTTCCCTTGCCTTTGGAGACGTGTCTTGAAAGAAATTGCTGTGGCTGATGTGGAAGAGGTAACCGTCTATGTTCTCCTCGAGGATTTTGATGGATTCCTGTCTCACACTGATGTTGCACAAAGACAACTTCAATTGTATTAAAAAGTATTTTAATTTTCTTACCTTTTCTTTTTTTTTTTTGTTTTCTTTGCAATATTTCACTAGAGATGAGAATGTGTGGGTAAGATACCCAAAGTTTAAATTCAAGAAGGAATTAAGAAATTTATGTATGTATTCGATCATGCCTTTTTTGGGGACCATCTGGTTTTCAAAAATTCAAATAATTTAAAAGTTACTTGTCCTTAGTTTTCAGTCCTTTCTAAAAGACAAGAACAATACCTCATCAAAACATAAGGAAAATGTGCTTGCCATTCATTGTTCCCAGCATAATTTGTTCTTTTCTTAGTACATTGATAGGCACTTACGAGATGTTGAACAGTAAAGCTATACAAAAAATATATATAAAATATAATTATAAGTAATTAACTAAAAGGGGATAAAATATCTTTTGAAATACTTAAGTAGAATAAAGAAACTTTTCAAACTTATTTTTGTGCAAAGTAATTCAAATTGCTACTTTCTCTTTGTGCTGATACAGTAATACTGCTACTTTTTCTCAATGGTACTAAATCTAGAAGAATCTATGTGGCCTTCTCTCTGTATTCAGTATCACAGATACAGCATTACCATCCTTTACGTCATCTGAGTTAGGACCCTGATGTCATTAGTCCCATTACTTATCTATAAAACGAATCCACCATCCTTTAGGTTTAACCGGCAAAATGTGTTTTTAGTTCCTTCTTTATACTAACAGTCAATTCTTGATTTTAAAGCATCTTTACATCACATTTATTAAAATTGTTTCTTTGATTGCACTTTTTACTTGTTTAATGTTTTCTTAGCACAATTTAAGAATCCTTATTTATATAAGACTACTTTTACATAAACACAGATCTGAGTGTCTCAGTTCTTTTGACTCCAACACATCACATACAACCAGAATAAATATAATTTACTTTCTCTCACTGACTGCTGAATATAGGATAACTTTATAGCACACTGTTTAATTTTATTATTCTATTGTGGCAAGGACTTTCCAGATACCATCTTTTACCTACTTTAATCTAAACACAAACTAAAATTCTTCCAATCTCTATAGCGTCCACCTTAAATAACTCATTTATCTCACGCATTTTTTTTCTTTGTGCAAGCGTGCCTTTTAAAATTGAATGCCTATCTCTTCATCAACACTTGTACCACAGCTCCTATTTTATGAATTAATAAAGCCAAAGCCATTCGGAAAAACAACAGATGTAAAAATATTACAAATAACTGATTCATATTGTATTTATCTCTTCTTGTTGCTGTAGCAAATTACTACATCTTTAGCGACTTAAAAAATTATAAACTTAGTATCTTACAGTTCTGAAGCTCAGAAGTCTGAGTTCACTCAGCTAACTCCCAGCTCTAGGTTCTACAAAGCTAAGATTAAGCTGTGGGCAAGACTGTATTCCTTTCTGGAGTCTCTCAGCATGAAATCTGTTTCTAAGCTTATTTAAATTGTGGAAGAATTTGGTGCCATTAGTTGTAGGACTAAGGTTCACATTCCCTTGCTGGTTGCTGGTCAGGGAGATTTTCAGCTACCTGATGCCACCGTGTTCCTATTCTTATGGCCACTTTCTCCATCTTCAAAGCCAGCAATTGCTGGCTGAGTCTTTCCTCTGCTCAGAATCTCTCTGCTCTGTCCTTTTGCTTCGTCTCTCCTATTTTTCAAGCCTGAGTAAGCTCTCCACATTTTTAAAAGTGCATGTGGTTAGATCGGGCGAACCCAGGTAATATAAGATAATCTATCTGCCTCAAGGCTCAAAACCTTAATCATATTTTCAAATTCCTTCTTGCTATATATATTACGCATTTATAAGTTCCATGGACATCTTCGGGAAGCCCTTATTTGACTACAATTATGTTCAAGAAAAAAATATTTTTAAAAGATATTCAAAAGTAGAAAGATAAGGGTTAATAGAATACACATAACACACACACACACACACACACACATATTTGTGTGTATAAGTAACTCTTCGTTAATGATTTTCTTTCTGACTCTCACTTGATATTTTTATATGTGTTATTCCAGCAAACTAATTTTATGGATTAATCCATACTTTAATGGAAAATTTTAAAGTATTCTGGTTGAAAATGTTCATGTTTTTAAAAATTCATGTTAATATTACTTTATATTTATTCCTCTATTTTATTTTCTTCAAATCATATTGCTCTTTACTAGTTTTCAGACTTTTGATCATCCATCAAGTTCTCCCTACTTCTAATAGTTTCTTCCTAAACCTCACCTATTTTTTCCCAGGCATCTGACTTTTAGTCTTTGTTTATAAATTTTCCTGTTCCTTTGCTTTCCCAGTACTGTTGAAGCTAACATCAATTCTATATTTTAAAACTGATAGCATTATGAATGCTATCCAAATCACTCTAAAACTTGTTTTTATATATAAAATTATTTTCTCCATTCTTGGTATTTCTTACCATGCTTTAAGGTTTTATATACTCACTATACAACAACTCTTTTTTTTTTTTTTTTAAGATTTTATTTATTTATTTGACAGAGAGAGAGAGAGAGAGAGAGAGATCACAAGTAGGCAGAGAGGCAGGCAGAGAGAGAGGGGGAAGCAGGCTCCCTGCTGAGCAGAGAGCCCCATGCGGGGCTCGATCCCAGGACCCTGAGATCAAGACCTCAGCCAGCGGCAGAGGCTTTAACCCTCTGAGCCACCCAGGCGCCCCTATTCAACAACTCTTGATTGGTGAGTTTGAAAGAAAAAAAAAAGGCACAAGTATCCAGCTGGTCCCCATTTTTTCTTGCTTTTTCTGAAGAGAGTTCACTTTGCTGTTGGCATATCATTAGCTTAGTCCCATCTCTGCAGCCCAAGCCTCAGGATGTGTAACTGGCCCTGTAAGTCAGCAGAAAGCTCAGTTTGATTCTGAAATTCAGCACTAGAAAAGCCACTTATCTCATAGATGGAATTTCTTCATCTCTAATTCTGTGACTTTTGACCCCCATTAACCACATTTTTTTTTAATTTTCCCATTTGGTTATGAATCTGTGGAGGGAAAATGGTATCATTTCTTAGATCTCTACACACCCCAAAATGTAGAAATACTCATTGTGGAAGAGAGACAGAGCCTACATTCTTTAGTACTTGTTGTGTGAACAGGCATTAAAATAGTGATTACATGTAAATTGGATCATTAAATCCTAAAAGTGACATTAGGAGTTAATTATTGTCTGTATTTTAATGATGAGGATAAAGATAATTTCAGAGATTTGCCAACAGTCACAAACATAGGAAAAACCAGGCCTCAGGTAGAAAGCCACCGCTGCTTGGCACAAAAGACCACGCTATTTTTACTTCACCTTCTTCAAGAATTTACATATATTTTTGATGTTTGTACAATAAGTAGATACTATATTATTCATACAAAATCAGTTTATCTATTATTATTTGTAACTCAGTTTATATTCAGATAGTTTCTCATTTTTTTCTCATAGACATTATCTAGCAGTTCCTTTTAGATTTGTTTAATGATAAAATTTATTTTAGTTGTAAATAGAAAAACTAAGTCTGGACATTTTAAGCATAAAATGCAACTTTTGGATTAAAAATGAAATAGTTTACAAGATCAAAGGAACTTTTGAAAGCTAAGCCTTCTGAAGGACAGGTAGCAGGTTAGCTTCTGGGCAGTAAGAATATTTATAGATCTCTTTTCAAGAGATCTCTCAATAACAAAATTTAGATTCAAGTACTCTTAGATTTTATTTCTCTTTTTCATGTTTTAAAATACTTGAACAGAGCATAATAGCCCAAATTTGAGTCATACATTTATTTGCCCCTTGATTTATGAACCATGGATGTAGAAAGTAAAATCTGTGTGCAAACTTGCCCAATGGAGATCTACTCATATGAATACAGTACCAATTCCACTGTAAGCCAAATAAACACTTCAAGTTCAACCTACACTGAACAAAATACCTACATGAATTATAAGCCAGTTATTACTTCAGACATACATAGCTTTCACAGCTTCATTCTTCACTTAAATGTTTATTGATATGAGAAAACAGTGCTATTTGAAAATAAATTTAACCCACAATAGAAAGGATGCAGTGTTATAAATTTGCAAATGGAGAGTAACATTCCTAGATTTATGGAACTAAATCAGATTGTCTACTTACGTCTTTAGAGAAGTCTGTTTTCTACACTTTATTTTCCTGTTAAATATTTATTGTGCTTTCAATGTTACCCTAGAATGGCACTATAACTTGCGAAAAACTCATTATCTAAGACAGTACACATGACAAACCAAATAAATTGACCACCTACTTCAGACTTTCTGAATGTATTTTATTGTCCAAAGTCATGGTTTATATAATCTGGTACTCCATAAAGTGAAAGTACAAGCAAAGGTATTAGTTAAGGAAATATATAATAGTAATGACAATATTTTATTTATCATATTAAAGTCTCTCTTTTTTATCTGTTATGTCAACATCTAACATCTTACACTGGCTATCTGAATAAAGTAAATGGCATTAAATAAACTTTTTTATATATACATATATAGAAACTTTACTATATATAGTACATATGTTTTCCTTAAATAATATTTCACACTTTTTATACTATGCCATGTTTTTCATCTTGCTGATAATTACTGCATTAATGGAGAATAAAGTATTCTTATCTAAAATTCTCTATCTTCTTTTGAATTACTATTTGAAAATACAGGCAAAATCAGAAAACCACACAAAAATTTCTGGAAAGCCAAAAACATTTTTCTACACGGACAGAATGTCTTAATTACTACTACTGTCTTTCAATACTCAGGCACTTTTTTAAAAAAAATTTATTTATTTGAGAGAGACAGAGAGAAAGAATGGGGAGGTGGGATAGAGGGTAAGGGAGAGAGAAACTCTAAGCAGACTTCTAGCTGAGTGTGGAGCCCAACATCCAGCTCACTCTCATGACCCTGAGATCATGACCTAAGCCAAAACCAAGAGTTGGGCGCTTAATGGAATGTGCCACCCAGGCTGCCCCCAATGCCTTTTATAATAGAGAATTATTGGGGATTTAGCTGTCTTCACAGACACTTGTTATTTATTTTATTTGACAAGAATCTATATAGCATTTACTCTGTGCTAGTTGCTATTCTAAGGTTTTCTTAAGTATGAGGCATATCTATTCTATAGGTAAGGTTATAAGTCATTTAAATATAAGTATTTAAGTCATTTGCTCAAGTGTCAAAAAAAGGCATAGCATTTATATGGATATATAAGATGCAAATTAAACTATGCCTGAAAACTGGAAAAACATAAATGGAGTGAAGGTTAAACACTTTTGTTCTACTCATTTATATTTATTCCTCTTTAGGCCAATTACCTTATTAACTTGCATAGTATTTTTAGCATTATAGTGAACTGTTATCCTTAATGAGATATTCCACTAACTATAAATTGACATATAATGGTATTATAACTATTAAATTTTTATTATAATAAATAGTATAAAATACTGATTCATTTTTATAGTAAAAATTATAATTTCTCTACTTCTGATGCTAGAAAAAGTACTGCCATTAAAATATGTAATTGAAAAAATAAATGTTACATGTTTAACCACCACTTTAATTAAAAATTCTCTTGCATAAATTTTTCACTGATCTCAAACCCACCTTTATTTTTCCTTGTGTGTGTGTGTTTTTTTAAAGATTTTATTTACTTATTTGACAGAGAAAGCACAAGTAGGCAGAGCAGCAGGAAGAGGGAGAGGGAGAGGTAGGCTTTCTGCTGAGCAGGGAGCACAATGCGGGGCTCCATCTCAGGACCCTGGGATCATGACCTAAGCCGAAGGTAACCGCTTAACTGACTGAGCCACCCAGGTGCCCCTATTTTTCCTTGTTTTTAAGTGTCTCTTCTTTTTTTTTCTTTAATATATGCAACTACATGCCTAGATATAGTTTTGTTCCTTCTTTTTTCTTCTAAAAGAGATCAAGTGTTTATTTCCAAATCCATTTATGTGTAAAGACCACGAAATATAATGCAGTGTACTTAAAATGTTCCTATTTATTTGTATGACTAAGAAACTGCATTTATTTTTCTCAAGAGCACCATAAACATTCCACACTTTACAGTGCTTATTCATAACATTTGTCCAGTATCTGATGAAAATGTGACTACATACCTTCTATATCTGAGACTTCACTTTATTAGGCACACTTAAACAAGTCTTTTTAAAATAAAATAAAATAAATTAAAATAAAGCTTGGGCCATCCCTTGGGATGTACATCAGGCAATATATTATATAAAAACCAGCAATTTCCTATGTGCTACAGTTAGAATGATATCCTCTGAAACCTCTAATATCTTCTTTAATTAAACATTGTCTAATGAATCTGTTTTTCTCCTCATCACTAGAATTTGATATCCTTTTTAAGAATAAAACTTCAATTCCAACCCTGCAATTAATAACATGCTAGAGCAAAGCTCAATAGACATCAGACTTAAAAAACTTAGACACCTTGAAATCTTTAATTAAATAAAGCTAGCATAATTTACCAACAGAAATACTGAATTTTAATTTTGCCAAGAGGTAGCTTTAGGGCATCATTTAATCCAATAGATTGCCATCCAAACAACTATCAAATCAAAAGCTATTAGCTAATACTCAGTAGGAAACTGAAGGTTTGAAAAGTTTCCTAAAACAGCCCTGAGGTGAAGATTGATGATTATTTTATCTAAACAAATACGAGTGAGATTTACTTTCTTTAGTGTCTTTGTGACCACAACATCAAAGGCTATGGATTTATTACTCTGTAATCTGTTTTCAGTATGAAAAAGATATGGTGAGAAAAACTTCTAGAGAGAGAATTTAACTGCCCTTGAGATTCTATTACATTCCCAGATATAGAAATTTCTATCCAGGACTCATCATGTAAATATAATCATTATGTAAATCACTAAATTAAGACATATATATGCTCTTATTTTACCAAAAAAAATAAAGTTTGTCCATTCAATAAGCAATCTTGAGTGAAAACAATAAAAATCAGCAGTTATTTATCGACAGTGTTATTATATATTAATATGCCTTTTAATGAATCATAAAGTTATGATTTGTTACTGCCATAGTACAATTCCTGAAGACTTGCAGGATAAGGCAGAACTGGTTACTTAATCATACTTTGAGCATGAATTCTTCAATATCTACTTCGATTTTTAAAAATGGTTTATAAAGTCCCGAATAGTGCTCCAGGCAATGATGGTACCGCTGGCAGATTCTGCTGAGGCTCCACTGATATCCTCTTGGTCCTTACAATTTCTAGCCCTGTTTGCTTTGCTTCCAACTGCCACCACCTGTGTCCTGCCACTGGGCTTTTCTGGCTAACAGAGCCTGCTCTGCTCATGGACAAGGCATGTAAGGAGTTTTACTCCCATCCCTTAGAAGCATTCCACAAATGACTGACAAAACCCAGAGTAGGAAGGCACCCTACTAAAAGCAATTAAAATTCTATTAGAGTCTGGACCAAAATGGTCTTAAATTTCTCCTCTGCTTGACTGAAATTTATCTTATAAAAACACTGTTAGAAGTATCTTTCTAATTAGAAGTATCTTTCTAATTTTAGGACCCTCACATCCCTTTTCTTAGTGTATTTATTTTAGTAAATATGTCAGGTGAAATACCATATGATTTCACTCATGTGGAGCTTAAGAAACAAAAAAGATAAAAAAAAAAAAAGAAAGAAACAAGATGAACATAGAAGGGGGGAAAAAGAGAGGAAAAAAAATCATAAGAGACTCTTAACTATAGGGGCGCCTGGGTGGCATGATCAATTAAGTGTCCGACTCTTGGTTTCAGCTTAGGTCATGATCTCAGGTCACGATCTTAGGTTCCTGATCTCAGGATCCTAAGATGGAGCCCCACTTCAGGGCTCTGTGTTCTGCACTCAGCATGGAATGAGACTCTCTCTCCTTCTCCCTCTGCCCAACTCCCCCACACCCCCATTCTCTCTCTCTCTCTCTCAAATAAATAAATCTTAAAAAGGAAAGAGACGTTCTTAACTATGGAGAACAAACTGAGGGCTGCTGGAAGGGAGGTGGTCAGGGGGTGGGCTAAATGGGTGATGGTATTAAGGTGGGCGGGCACTTGTGATGGGCACTGGGTGTTACCTGTAAGTGATGAATCACTAAATTCTACTCCTGAAACCAATATTACACTATATGTTAACTATCTAGAATCTAAATTTAAAAATTTAAAGAAAAAATAGAAAATGTATAATTACAAATCTTCCCTCTGCCTCTTTGAGATGTAATTTTTTCAATGTATATATGTATATAAAATGCATATGTATATAAGACTAGCTTTATATCAACTACATTAGCTGTGGGCCTCTATATTTGTGGATTTACATATGTGTTTTTAAAATTCTTTCCAACTCTCTCCATATTCCAAATGATATAAACCAAATAAGTATTATATTTTTAATCAGAAAAAAACCCCAAAAGTTAGATATTCCAAAAAAATACAATTTTTATAAAAAAGAAGAAAATATAATTTTAGAGTTGGAGATGTTTTATAATATCAAAACAAATTTGCACTATTTAATAGCTTTTATGTTATAAAAGATGTAAGTTAGTATTTTAAAATTATGGACAGATTTTTTTTATTAAACAGAAATATTTCTCAACGATATCTCAAATAAGTAAGGAAATAAGGGTCAAGGTCATAGCATAGCAGGAAATAGAACTAATTTCCACCCCAGCATGAAATTGTTTCAAATGATGCTTTTTAAGTTAGAAAGCATTTTTAAGAGTATTTTAAAGTTTTGTTATAAAGTATCATAAACAAGGAAATAACAGCCAAAAGCAACGCCTATACTGTGCTTTCTTTGTATATTTTAATGTGCTTAGAATACAAACTATTTCTGTTTAGCTGATCAAAGCTGTTTTGGGCTTCTTTTAAGGTGGGAGAGTTTCACCTGTGAATTTTTATAGAAGCCTGGGGAAACACTCAGCAGGATCTAACTTTTTGTTGTGGGTAAAAAACATTTTCGCTTTATGTGAAAGTTTGCTCTTTATTTGGCAGAACGAATCCCCCAGTAAGGTGAATTTTAGCAGAGACAAATACAATAAAATATACATTTTGAGAGGGAAGGCATCAAAGTGAAGAGTGCACAATTGAAGAGCTATTCATCATCTATATTATCCAAAATAATGCCCTCTTTTTGAGGTAGATGATAGAATTTTGCAGAAGTGTACTTGAATATGAACCATTTAGCTGTCTTTATTTTATAGTGGTGTTTATGGATCTTACATAATGTTGAGCTTTAAACTGATTGCAGCCTCCCTCCTTTTGTTTAATTAGTGTACAGTAATATCTACTACATATTCAATCATATAAGTCTGATATGATAAAATATTCAGACACAATTCACACATAATTTACAAAAGATATGCTTTCAAATTTGATGACAGACTTTTTTGCTTTTAGTTTCAAATGGAACCTTAGTTTTAAAAATAAAGAGTTTGTGAGGTGTTTAAAGAAGTATTTATGTTATTGTTGTGGGTGAATTATATCCTCCCAAATTCATATGTTGAAGTCCTAACCCCCATTACCTCAGATTCTGACCTGTTTGGAAATGAGATCAATGGAAGTGTAATCAGTCACGATGAGATCATGGTGGAGTAGGATGGACTCCCCTCCCCCTCCTCAAGGACATCATGACTGATGCCCTTACAGAAAGGGAGAATTTGGACACAGATGAAGGGAGGATACCATGTGAAGATTGGAACTATGTTGCCACAAGCCAGGAAAGATTGGGGCAAACCCCCAGAATCTAGGAGACAAGTATGGAGCAGTGCCTTCAGAGGGAGTAAGGCCCCCGCTCACACTCTGATCTCTGACTTCCATCCTCTAGAACTGTGAGATGATACATTTCTTTTGTTTCAGCCACTCAGTTGTAGGACTCTGTTACAGCAGCCAGAGCAAACTTATTCAATTATAGATAGAATAAAGTAAATGCCAGGGAAAAGTGTTTTAAAATTTCAAGTTTTTAAAGTATTAAGTAGAAGTTACCATAGATAGAGCACGTTTGCTATGCATATTTAATCTGTGACAGTTCTGACTGATACATAACTCTTCTCAAAGTAGTATACTTGGACAGATGTGATAGTATATGTAATTACATCCAGACAGTGATTTTTTTTTAAGGTTTTATTTTTAAATAATCTCCATACCCAAGGTGGGCCTTGAACTCACAATCCTAAGGTCAAGAGTCACATAAACATGCCAAGTGCCCTTAGACAATTATTTTATGAGTCCCATTAAAGTATAGGTATCTTTCAGGGGATAAAAAAGTTCAAAGACATTGCCCAACTTTCTAAAAATATGGTAGATTTTAAACTTTTTATCATTTTATTGCTGTGACTCAGCACATAACTAGTAGGTCTTTTACTACAACTTTCTTTCCAGATGATTAAGAATGAAGTTTCTAGTTTCTTCCATGTCAATGAGTAGCAATTATGTTTAAAATTAAAAAAAAAAAATGCCGATCGAGGGATGAGTCAATCAGCTTCAAAGACATTTAAGAAAAATAAACGTATTTATGAAAAATGAGCAGCAGTCATAGCACGCGTGAAGATGAATTATTCTGTGTTATGTGAAATATCACCACAGGGAACAATGAGAATTTTGAGGAGAAGGAGGGTGCCCCCTGCAGATCCCTGGTAGTTCTATAATTTAATAAAATAAAATATTGATGAGGGCCTCAGATCTCTCAGTGTTAAGATATTGCTGTTCTAATCAGTACATCATATCACATTCATTTAAAATCTGATTTGCCAAAGAAAAAATGTCTCACCAATAGTCATCTACACTTCCTTGACAAGATATGGATAGAAACTTCCCAAATTCCCTATTTTTAAATGCACTAAGACTTCTTTATAAATGTCACATTTCTAGAATAGATGATGAAATTTGGATAGTTTAAATAATTCTGAGATAAGAGGAAACTAACAAAACTTGATGTCTATCTCAATAAAATATTTTCAATATTACTATGTAGGATATGACCACTTGTTTGATCAACCTAGCTACACCATTGTTTTTAATATTCATATATATTTGTATCCAGAATTCAGTCTAAAAAGTATAGGTGAGTTAGCAGGGTAGGAATACAAGCTAAAAATGCCACCACGGTGTGCCCTGAATTACAAAAATTATTTTTCCCTTTTTATGTTCTCTTTATAAATAGTATTTCCTTGTATCCTACTTTCTGTCACAAAGTTGTTAGTGCTGATTAAAGAAGGAGAAGTTTATTCTTGCTTATTGGCCCTCTTGTTCAACATTCCTTTGATGATCAGCAAGACCCTGCTTCTACAACTTTCCATTCTTGGTTAAATATAGAAGCTTCTGGTTAGTTGCAAATCTGCGCTCAACTTACAGTTTTAACCTGTCATGGACATTGTATTTATTTGATATTTCTCTATTTTTTTTAAGATTTTATTTATTTATTTGACAGAGAGAGACACAGCAAGAGAGGGAACACAAGCAGGGGGAGTGGGAGAGGGAGATGCAGGCTTCCCACAGAGTGGGGAGCCCAATGTGGAGCTCTATCCCAGGATGCTGGGACTGGGATCATGACTGGATCCCAAAGCAGATGCTTAATTACCCTCTATTTGTGCTTTTTAATTGAGGTTAAAACGCATTCAGCAAGTGAAAGGTGCAAATCCTAACCGTACAGCTGGATGGGCATTTACATGTGTAATCACCATCCAGATCATGATATAGAATACTTACATTAACAAAGAGCATTACCTCATGCTCAATTTCAGTCAATAACCAACTCTGTCCTATCCTTGGAAACCTCTTTTCTGATTTTTACCATTATCAATTACTTTGGCCTATTCACAAACATAACTCCTAACCAGGACAGAGAAAATTGTGTTGTTAAGTTGTCTTCGTAGAACAATTAATACCAGTTATACCTAACCATGGACTGGAATTTCCTTAGTAAAATGCATTGTTGTGTTACTCCAGCAATAACACCAATACTGTCAAAATAGGACTTGAAGTGTCAGAGCAAGATATATACTTAATAACATTCCCATTCCTTGTATCACTGTAACCTGTACCTGAGAAGAGAAAGAACAAAAATACCTCTGTGGAAAAACTTTCCACAGGACGTGGGCAAATGCCTATTGTTGGAAAATGTCCAAATGCAAACAAGTTGACTGTGAATTTAATAGAATATTACCTCAGAGAAGACTTCCTTGACTTCATCATCAATTAGAAGCCCTGTGAACACAGTTTTCACGTCCTGCCTTCTCACTGACATGTGGGTAAATCCAGTTATTCACTCACAGAACCTTCAAGAAAAAAACAAGAAGGCTGCATTTATAAGTGCTTTATGTTTGTATATTTTGGATCAATGTTTCTATAGAGTTGCGGCTAGAGATTTAATGCACAAGCAGAAATAGAACATTTGGACTTTAAACTGCTCAGAGGAAGCTGAGATTCCTACTTTCAGTAGGAACACTGAAAAGGATGCCCTTTAAGGAAGGGAGGCTGGAAGTGCCCTATCATGTATTTAGGGAAACAACAAAGAAATATCGTGGTTGATGCCTACTCTGAGTTTTGGTAGATGGAAAAGAGAAGTCTTTCTTGAAAAGTAAAGTTAAAAAAAAAAGTCTGCAAAGGCTGTCCCAGCGAAGAAAATATCATTAAAATATGACCATAAGACATATGAAAATGAAAAAGCAAATAAAAAATGAAAAAATAAAGCAAATAAAAAAATAAACTGAAATCATAGTTTAGCAATATATTTTTGAGTAATATAGACAGATAAATACTCAGACTAAAACAACTCTGTTATATAGTTGCTCCTAGTCCTATGACTGTGACTATACTGAGATATCATGTTCTAATTGTGTTTTTTTACATGACAAAAGGGAATTTACAGATAAAGCTACAAACCAGTTAAATGAGTTTTTTCTTTTTTTTTTTAGGGATTATCTGAGTGGTCCTACTATAATCACATGCCTTTAAAAGAAGAATCTTCTAAAAAAAAATAAAAATAAAAGAAGAATCTTCTTTCAATTAAGAATCTTCTTTCAATTATCATATGATCTCTCTGATATGAGGAATTTGAGAGGCAGGGCGGGGGACCATAGGGGGGAGGGAGGGAAGAAATGAAACAAGATGGGACTGGGGAGGGAGACAAACCATAAGAGACTCTTAATCTCAGGAAAAAAACTGAGGGTTGCTGGAGGGAGGGGGTTGGAAGGGATCAGGGGCTGGGTGATGGACGTTGGGGAGGGTACGTGCTATGGTGAGTGCCGTGAATTATGTAAGACTGATGATTCACAGGCATGTGTCCCTTAAAGCAAATAATACATTATATATTAATAAAAGAAAAAGAAGGAGGATGAGGATGACGAGGAGAAGGAGGAGGAGGAGGAGAAGGAGAAGAAGAAGAAGAATCTTCCTTGACTGGAATCAGCAGAGACAGATTCAAGTGTGAGAAAGAGTTGGCATGTCATTGCTGCTTTGAAGATTCAGGGAGCTACAAAAGAAGGAATGTGCACTGCCTCTCAAGGGTGGGAGTGGCCCACAGCTGTTAATCATCAAGGATCAGGATCCTCAGTTTGATGAGGACTGAATTCTTCTGAATACCTGAATGAAGGATGGAAGCAGAATTTTCCCCAGAGCCTCCTGTTAAAAGTCCAATTGGACCAACACCTTAAGTTTGGCCTTCGAAGACTGTAAGCAGAGAATTCAATAGAGCCCGTCCACACTTCTGACCTACACAACTGTGAGATAATAACCGGGTATTGTTTTACGTTCCTAAGTTTGTGGTAGTTTGCTGTATAGCAGTAAAAAACTAGTACAGCAGTAAAAGAGTTTATTGTTATTAATAATAATAACAATATTAAACAGAAAAAAAAATAGTCCACCTGGGTAATTAAACAGGCACAATGATAATGTACCCCCAAACAACCTGGAATAATAAAAAGTAACTAATAGACCATAATTGTATTTTATCGTTAAATAAATGAAAGAAAGAATATAGATTATAACAGGGGGGAAAATCCACCAGGATAAAAGAAGGGCTCATTTGACAAAAGAATTAAGTAAAACAACTAGAATGAAAACAAGTTGCGATCTTTAACATTTAATAGCCATTAGAAAAAAAA
>CM053609.1:72767950-72786585 GCA_028646535.1 Procyon lotor | reverse complement strand
AACTGTCCTCGCAATATTTTCATTTAGTATATACAGTATTTTATATAACTTTAATAGTGATAACAAAATTAGTTTAACATTGAGATTGAAGAACTGGATATTTCTTGGGAAATCAATTCTAGTTGTACAGAAGAAAAGTTTAAGATGCTTCATACAAGGTAGAACAACTAGTTATCCAAAAAGCCTTGATTCCATATCCATTTTATGATTCATACGCTATTTTTGCTTGTTGCTTCTTAATATGTGATCTAATTACTGCTCTAAATTCAGTAAGTAAATATTTGTTAAGTTTGGTTTAACAAAAGATCAGCTAAAAACTCAAAGCCATCACTTTATGTCATCATACGTAAGGATCCTTAATCTAAATGGCTTCCGTCACCAATAAATTTCAGCTATTTATCTACCTGGCACAACCTTAAACTCTGTCATTATAGGAAACTGTTCCACTCCCAATGTGATACTCAAAGCATTCTCTTTCCTCCACATCTCTTGCTTCCATAGTTTCTAAGTTTACAAAGTCAATCAAATCCTCACATTTCACTTTAGTCCACCAGTTAGTTCCCTCCTACTGCTCTAGATAGCTTTGATTTCACTCTAGCAAATCAGCATCCTTTGTACCTTCCCCCATAAACTCTCTCATTTCTCTCTCATTGCAATACTGATTAAGCTGTGAAGGAGAACCTTGAATCACCTGCCACACTCCTTGCTATCAGTTTTTTGCTAGGAAGCTGATGTCCTATGGAACGGTATTCAAATCCCACAAAATAATTTTATTTATTTATTTAAGATTTTATTTATTTATTTGACAGAGAGAGATCTCAAGTAGGCAGAGAGGCAGGCAGGGGGGTGAGGGAAGCAGGCTCCCCGCTGAGCAGAGAGCCCAATGAGGGGCTCGATCCCAGGACCCCGAGATCATGACCTGAGCCGAAGGCAGAGGCTTTAACCCACTGAGCCACCCAGGCACCCCACCACAAAATAATTTTAAAGGTTTGCCAATCCTCTCATCTATATTTCTTGGATGGTCCTTCTTTTTTTTTCTTCCCTAAATTCCGCACATTTTTCTTGCAGCAAGATGATCTTAGTCCATGCTGTATTGTTCTTCTTTTTCAGCATGTCACTGAGGAGATAGCTATTGAGGAACACAATTCATTTGAAAACTTGAAGTTTCTGTGTATAAATGTGCTTATATAAGCAGAGTTTATCAGCAGTATCTCCATAGGCTGTGCATCTCACCCTTCAGAGTACCAACCTCCAGCTTCACATGTTCATTTTCTGAAATACCTAACTCCAGCACTGTACTGAATTCTGATTCTTCCTTGCCTGTGGGGATGGCTACAGGGCTAAGGAGGGACATGCCATGCCCTCATTGGGACTGGGAGAAAACAGATCCAGTTCTCCATAGTGCTGTTCTATTCTTGTGTGTGTGTGCAATACCCACTAAACATTTTTTAAGCATCAAAGGTTCTGGGTTTATTAATTAACCATTTCCATGTCCACTCACATTCTTAGTAAACATTGTGGGTGCTATATTTAGTTGCTTATCATTTTAAGCTGAAGGGATATGTTCTACTTATAATAATTTTAAGTATTATAAAGCAAAGCAAATGTAAATATTTTGGAAATCAGAATATCTTTTTTTTTGTCCCCCAAATTACATTGATTTAGAAGTTCATTTGTTCTTTCAATAAATACTTACTAAAAAAGGGTGGTATATAATAAACACAAACATAGGCTTTAGAATTCTAAAGACCTGGGTTTGATTTTCATCTCTCCTACTTAGTAGATATCTGATTTAGGTAGGTTATATAATCACTGAGCTTCAGTTTTCACATCTGAAAAATGAAAGTAATGATTGTTATTTCATGAGACTATGAGAACTAAGTTAGAATGCATGCCTAGAATATAATGCATAATGTCTAAAACACAGTGGATGTTGAATATCTTTTATTACCTCTGTGAAATTCAGCTAGGAAGAAGGAATACCTAGAGGAAAATATATGCCAACAATAGCACAGAGGCTAGGAGGAGAGAAATAAAAGTATGAAGTTGTACAGTTTTATACTGTAGCAAAATGCTATAACATCTTTTCAGTGTAGTCTTTGATAAGTTGAAAATATATAACATAAGCCCTAAAGCAAGTAGTAAAAGCAGGTAAAGATAATAAGCTAATAATGAGGAAAAATGAATCAAATAATATTCACTTCCTCTAAAAGAAAGTAGAACCAAAAGGGGAAAAAAAAGATTGAATAAGTAGAATGGATAGAGTTAAACACAACCAAGCCAATACTTACTTTAAAAGTAAGTTAAACCCCAATCAAATATTGCAACCAAAATCAAAAATTGCCAGGTTAATGATAACACAGCAAAAAGCAACTATAAGTTGTATACAAGAAATCTGTCAGGTAAAAAACACATCAGCAGCTTACAGTAAAAAAGAAATTGAAAATATATGGAATATTAATACTAAAAAAAAGAATGAAGACTGGCTATATTAATATCAGAAAGGTGAATTTCAGAAAGAAAGAATATGACTAAAAATAAGATACTTGTAATAATAATAATTAAGGATGCAATTAAAAAAGAACATAAATCAAAAACACCTATTAACAAGGCTGAAAGTAACAAAAAGTTAGAACAAAAAAGATAAAATAGGCAAGGAATTATCAGAGATCTCAACGCTTGCTCTCAATTGATAGTTCAAATAGAAAATTGGTAAGAATATAGTAGACCTAAATAATACTATTAATCAACTTTTCTTAGTATTTATAGAACATTCTATTCAACAACAGTACGATGCACAATTATTCAATGTGCAATTTGATCATTTACCAAAATATACCACATTATGGGTTGTAAACAAGTCTCTATAAAGAGTTATATCATACAAAGTATGTTTTCTTATTACAATGAATGAAATTATACATCAGTATCAAATACATCTAAAAAATCTCAACTATTTTTAAATTACATGTTTAAAAAATAAGTGTCAAAGGAAGAATGACAAGGTCTAATAGAAAATATATGAACTGAACGAAAACTAACTAAAACTGTGAGATGCGGCCAAAGCAGTGCTGAACAGAAATGAAGAGCATTAAACACTAACCAGGTTCTATCTCAAGAAAATAATAATATAAGAAATACGAATTAAACACAAGTAAACAGAAGAAAGGAAATAATAAAGACATTGGGTGTAACCAATAACATAGAAGATGCAAAATGCCAGTGTTTCTCACTCTCAGTTTGGGCTGAAGAATTATTTGTCAGGTAGACTGTTCTGTATATTGTGGGATATTTAGACACATCCCTGCTTCTACACACTAGATGCCATTGTAGGTGTGATCAAATAAAAGAGATTCTCCAAGCTTTCAGAAACACTGCCAAATGTCCCCTAAGAAGCAAAATTGCCTCCCTACTCTGCCAGTGAGATCCATTACTCAAATCAGACCATAAACAAACAAATAAATAACCTTATTACCATTATCAAAAAAGATAAGTGACATCACTATATGATAATTAAAAGATAATAAGTTAATCTTCAACACTAATTTATAACAATAAGTTTGGTAAATTAGATGAAATGGAAGATCCTTGAATGGCACCAGCTGTCAAAGCTCACACAAGAAGAAAGGGAACTCAGTAATCCTGTATCCATAAAAGAAACAAACAAAACTGGAATTGGAGTTTAAAACATACCTGCGAAAATCTATAGTCCGACATTGCTTCACTTGAGGATTCTTCCAAACATGAAAGGAAGAAAGCACACCAATTTCCCATAAATTATTTCAGAACTCTGCCACCCCGGTGCCCCAGGAGTAGCTTTTAAAGTATTTGCATATATAAAATTTTTACATTATCTTAAGACACAAAAAGAATATGGAGATAATTATCCAGGATTTTCTGGCAGTAATGCTTTTCAGAAATAAGTTGTCTTAATTTTTAAGATATTTCTGTTAAAGTATTTTATAACCCCTTTATATTACATATGCATGTATATGTCTTTTCCTATTTTGTTTTACTTGGACTAAGAATCAATGACTATAAACCCTAGATTGTAGTCATTGCCTTTTGGCCTGGTTTTGCTCTTTTATCTGTAGATTAAATCTCCTTCCATATCCACAACCATGTGGAAGAGGTTCTAGTGTATGTCCCCATGTTAAGCATATCAAGAACTCTGAAGAGTCTGAATTTTAAAGCTGGCAAGCTAGTCTGTTAGAGTTTCATGTGAGCTGACAGAAGCCAGAGGACTCTTGCGTCAGAGGTAAAGTCTATTAACATACAGCAGGCAGCAGGACCTTCATGTTCATGCCAGTTTCCCATGGCCCCCAAGTCCCTGGTGAGCCTGGAGGAATGTGTGCACACGTTTGGTTTGTGACATTGCAGGTGAACCCTAAAATTAGGAAATTCTAGTCTGTTATAATGGGATGCAAGCAAACCTGCTCGACATTTGCTCCAGGAAAAAAAATCTTTATTGTACTCTAATAGTAGTAAACAAACTGGCCCTGTGTAGCAAAGAAAACCTCTCTCGCTGGAGGCTGTTTGTTTTACAAATGTCTTTGGGGAAGTAGTCTGCCACAGAGGGACATCAGTGCCTCTGCTGACAAGATGGACAGAAAGATAAGAGTCCCACGGAGAACTACCTCCCCACAGTGCAAATTTGCAACTAGTCTCCTGTGGTTTCACAAGACAGAGCCAAGATTGTCTTCATTCAGTATTTCCTGGCTTTCCAGCACATCGATTGGATTGGGAATCTGTAATCTCATATTTTTAATTTGCTTTTACCTAATGATACCTGTAGAGAATGAACTCCCCAAATTTAAATTCCCCAGAATAAATCTGCCAGTCGTTTTTTCTATTTGTATATCTGCTAGAAAGTACATCAAGAAAAAGGGAATGCTCCTTGTGAGAGTTAGGAAAATAATCCTTTCTTCCTTAAAAAAAATAATAATTCAGGCCCTGCCATAAAGGAATCGATTTTCATATTTGCACATCCTTTGTGTTTTTGAACCATGTTAGAGGCTCTGAGATAGCAACTCTCCACTGTATTTCATTCTGATAATTTTGCACTATTTATAGTGGAGCAGTAAAGATAGGGAAATGGTTCAGATAACCAGCTCAGCTGTTAGTTTCCATTTTGAATTTTTATTTTATGTTTCTTCATGTAAGTTTCAGCAAAGATTTATAACAAGAAACACTTTAGGAACTACTACTTGGATCCATTTTATATATGGATTCTACCTGTAGATTTGTGTGTGTGCGTGTGTGTGTGTGTGTGTGTGTGTGTATAAGTTAGAGCAAATGCACTCTGTAAAGCTACATTAATATAAGGTGGGAGTCAAAATAATACTAGATCACTTGGGCCCCCATCAAAGAAAAAGATGTTTTTAATTATCAAGGACTTTTCATCACCGTAGCTGAAGTGACAAAACTTGCTGTATTTTCAGTTTCTTTTAAAACATTGAAAATCACAGCTATCCAAATTTCTTCTTTCAGAATACATTTCTCGAAAGAAGCACAGAAACTTTTTTTTTTTCCAGGTTGGTAGCTCTAATTCGAAGTTTCAAATATACCATGATATTATGCAAAATTTAGGTCTTAAGCAACAAACCTGAGGTAACTTTATTATAAATCTACTAAATCCTGCTTGGTCACTATGTCTTAAAAAAACACACATCTGAAAGATCCCAGTAAGTGGCAGGGTACTGTTTTCGTCTCACACGGAAGCTGGTTTATATTTTCCCACAAGATTTATTTTAGGGGCCTTCTTGGAGTAATATTTTTCTTGAGGTATAAATGACATACATTAAGCTGAGTATGATTTAATTATACAATATAAGTTTGGGCATATTTATAAACTCATAAAACCATCACCACAATTGAAAAAATAAATACATCCATCATGTCCAAAAGTTTCTTCCTGACTCTTTGTAATTCTTTTGCCAGCCCTTTCCCTGCTACACTCAACCCTCACCCCATCCAGAGACGGCCAATTATCTGTTTTTTATCATTATAAAATAGTTTGATTTTTCCGAAGTTTGTATAAATGTAATCCTACAGTATGTATTCTTTTTCTGCTCTGTCTCTGCTCACGTGACATAATTATCTTGTGGTATTTCCATGCTGTGTGTATCACTAGCTCGTTACTTTTTATTTTTGAGTAGCATTAAATTTTATAAATATACTCTAACTTTTTTATCCGTTTTACCTATTCATGGGTAGTTGTGTTCTTTCCAGTTTGGGGTTATTACAAATAAAACAGCTATGGACACTTACATACAAGTATGGATCTATGCTTTCCTTGGCATGGAATGGCTGGGTGATTTTATGAATATGTTTAACTTTTCAAGAAACTACGAATAGTTTTGTAAAGCGACCGTATCATTTTACATTCCCAGCAGCAGTGTATGACAATCCATGTTCCCCCACACCCTCAGCGACCCTTGGTATGGTCATTATTTTTACTCTCATTCAACCTAATAAGTTTGCAGTAGTAACTCATTTTTTTTTTTAAAGATTTTATGTATCTGAGAGAGAGAAAGCACATGCATAAGCAGGGGGAGCGGCAGAGGGAGAGGGAGAGAAGCAGACTCGGGCTGAACAGGGACCCCGACAGAGGACTCGATCCCAGGATCCTGGGATCATGACCTGAGCTGAAGGCGGATGCCTAACTGACCTAACTGGCACCTATGGGCCACCCAGGTGCCCCATAACTCATATGTTTTTAATTTTAATTTCATTTCCCCATTAACTAATGATGCTGAGAAACTTTTCATATGCCTGCTCACCTTTCATATATCTGCTATAGTGAAGTGACTGTTGAATTCTTTTGCCCATTTGTATCATTTGCTTTTTTATTATTGAGTTGAGAGAGTTCTTTCTATATTTCACTCAACATTCTTTGGCATATACGTGATTTGCAAATTTTTCCTGCCAGATTATGTGTTATCTTTCCATTATTTAACAGTGTTTTTTGAAAAATGGAAGTTCTTAATTATGATAAAATTAATTTTATCATTTTTAAAAAAATTATAAAGAGTGTCTTATTATTACATCTATGACATTTTTGATGAGCCCAAGATCACAAAGATTTTTTTCTTCTTTTTTTTCTAGACGTTTATAGTTTTGGGTTTCCCTTTATAATTTCTGGCCCATTTTGAGTTAATTTTCCTCATGGTGCAATATATAAAAGTTAATTTTTTCTCAAAAGGATGTACAATCAACCTAGCACCATATTTTGAAAGACCATCTTTTCTTAATTGAATTGCCTTTGAAATTTTGTCAAAATTAACTGAATACATATATTTTTTATGTATATATCTTTATCAGATTGAAGAGATTAACTAGTGCTTCTTTTAAAATCAAGAATGAATATTGGATTTGTCAAATGCTTTTTACATATCTATAGAGATGGTCATATGATCATATTTTCCTCTTCATTTTGTTATGATTTTGTTTCTTTTGACTAAGTACTTTTCTATTTCTCTTTTATTATCTTTCTTGAGTCATGGATTATTTATAAGTTTGTTACTTAGTTTCTAAATATTTAGTCAATTCCTAGAGATCTTTCTGTTATTGATTTCTAATTGAATTCTATTGTGGCTGGAGAGCATATTTTGAATAGTTTTATTCTCTAGATAATTTCTCCAGTGGATCAACTGGAGAAAAAATATAGGAAGAAACCAACTTGTATCCCACAAAGTAGCCTAATGCATTTCATATTAAAGATAGCTTATTATTGTCATTAGATAAAAACCAATTATGACCCAATTTAACAAGAGGGTACATTTATAAGATACAGAAAAAGAAATACAATAATCCTTAAGAGTTTGAAATAGTGCTCTATTTCACATACAGCAAAAAATATATATATAAATTAAAACTATGTGGAGATGCCATTTTTATTCTTTGCAGAATTAAAATTGGAAGCAACCTATATATCCCTCAGAAAAGCATGGTTAAATGAAACATTGTGTTATCATAAACTAAGAGGGATACAGTCCTAAAAATAATACTGCATCTCTTTTTGTAAGGCCACAAAGTCTTCCAATATACACTAAATAAAAAATCAAAATGAAAATCTGTATTTATTGGGACACCTGGGTGGCTCTGTGGATTAAGTGTCCAACTCTTGATTTCAGCTCAGTCATGATTTAAGGGTCATGACATTGAGCCCCACGTTGGGCTCCAGGCTGGGGGTGAAGCCTGCTTAAGATTCCATCTGTCCCTCTCCCTCTGCCCCTCCATCCCAGTCATGCTCTGTCTCTCTAAAATAAAAAAGATCTGTATTTATTAAACTATAATACATGTATTAAAAATCATTTAATATAGTGCCTGTTTATCATTAAATATATTAAATATTTCTGGAATAATTTTTAAAAATCTGACAATATTGTCTCTAATGAAGAGAGTTATTTCTCTGGAGTACATATGTGAAGGTCACACTTTTCCCTGTATATCTCATTAATTCTGAATTATATTCTGAATCATGTTAATATATTACCTATATACAAAATTTTTAATGATAAAGGATACATATATATTGCTATAAATAATTTAACAACAAAATTTTTTTCTAAATCAAATATTTATTACTTATATGTATATATTATTCTATATATATGAACAGTTCCTAAAAATATACACAAAACACTGGCAAGCAGTTGCCTCAATGACTTCAATAAATATATATATAACATTTCAATGTGGAATTGTGTAAATAACTTAAATATTTTTAATACACTAATGTATTAAGTATTAAGAAGTGAAATAAAGTTGCAAGAGCCCAGATTAGGTGTAAAGCCACTGTTCAATTCGTGTAGTTTCCTTGAACACTGTGTTTAGTGGTTTAGGATAGCTAGTGGTTGAGAATGTTTTGTGAATTAGGATCTATGTGTATCATTTTGAAAATTATCTATGTTTTTCTGAATTGATTCTATTTGTGGACAAATGCGTCATTAGCATGTGAATAATAATACTTATAAACAAATGCTAATTTTTTGTTTCAAGTTTTTATTTAAATTCTAGTAAGTAACACATAGTGTGATATTAGTTTCAGGAGTAGAATTTAGTGATTCATCACTTACATATAACATCCAGTGTTCATCCCAACAAGTACCCTCCTTAATAACCCATTCTTCTACCCACCTCCCCTCCCACAACCGTCCTCAGTTTGTTCTCTATAGTTAAGAGTCTTATGGTTGGATCTCTTTTCTTTTTCCCCTTTCCCCAGTGTTCTTCTGTTTTGTTTCTTAAATTCCACATATGATTGAAATCGTATGGTATTTGTCTTTCTCTGACTTTTTTGACATGGCATAATACACTCTAGTTCTATCCACGTTGTTGAAAATGGTGAGATTTCATTCTTTTTTTTAAGGCTGAGTAATATTCTGGTCTATCCACTCTGGAAAACAATATGGAAGTTCCTCAGAAAGTTAAAAATAGAACTACCCTACAACCCAGCAATTCCACTACTAGGTATTTACCCAAAAGATACAAAAATACTGATTCAAAGGGGCACATGCACCCTGATGTTTATAGCAACACTATCTACAATAAACATATTACGGAAAGAGCCTGAATGTCCACTGACTGATGAATGGATAAAGAAGAGGTGGTATATTTATATATTGCAATATTACTCAGCCATCAGAAAGAATGAAATCTTGCTATTTGGCTAGAGTATATTAAACTAAGAAAAAATAAATCAATCTAGAAAGACAAACACTATATAATTTCACTGCTATGTGGAATTTAGGAAACAAAACTGAAGAACATAGGTGTAAAAAGAGAGAGAAACCATAAAACAGACTCTTAACTACAGAGAATGAACAGGGCTGTTGGAGGGGAGGTGGGTGGGAGATGTGTTAAATGGGTGGTGGGTTGAGGAGGACATTTAACTGGAATGAGCACTGGATGTTATATATTAAGTGATGAATTACTAAATTCTACTCCTGAAACTAATATTACACTATGAGTTACTTAAGAATTTAAATAAAAACTTGAAATATTAAAAAAAAAGCACTAAATCTTTTGGGATTGGCTTCTTTTTTCCACTCAGCATAATCTCCTTGAGATCCATCCAAGTAGTTGTATGGATCAATAATTCCTCCCTTTGTATTGTCAAGTAGTATTTCATAGTATGTATGTACCATAATTTAGCATTTCCCTGCGAATTAGTCCAATTTTTGGCCATTACAATTAAAGTTGTTAGGAACATTTCTGCATAGGTTTTTGTGTGGTTTTAAATTTTTATTTCTCTGACATAAAGACCCTACAGTGCAATTTTGGATTTTATAATTGTATGCAGATTTTTTAAAGAAACAGCTGAATTTTTCTACCCTGTAAAAGCTGTTTATTCAGTGATTCTTTTTCTTCAATGATGATTAAAGTCCTATAAAATTAAACCTAGGTTTACTATTATGATTTTTCTTCCCAGAAATTAGGATGGTCAACTGTTTAAATTAGAATATAAGCAGATGGTCAATGAATACGTGGTTCAATTCTAAGTCATCCATTTACAATGTTTTAGTTTCAATCTTTTTTTTAAACAAAACAGAACTAAATCTAAAATTATTCACTCTAATTCTTTTTAAGGCAGTTTTTTATAAGTGGCTTCCATAACTTTCATAGTTTAGATTTTAATTGTAATCATCAGTGATTATCTTCTTTCTTTTTTATTTTTTTGTAATACTATTTTTTAAAGATAATAGCTTTCAGAAAGTCAGTTCCTGGCACTTGGAACACTCATGGAAAAAATGACAAACTAAATGTAATAGAACATAAACAAAATAACTAATAATGAGTAACCAAGTAGGAATTAATTGGCAAGGAAAATCAATTTAGAGTTAAAAAATAGTTTCACCTCATTGATTTTCATAGCTTATCGAACAGTTACCATTGCTTGTTTTATAACCCTTAGGGTAGTTGTTGTTCCCCAAGATAGACTAAAATTATGGATAGACTTTCTCCACAAACAAGGACAGCCAAATAAAGTCCAAATATGCATTAAAACTAAGTTAAGTTTTTCAGTGTTTCTTTCCAGGATAACTTTTAAGGGGAAAATAAATAAATAAATATTTCTGAAAAGCTGTAGGATTAAGGCCACAGAGTGAGATTATCTGCTCTATGTACATAAAAGGGATATTTGTAACAATTCAAATGAATGGTGGTTTCTTTCATCATTTTTATTAGTGTGTGATAGCACCTATTTAGAGAGGACGGGTTTGTTTGTTTTGTTTTGTTTTTTAAGATTTTATTTATTTATTTGACAGAAAAGAGAGAGATCACAAGTAGGCAGAGAGACAGGCAGAGAGAGAGAGGGGGAAGCAGACTCCCCACTGAGCAGAGAACCCGATGCAGGGCTCAATCCCAAGACACTGAGATCATGACCTGAGCCAAACCAGAGGCTTTAACCCACTGAGCCACCCAGGCGCCCTGAGAGGGACAATTTTTAATAAGCCTTCATTTTGAGACACAAATTTTCATATATGCCCTTGTATGTCTTGTAAATGTCTTGTAAAATGTCTTGTAAACAGAATTGCCTCCAAGTTGTCCCATAGTCTCTGTTGCACTGTGAGGCAATCTTAAATTCTTTTCTTGGAAAAATATATTGCTCTTATCTGTTGGCAACTCCACAATGTACTTTGTGTATATTTTGTTACTACTTCTCAATATATAAGATTATTTGGTATACGATTTATATTGCTTTTCTCTCTAGGTCTACTTTTAAAAGCATATCTTACTTTGTGTAAGCAAAATTATAGAACTTCTAGTTTAGTATCTTGTTAGAGTTTTTACTTTTGGAGTAGGTGAATTTTAAGACTTGTTAAAGTTTCCTAGGAAATTATTTCATTGAAAGATTCACTGTTTTTAATCTATATGCTTTAAGTTATCTCTGTGGTTTATTATATCACACACATATATATGCTTCATTAAAATTAAACTTCATTACTGAAGTTCTAGTTCAACAATTACTGTTACATTATGAAATAATTCCTTAACAATGTTTCTATAAAAAAGCTCTCTAATTAAAGTGATGTAGATCTTATCTTAAAATATTTGCATTATTAATTTGTTTCAGATTTTACTGGCAATATAAATGCATGCCTCTACAAATAATTCTCTTTCTGAATGTTTCTCATACTATTGTTAAAATCAAAAACAAAGAGAGACCAGCCTTGAAAATTTCCTGAGCAGAAAAAAGTAGTTTAATCATACAAACAAAGCTTAATTTAGCTTATTTTGCAAGGTTAACTTGACCTGGATCATTTTTTGCTTGTGCCTCTGGAAATAAGCAAAACTTGACCTGTTTCTCAAGGTTGATATGAAGTAGCCACTGAAAACTATAATATTGTAGCCAGTCACTGTGACAAGGAAACAGTTACTGCTTTCTCACTACATAAGCTGCTTTATAACAATATACCCTTGAGCCTCATTCCATGCTCTGGTTTGAGTGTTCCTGGTTTGCAAACTGTCGTTTTGGGTTTTACTTTGGCCATTTTGAAACTTTGACAGTAATAACTCAATGCTTTCCCAGTTTTGCTTTGTCTACCTGTATGGTCTGAATTTGTTGTTCAACTAGAGTTATCAATATGTTCTAATGTAATTTATTAAAAAGTGATAGAAACTTTTTTGTCCTTCTGAACATATATGAGAGGTTAATCTTGAATAAACTAAAATAATTCACAGATGAAAAGAAAAAAGACTATAGAGTTAAATAAATGATACAAGCAAGAATATAATGCATTGTTTACATGATTTATGGCATTTGAAGAAAAATTACTATGTTGCAAAGATATCGATCATGAAAAGGTTATCCATTTTGTTTTTTCCCCTCTCTGAAACAGTGATGAAATGTTACTTACTCTTTGTCACCTACAATACCAGACTTCAAAGTGTATCAGTCCACTACTAACTGTTCCAAGGCAAATGGATAGGAAAAATGGCCTCTTTTTATTTCTCTCAAAACTAGTTAAACAGAAGACCCATATTTTGTACATAAAGTATTTTGATACTGTTTTTACAAAGATATCTTTCATTAAATATTGATTTAATCTTAGTTAACCAGTTAAAATTTTAATAGTCAATTTTAATCTTATAATCAATTTTGAGAAAGCAAAGTATATAAAAATCATAATGAATTACCAAAGATGCTTCTGAGAGTATTATTTCAGTCTGATTAGTTTCTTTTTATTTAAACCACCTTTTATACACAATAATTAATTGTGCCGTTTCAAACTTACTTTCTATTCTAGAGTTCTTTTGAGGGGCAATAGAAAATAGGAAATTGTGTTTTGCTAACTATTTTTTCTTACTTTTAGATATATCTTGATATTTTATAAACCATTTGGATTTATTTTCCTTTGCTTCCAAATACAAGTCCTTGTATGTCATAAAAGTAATAGGAAAAGGACATCAAATGAGAATACAAACATTAGTACCTCTTTATGTAGCCCTCATGCCTATGCTAATAGATATGTTCATATCTTTACGTATTAGCATAGGCATGAGGGCAGTGGGAACTGGGGACTGGGTAATTAGATAGAGATTTGAAACCCACTCTGTCAATTACTGGCTTTGCTGCTTTGTTCATGTCATAGCACCTCTCTGAGCTTGTTTCCTCAATCCAAAGTGGAAGTAGTGATGCTGTCTTACTGCAGGGTTAGGGCATCCTGAGATGATGTATGCACTGCGCATGAGCCGTGGTGCACGTGGCGGAGAAGTACCGCAGTTATCAACCCCGTCTCCCCATTTCCTGCTTTTAATGTTAGGACAAATTTAGTGCCAGTGTTCCTATTGACAATGGATGAGGCTGAAGGTTTATCTTGAATGAAAACACCATAATAAGGTAAAAATTAAATCAACAGTATAATATTTTTTAACCTTAAGTCTCGTGATGATAATAGGTAGAACAGTTTTAAGCAACCTTGGATAAAACTCCATACGATCTATCCTCCTTATCTGAGATCAACTTATTTCTGGGAAGATGAAAATACTTCTTCAAGGAAACTTGCCTTTACAAGAAAATTTTCTGCCTTTGTGGAAAATCAGGAAAACATCATATGCACGTCCAAGTCCTACTTCATTTCAGGGAAAAATGTGAAAAGAAGGTAAATTCTGAACAGACGTGGACATCAGAGATATACATGCATATGCTTTCCCCCTATGATGAACACTGGGATCTAGAGTAAATTTATTTTGAGTGAACACAAGATTTGCTTGGAAGAGCTGCAAGAGTGCCTGCTTCATCCTAATTGATTGTTGCTACGTCTTTTTTTTTTTTTTTTTTCTTTTTTCCAACTGGAATTAGAATAGGTTAAACCATATTTTAGGGGGCTTTTAGGGAGACAAAAATGTTTTAGAAGTGGATAGAGGATGTGGTTGCACATCATTTTGAATACATGAAAATACACTGAACAGTTCACTTTTCCCTCTCCCTTTGCCCCTTCCGTGCCCACTCCACTCCACTGTTTAGAATAACTAAAATTATTCTGTGCCATTCTCAGTGCACATATAGGGAGCAGACAATGGGGATTTTTCACCTATTGATAATATTAAAATTCCATGAACAAGAGAATTCTTTTTTTTTTTTTAAAGATTTTATTTATTTGACAGAGCGAAACACAGCGAGAAAGGGAACACAAGCAGAGGGAATGGTAGCGGGAGAAGCAGGCTTCCCGCCAAGCAGGGAGCCCGATGCGGGGCTCGATCCCAGGACCCTGGGATCATGACCTGGGCTGAAGGCAGACGCTTAACGACTGAGCCACCCAGGCACCCCATGTTTTTTGTTTTTTTTTTTTTTAAGATTTTATTTATTTGACAGAGAGAAACACAGCGAGAGAGGGAATGGTAGCGGGAGAAGCAGGCTTCCTGCCGAGCAAGGAGCCTGATGTGGGGCTCGATCCCAGGACTCTGGGATCATGACCTGAGCCGAAGGCAGACGATTAACCACTGAGCCACCCAGGCGCCCCTGAACAAGAGAATTCTTGAAAGGTTTCTTTTGCATTGTTTTTATTGAGGTACTGACCTAACTATAACCATTTTAAAGTGAACTATTCAGTGGCTTTTCATGTATTCAAAATGGTGTGCGACCATAACCTCTCCCTTGCCCCTTCCTTGTGTGTGCTCTCCCTGTCCGTCTCTCAAAATAAAAAAATAAATCTTTTAAAAAATGTCTTTAACAATGATATTCAGACTTTAGAGTAATAGCGTAAAGCACCAGAGGTCAATCAAATGTTAACCTTGATATTTCTTGAAATATCACCATAAACTAAAGAAATATCGTAAAAATAGTGTATGATTTGTCTGTTATGACACTTTGTGTTATTGGGAAATGTGTGAACTGGCTGATCAAAATGATTTAACATTGCATGGTTTTTACTATTCTGGAAAAGCTTAATAAACTTTTCAGTATCTATTAAACTGGAAATTAGTTTTCACACAATCTCAACAATCATTTAAAAAAAAATAAATTTTAATCTTATGGTTCCTTGAAGTCTTGTACATATCAGACCTTCATCATTCACAGCAAATGTATTGCCCAGCCACAGTGATCAGATCCTACAAAGACATGGCCTTGATTTGGGGATTTAAAATTAACTAGGCTTTGGACTGTTAATACAGAAACTTGTCAGTAGATGATTATCAGAATCCCAAGAAAAGGACATGAGACTGTGGTTTAGATGTGATGCTGAAAGTGTACAAGTTAGAACAGGCTAAGAAAAAGTGAGATGACACTTTTTTAGCTTCAAAGTAGGAAGTCTGTATTTTGTTTCCCATCAGATTTCTTATATGGAGATATCTCTAAAGGCAAAAAGAGTTCATAGAAGCCAGGTAGCTGAAAAAAAATCACCTAGTTTAACACTTTGACTATTCAACATCCTCATGTACCCTTATTTCCAAACTTACACTTTCACAAAAAATTGTTTGGGTTATTATAATTATGCCTTGAATAACATAGGAAATGTCAAAACTCCTGAAGGAAGATAGTTGATTTTTTTCAATACTAAACCGAGCTTTTATTATAAGTAGTTATGTCTTGAATGGCACAATTTGTTGTCTTGGTTAGTTCTATTTGCATCTTATAATAATCTGGAATACATATTTTTTCCTGCCTGAAATGCTCAGGCCATAGTGCTCAGGAGGAAAATACTAGAACAGGGGAGAGGAAGAGTTTGGTCAGGAGATGAAGATTGGCCATTAGCAGAACCTCCAACTTCACCAGGAGGAAAATAGAAGTAAACAGATGGAAATCTCTGCCAATCCATGCAAAGGCTACACTAGGTACCAATGGTAAAAGGTTGGGGGAAAATCTGAAGGAATTTGCCCTCATATTTTTTGGTTCAGCTGCCAATGTATAGAATTCACAACCAGTAGAAAATCTATAGAAATAGAAAGTCAATTAGTAATTGCCTGGGACTCAGGGTGGAAAGGGCGTTTTCACTGTAAATGGGAACAATGGATCTCATTGGGCTGAAGGAAGTAGTCTCAAACTGGATGATAGTAATGGCTGCATACCTCAGTCAATTTTACACAGATCATTGAATTGTACACTTAAAAAGGGTGGATTTTAGGACACACAATTTATACCATAATAAAGCTGTTAAAAAAAATCATGGTAACTGAAGGCAGTATGATTTTAATCACTCTTCACCCTCCTGACCAAGGCTGCTAAAATCAAATTCTGACAGTTGGATTTCCTCTAATAGTCACCTTTAAGGGGGGGAGGGTCTCCTGGAAATATCTACCAAATTAATTAGAATGGGATATGAAAAAGAATTATGCTAGAACACCCCACAATTAAATATTCCCATCATATTTGTGATTCTTAAGCTGGAAACCTAAGAAAGTCTTGAGTATGTGTAATTTCCAGATGTAAGTCCTATAGAACTAAAGAGCTGGTTTTCCAGATCTGTAGAAAATTCGTTACTTTCCTTTCTCGCCAATGAATGGTTTTGCTCTCGTGGTGCATAAAATATAAAAAATGAGGATTTCTGAAGGCATATTGTGAATGCATGCTCTTCTTCTCTGCCATTATTCATCCTCACGGTTTCACTGGACTAGGAGAAGGACACTGGAATCCTGGGATCATACAGTGGCACATTTACTCACAGGACACTAACAGGGTAAAGCTGAATGACAGTGAGGACTATCACTTCTTTGCAGCTTCTGACCAGGTCAATGACCCACTCCCTCGGCTGAGCACTGACTGGCTCATGATTCATCAATACAATCTGATTTCCCCGGGATCAGCTTGCCCTCAGATGGACCACCAGGTATTACACGGCAAAGGACCACTGACTTTTCACTCTGGGCCACCAAACCAAACCCCAGCACAGGCTCCCTCCTGATCTCCACCTTCCGAGGAGTTGGAGGGAGGATTTGGCAACTCTCTAACCATGCGTCATCAAATGAGATGCCCAGCGTCATGATTGATGAAGCAGTCTTGGCCATCTCGGTTTGCAGTCGTCACCCATCCATAGGACGGCACCTGGTTCAAGCCCCAGGTTCCCAAGAGAGGTGGCCAGTCTGAACACTTCGACCTGTGGTAGATCACTGGATATAACAGGAACAGCCAAAATAGAAGAGCTGCATAGGGCAAGGGATAGGGAAAGGGCGTATAGCCTCCATGGCTCTCCAGGCTGGCCACTTTCCCCATACCTCCACATGATCACCCTCCCAGAAGCCTTGGAGGAAAATAGTCTTGCCAGCTATTTTAACCAGATGTAGGCCAATGAATCTCAAATAGGCTAAATGCAAAAAGAACCATAACTAAACACATTATAGAGAAACTAGCAAAAGACGAAGACAAAAAGAAATTATTGAAATCTTTAAAAGATAACTGGTGATCATAGAATTAGGATTCTTTTGCAAAGTATTGCCATATTTTGCCAAAAACCCATCCTCTAATACTTTCACCATTTTCAACTCAAACTTTTATTTTTTTATTTATTTTTATTAACATATAATGTATTATTTGCACCAGGGTACATGTCTGTGAATCGTCAGGCTTACACATTTCACAGCAACCATAGCACATACCCTCCCCAATGTCCATAACCCAGCCATCCTATCCCTACCCCTACCTCCCAGCCACCTTTAGTTCATTTCGAGAGTCTAGGAGTCTCTTATGGTTTGTCTCCTTCCCCATCCCTTGCTGTTACATTTCTCTCCCCCACGCCCCCACCAACCCCCACTTTGCCTCTCAACTTCTTCATCTCAGAGAGATCATGTGATAATTGTCTTTCTCTGACTGACTTATTTCGCTTAGCATAATACCCTCCAGTTCTATCCATGTCGTTGCAAATGGCAAGATTTCGTTTCTCTTGATGGCTGCATAGTATTCTGTTGTGTATATATATACACCACATCTTCTTTATCCATTCATCTGTTGATGGACATCTAGGTTCTTTCCATAGTTTGGCTATTGTGGACATTGCTGCTATAAACATTCAGGTGCATGGGCCCCTTCGGATCACAAATTTGTATCTTTAGGGTAAATACCCAGTAGTGCAATTGCTGGGTCATAGGGTAGCTCTATTTTCAACTTTTTGAGAAACCTCCATACTGTTTTCCAGAGTGGCTGTACCAGCTTGCATTCCCACCAACAGTGTAGGAGAGTTCCTCTTTCTCCACATCCT
>CM053609.1:72748031-72767450 GCA_028646535.1 Procyon lotor | reverse complement strand
GTCTCTGTGGATAGGTCTGCTGTCAATCTAACATTTTTGCCTTTGTATGTTACAGACTTTTTGTCCCGAGCTGCTTTCAGGAATTTGTCTTTGTCACTGAGGCTTGTAAGTTGTACTATTAGATGGTGGGGTGTAGACCTATTTTTATTGATTTTGAGGGGGGTTCTCTGGGCCTCCTGGATTTTGATGCTTATTCCCTTTGCCAGATTAGGGAAATTCTCTACAATAATTTTCTCCAATATACCTTCTGCCCCCGTCTCTCTTTCTTCTTCTTCTGGGATCCCAATTATTCTAATATTGTTGCGTTTTATGGAATCACTTATCTCTCGAATCCTCCTCTCGTGGTCCAGTAGTTGTTTGTCTCTCTTTTTCTCGGCTTCTGAGAATGAAGACCATCATTTGGTCTTCTATAAGGCTAATTCTTTCTTCAGCCTCAATTATTCTAGCAGTGAGAGCCTCCATTTTTAATTGTACCTCGTTAATAGCTTTTTAAATTTCAACTTGTTTAGATTTTTTTTCTTTTATTTCTCCAGAAAGGGATTTTATTTCTCCAGAAAGGAATTCTCTAATATCTCCCATGCTTTTTTTGAGCCCAGCTAGCATCTTGATAACTGTCATTTTGAACTCTATTTCTGACATATTACTAATGTCTGAATTGACTAGGTCTCTAGCCATCGGTACTGTCTCTTCTTTTTTTGTGGTGAGTTTTTCCATCTCGTCATTTTGTCAAGGTAAGAGTAGATGGGTGAGAGAGAAAGATCCTCTGGAGTTCTGCAGTTTTCACTGATTGATTAACTAGGTCTTGGCTGGATATTCCCACTGATCTTCTGGGGGAGGGACCGTTGCCGTGATTCTCAAATGTCTTTGCCCGAGGCGGAATTGCACCGCCCTTGCCAGGGGATGGGCCAAGCACTTTGCTCAGGTTCACTCTCGGAGTCTTTGTTCCCTGAGCGCTTTCCGTACCACCTTGGGGGCTGGGAATGAAAATGGTGGCCTCCCAGTCTCCAGCCCAGAGGAGCCGAGTGCTGGGCAACGCGATCCTCCACACGCCCTCAAAGGAAAGCCATTAATCACTCCCGTCTCCCTTGTCTGCAGCAGGCGCTCTGTGCTCAGCTAGCCCGTGGCAGAGTGCCTCTATCTGTAGCGCGCAGCCCCGTCTGGAGTCCCCAAACCAGCAGATTCCTGCTGCTAGCTCCCGCACCGCTCCTCCCAGAGGAGGAAGGAGGGGTTGTCTCCCGCGCTGCCTCCCATGGTGTCCCCGCCTGAAGAGCAGCAGCCTGACTGTGTCTCAGATCACATAGTCCAAGGTAAGCCTAAGCTGACGGCGCTGCACGGCTCCTTCTCTACCACTGGCTTCTCCGCCCCAATACCTGGGAGCTCTGCCGCACTCGGGCTCCCCTGGTCCCTCAGTGACCCCTCGGGTCCTGAAACCACTCTGTTCCCGTGAGGGCTAAACCCCCGGTTAGCCTCCGGATCGATGTCCCTCAGCGGAGCGGACTACAGGTTCCGGATTTTGTGCTCCACGGCTCTGCAGCTGCTGGGAGCCGGACCCTCCCCCCGGGGTCTCCCTTCCTGTCGCTTTGGATTCACTTTTTCCACACATCCTACCTTTCGGAAAGTGCTCAATTTTCTGCTCCTAGAATTGCTGTTCTTCTTCTCTTCTCTCTCTTGTTGAATTTGCCGGCTTTTAGAGTGGTTTGATGCTAACTTGCTGAACTACTGGGATCCGATGCTATCTCGGCCTCCTACACCTCTGCCATCTTGCCTCTCAATCCCTCAAACTACTTTTAAAAGCAAAATCTCCCAAATTCTATCCACTGTCCTGTTCACTTTCTCTTTGGCAGTAATTCCTGCTGACAATATTCTAATTAATTATGGAGTTTAGCTTCATTCAACAGAAATTAAATCTGCCAAATAAAACAAGAAGGGAATTTATGAGAAATATTAATGGTAGCCAAAAGGGTTCTCAAGCAAGGAAAGAAAATGTGTTTCAATAAATGAAGGGTGAAGATTAAATTTCAACCAAAATCCCTCAGAAGTTGTGTGATAAGTAAAACACTTCCAAAGCTAGCACCATTAACACTATATCACTGACTCTGTATGCCTAACTGGTAAAGTTTCCCCTGGAAATCATGTTCTATTGATGGGCTCTTCAAAGCACATTCCCCACTGTGTGTGTTCTTTTCATTTAAGGGCCTTTATAATATTATTTGTTAATAACATTCAGAGCTATGAAAATGTTATACATCCACACAATTAAAAGCCTTGCTTATATATAAACAAATGGACACATAAAGTGGAGGCTTACAGTGTCAACGTATTTTAGCCATGGATCAAGAACAGGATAAGCCTTACAAATTAGAATCTTCCCCATCTCTCACCCATCAGAACAGAAATACCCATAAACTATTAATCAATTGTCAGAGATCATCAAATGATCATACATAAAGATCAACTGATCAATTATTGCTGCTTGCAATGATTATTGGCTACTAATAAGCCAAATATAAAATTGAAAACAAAATATATAATGCAAAATTAGTAGGAAGGAAAAATAAAATAAAGAAAGCATATCACAAAACAGAGACTCATAGCGGAAGGGAGGGAAAAATAAAATGAGGAAATCAGAGAGGGAGACAAACCATAAGAGGCTCTAATCTATAGGAAACAAACTGAAGGTTACTGGAGGGTTAATGGGATGGGATAAATAGGTGATGAACATTAAGGAGGGCACAGGATGTAATGAGCACTGAGTGTTATATGCATTGGATGAATAACTCAACTCTACATCTGAACTAAGGATACACTATATGTTAACCAATCGAATTTAGATAAAATAAGTCAAAAAAAAAAAAAAAGAAAACAAAAATTCTGTTAACCCTTTGGATTTTCTGTGACCCAACAAGAGTCAACTGCACCTAATCTGTTTATGAAGTGTGCTTCTCTGGTAATGGAATTTACTAGTTGTGTTAGGTGATCCAATGGGCACACATGGGAAAATCTAAACTATTAAAGATAAGTTCAATAAAAATTAAAATCACAATTCTTATACAACTATACAGATGAACCTACATTAAATATTTTATTTAACTATAATAAAGGAGTGAAGCAAATATTTTAAAATATTTATATTTTATATAAATTATAAATTATAATAGACACACTTATAAAACCAAAATATTTAAATAAATATGAAAATGGACACAGAACTAGATTGTTCCAGTGGGGGTAATAAGTCAATTGAAACTCCATCAGAAAGGAAAGGAAGTATGTAGAAAAGAATTTATAAGAAAGAGTGGTTTTGCATCACTACCAGATATCTTATGATTTAGAGAATTATAAAATAGTTTCTATACAAGGAATTATATAAATTGGAATAGTATGTTATAGATAATGCATAATTTTCAGTAAAGCCTGCATTTTTAAATGAATTCCTTTAAAATATGTGGTGATATTAGAATACTGTATTTCCCTTTAAAATATTTGATTTTTCAGTGATTGTTATCTATCTATAGAAATACCTGTCTTTGAACATTTCTCATAAAGTATTTTTCTGAAACATAAAAGAATTTTCAAAAAAGTCAACCAGAATAGAAAATTTCAGTTCTAACACAGTATATTTAAATGCATTAAAATGAAATATTTTAATTTTTTTCTTTGAAATTTTTTTCATTATGAGCCTTTGCTTTTGCATGCAAGCTGAAACTAAATTGTCTAATATATTTTGATTTTCTAAAAGCCTGATAATAAATATTTTTGTGGTAAACAAAGAGTAATGTTTTCTACAGCATAGAGAACTATCAAAGCTGAACAGCATAGTGAGTTACCTAAGCTCATGAAATGACAAACATAATTTTCTTCATCTTCATATGCCTTTAAAGTACCAGAAAAGGTCAGAATGAAAAATCAGGGGAAGAGAAATAACTGCCATACTAATTATATACTAATTTAAGTGTGGTAAAAGTTTTTTCAATCTGGAAAACTTTCATTAAGATAATAAATTGCCATTTTATAGCTTTGGAGATTTACATAAATTTGTTCAATACTTAACCCAGATGCTTGACTAAAAAAAAGAAGGTTTTTTTTTAAAAAAAACAATTATTATGTAGTGTGTCTTTAGATTGGAAATAAAATTCACATCTTTAAATCTGGAGGGACTCTCATAACAGATACATATTTTTATTGTTTCTGATTAACATAATTTATTAAATGCTAAATTGTATCACCATGCTAGCTGAGTTTTGCCATAATGAATTCTTCTGTTTCTAATTGTTTTATAATGGCATCCAGTAGAGGAACTCCTTCAAGTGTTAACAAAAATAATAGTTTCAGTTATCTCAAAACAAGTAATTGAAAAGGTATAATTTACCACATAAACAGGCTCACTTCTAACCTGTTTTTTTCTAATCAGTTTAAAAAAACCCGATAATTGGCCTTAAGTGGACATAAAATGTTGTGCATTATAGAAATTTTTGGATTGGTGTTTTCTCTTACTGCTCATGCACATTCTTCAGTCTGTTTCAGTTGTTAGTTAAAAAAAGCAATCTGATTAGAGCCACTTAACTCTGAGATGTGAGTATATGAGAATGGTAAGCATCCAGGGACATTTATAATTTAAACCTGAATGGCTGCTTACATAAATAAAAGTCTCCAAATTGTTATTTCAGGCTCTGGCAAAGGTTTTAGAAGAAAATTTTCTATTGTTCTATAAATCCTCCTATTTAACCAGAATTAAATTTGCATAGTAAAATTTGGATGCTATATACCTATTCTTTCACATTACGGTAGACAAGAGGTTAATCAGATCTGAAAATAATATGGTTGTTGTTTTATTTTTACATATATTGAAGGATTTGGACTAGGATTATGACTAGGAGCATCAGGGTAACTAGTTACTATAACTGCTCTGACAATTAGTCACAAGCATTTGGTATGTCATTTGACAATGTTTATTGATAAAGTATAATTATACCAATGGTACAGGATTCTTATGAAGATCAAATAATGCATTACAGTGTTTTTCAAATTTTCTTAAAATCAATTAGCTATGGAGCATTGTTTTTAAAAAATTGTCATATAAATTCCCAGAACATAAGTAAATATTTTGCAGAAATGGCCATTTCAGGGGTTAGGAAATATTTTCCATTAAGAGGCCAGATAGTAAATTATGCTTTGCAGACCATATGCTTGCAGTCCCTCTAGTCTGTCATGAGTGAGAGCAGCCATGACAATAAGAAATTGAGAATGTGGTTGTGTTCCAGTAACATTTTCTTTATGGACACTGAAACTGGAATATCATAAAACTGTCATTTATCATGGAATATTATTTTTTATAATTATCAAATCATGGTTATATAATGAAGTATTCTGAGCATGGAGGTAACACAAAAAGGGCAATGGATTGAATTTTGGAGGCTCTTAATATTGCTCCTATTCAACTTCCCACACTTCCCAACTTTATGAAGAAACAATTTGACTCCATAATGCTTAGAGAACTTCATAAAGAATGATCTGAATGATATAATGCATCTGAAAGAGTCATGTAAATTGTAAAATCTTGGACAAATAGTTACTGTTTCATTAAGTTATTGAGAAAATATCAGCTTTGAAGTTAAAAAGATATTTTTGCTATTCAAATAATCTTTGAAATAATTCCATAAATTTAGAGACTATCTTAAATTCAGGACAATAAAATAGATTTAATGTTTCTGTTTAAAGGTAACTAACCCAATATAGTAATTACATTAATATTTACAGATTTTTAAATTGTTTCATGAGTTTAATGAGAGTAAAAACTGACTCATATTCAGATTTGTATTTCAAAATAGGGTGATTGGCTTTCAATAGGTAAAAAGAAAACTGTGATTTAAATAATATATATAGGAATATATTCACATGAAATGGGACTGGCTTAATTTATTATGTCATTATGGTTTGCTAAAAGGACAAAACTATCTTTGCATTTTACAAAAATGTAAGCACTTTAAAAGTAGATATAAGCAGAGGTAGAAGGAGCTGGATTTCTACCACGTTGGATTTTTTTTTCTGCATATTGGCATATAACCTTTGGTGATCCACTGGACCACTGGACCTCTTTTAGCTTTTAGCTCTGGTAGTCCAGGCAAGTAGATAATGTTTAATATCTACTGTAATATAATTACTATTAGTGATGGCATGTGATACTTAGCATGAGAGATCAGAAGTGAATCTTATTTTAATGACAAACTGAAAACTGAATTTCTATTAATTAATTTTCTCAAAGCTCTGCCCTAATTCCAGGTATCTACCCAAGTTTCAAACATAAATGCTGACTCTCTACATTTCTTCACTTTCCTTAATCTCTCAAATTCCTTTTGTTTTCCATTTTAAATTGTATTTTCACCTTTATAAATTGATTTTTAGTTCAACTGAACTGAATCATCACATTCTTCCAGAAATCATAGGTTTTATTTAGAAGAAGACCTCAAAGTTAAATTCCACAAAAACGTTAAGAATTGCATTAGTTAGGAAACACCTGGAGTTGCTCTGAGAGTTCTAAAACCTCAGTGGCTGAATTATGAAGTTCATTCCTAGCTCACATAAAAATCTAGGCTGATATGGCAGGTCTGCTCTCCAAGTAGAACCAAGCCACTTCTATCTTTCTGTACCTCCATCCTTATGATGCTCCTTTATTCAACTGGTCCAGGATAACTCAGCATGGAGCCACATTGTAACCCGTGGTAAGGGGAGCAGAGCACTTGGACAATCATGTGTTTGCTTAAAAAATTTATAAACTAGACATTGCATACACCCTTTCCCCTGCTCACATTGACTAATAATTAGTCATATTATATGCCAAACTTGAGAGGAGGCTGAATAATAATAGATTTATTTTTGGTAGCCACATGCTTGTTCAACATTGAGTTTTGTTACCATATGGGTAACCCAAACAAAATCTATGCTAAGTTAGATATTTCAACTGAGACTTTTTTTTTCAAGATTTTATTTTTTAATTGAAAGAGTGAGACAGAGATAGTGAGAAAGAGCACGACTGGGGGGGAGGGAGAAGCAGGCTCTCTGCTGAGCAGGGAGTCCCATGCAAGACTCTAACCTAAGACCCTGGGATTGTGATCTGAGCCAAAGGCAGATGCTTAAGTGACTGAGCCACCCAGGCACATCCTCAAGTGAGACTTTTAAAATGTGACAGATCACCAAAAGATAGCTCACTATGCATAAATGTTCATGGAGGTACCTGAGAGGTAATTACCCCAGCCCTTCACAGTAAAATAAGTGAATAAAATATAAGATATGAAACATGTTTTAGACTCTTTGGAAATAACTACACTATGAGCTCCATTCCTTCTCTTTCAATAAAACCAAGAAGGAGGGAGCTTCCACTCTTTCTTCTATAGTTAGGCTTACTGTAGATTAAAAAAAAATCTAAAATTTGAAGAAAAGTGTCTTCATTCTCAGAGTAAAGAAAACTATCTTTAGAGGTATCTTCACTCGATTTGACAGAAAGATTAAGGGACAACAGAGATTGGTACTTGCAATTTGGTTAGTATAAAATTGTTTAAAAATATTTGAAAAATATTTTAGGGATGCCTGGGTGGCTCAGTTCATTAGGAGTCTGCCTTCAGCTGAAGTCATGATCTCAGGATCCTGGGATTGAGACCCATGTCAGGCTCTCTCCCCAGTGGGGAGCCTGCTTCTCCCCATCCCTCTGCCTGCTGCTCCCCCTGCTTGTGCTCTCTCTCTATGAAATAAATAAATAAAATCTAAAAAAATAAAAAATTAAAATATTTGAATATTTTAAAATATTTGAATATATTTGCATGAGGCATGTATTTTAATGATATATGCTCAAATATGTACAATTATATCTTTTTGGTTGTGGGATTTGGGATGAGATCTTTGTATTTTTATTTACAAAAATAAAAAGACAAGAAGCTAGGTGTTAAACAGAAATTAAACTGCAGGCATATCAAGAATGTTCTCTGAAGCTCTATACAGTAGAACTTCCTTATCCACTGTTTTACTTTCCACAGTGTCAATTACCTGGGATCCTCCTTCTGACATATTGCTAGACAGCCAATAGCAGTCTACTGTTACTTCACAATGCCTGTTTTTCATCACACAGGCACTTATCACCTCCCACCATCACAAGAGGGAGGGCGAGTAATAAATCCCCTGTGGATAAGGGGGAGCTATTGTACATTTTCCCCTCAGTGAATAAAACTAGTCCACACAAAATAAAGAAACCTTAAGGAATTAATGGGATACCTAGGTGGCTCAGTTAGTTATGTGTCTGCCTTTGACTAGGGTCATGAGGCTAGGGTCATGATCCCGGGGACCTAAGGTCCAGCCCCATGTCGGGCTCCTTGCTCAGCAGGGAGTCTGCTTGTCCCTCTACCTCTGCCCCTCCCCTCTGCTGGTGCTCTCTCTCGCTCTCAAATGAATAAATAAAATCTTAAAAAAAAAACAAAACCTTAAAGAATTAAAAAAGTAAAATTAATTTTAATTCATTTTGAAACTTGTGTTTTATTGCCTGACCACTATAAGGACTGGAAAATTAAGAAGATGATTAACTGGGATACAGTTCTCTAAATTGGGAATGAATTCAAGATTAGTTCGCTTTTAACATGGATATGAAATAATACTTCTGTTTGTGGTTACCCCGCCGTAAGTAAGGGAGCTAAACTCTTGGTTATTTACCTTCACCTCTGCCCTTCAAAATAGAATTTATAAGAAAATTGTAACACATATATTCAGACTCTTTAAATTATTATTAGTATTATGTTAATATAAAGGAACTTAAAAAAAGAAATAGAGACTCCTGGGTGGCTCAGTCAGAATGTGAAGCATCAGTCAAAGTATCCGCCTTCGACTCAGGTCATGCTCACAAGGTCCTGGCATCAAGTCCCACATTAGGCTCCTTGCTGAGCTTCTCCCTCTGCCTGCCTCTGCCCCTGCTTGTGCTCTGTATCTCTCTGGCAAGAAGAAAGAAAAAAGAAAGAAGAAAGAGATAGGAAGGAAGGAAGGGAGGGAGGGAGGGAGGGAGGGAGGGAGGGAGGAAGGGAGAGTCATTGGATGATTGAACTTTGTAAACAAGTAAAAAGAACTTGGGATGGGCAACTATGTATTATAGTGCATGGAACATTCTTCTGAAGTATCCATTTTAATCAGTAAAACTAATTGGAAACCTTCATTAAGTACTTTTCATGCTAAATGAACTGCTTCTACAATGTTACTGGTTCATGGACTGTGATACATAATATTACAAAGTTCAGGTAACTACTCAAGGGTTGCTCTTATATGGAAATAGAATTTATAAATTAAGTGTAATTCTGCCCACTGAAAAAATATTTTAATTCAGCTCTCAATTAGTTATGAGTCATGCACTTCTTTTCAGGAGATATCAGTTAAATTACTAAGTAAGGCTCAGAATTAATAATTATGGGACCTTTCAATAAGACAACACTGAAGAAGCTTTCAAAAGAACTTAGATATCATTTTGAACTATAATAATGCCTCACTAGTCCTTTAATAAAAGTATGTATGAATTTAGCACTTAAAAGATCTCAGCTGGATATATTTTATTCTTTTGCTAAACGTATAATATCACTCTTAAATTCTCTCATGTCACAGTAATTATTCTATGTCACTTTCTGGAAAACAAATCTGTCAGAGGACTCAAATACCCAGGCTGAAGAAGGTGAGAATAAATCTAGCAGAAAAAATATCAGAAAAAAATATCCATAGACTGATAAGGGAAGGCCAATATTTGGAATATAAAACATGACCTTAAAATAGTCTGATGCCATTGGAAAAGAGGCCCCTTTCTTCCTTGTAGACAGCAGATTGGAAAAGTTTTTGAAGTATAACTCCCTAGATTTGCACTTAAACTGTTATCTGGGAAATCTACCTGTGAAGCTCGCTTGATTTCATCTTCACGGACCACTTGTTGCAGAGTTAGACTCTATGTGCAACAATATAGGCCAGCTATAGAAGAAAGTGTGTACTGGATTTTCAGTTCTATAAAATCCATGCTTTATTTACAAATTTAGGTCTGTCCACTGACAATTTAAAGATCGAAGTTTAAAATGCAAACATTTAGGTTAATCAGGGTAATAAGGCAAATGTCAAGAAAAAAATCATCATCATCTTGTATTACCAAATGGCACAACTGCCATTTGGTAAGTCACCAGAGTAAGTCCTGTTTAAGCAGTAACACTGACGAGTAACTTAACTGTTATTTTGGATATCCTTGTTTTATAAAATAAAAACTGAACAACCAAATCCTTCATGTTTCCCAACAAACAAAATTCCCTGGTGCCAGTGGGATAAGCAGAATTGGCAGCCAAGACAAAGAGTGAATAAGAAAGAATTGAGATGTATTAATTGATTAATTAATTTTACATTAAAATGGTATTTTGAAAATAAAAAGAGGGAGATTGTAGAAAATAGGCATAAGGTTTATATCACAACAATAGAACGGGAAGGAAATTAGAGGAAGAAACATCTGTGGATGTGATTTAAAGGGAGACTAACTGGATAGCAGGTGGCATCTGGATTTTCACCCCAAGGACTAGAAATACACAAAGAGGATTGCTGAAATCTTACCTGGCCTGGACCTGGATGCCAGTGGAACTGAGCCAACAATGGCGGAGGCTGAAAAATACATTTCTTGGATGAAGAGGCCACTCCTTGTTCTCTGTTGCTGGGAGTACAAGAAATTCCACTGGGCCTCAAGATTTTCAGGATCCTCATTCGTAAAACAAAATACAACCAGGGCTCTGAGCTAAACCTAGTGTAACACAACTGAGGTCAGAGACCTTGACACTTAGAAGGACAGAGATGATATGAAAAGAACAAAGGCAGTACCAGCACTTGGACAGAACTTGCCAGTGAACTAAACCTAAATTATAATTATAACATTTCACATATCTGAGATGTTATACTATGTAAAAGCAAAAACAAAAACAAAACCAAACACACACAGTAAAATAAATAAGTATGCAAAACACACGAGATAGATTAAATAATGAATGGTATCTTTTGAGAAACAAAGAGGACACATTTCAAGACTCCCCTGCCTTCCATATAATATGAATTATGACATATTTAAGATTAGACAAGTTGCCTAGAGCCCTGCTTCAGTCTGCACTGTGGAGATACTGTGTTTCATACGACGCTTGGAATTTCTAAGCAGGAATTATTCTTTTGACTTATTCATAATGAAGAGGAGAAAATTCTAAAGAAGTACTTGACTATGTACACCGATGGCTAGATTCCTTGTTTTTAGAGAGAAAGTTATGTCTAAAATAGCCTTTCAGCATCTCTTCCTCTATCCACAGATACAATCCTTTGCCTGGGAAAAGGAAACATTTTAAAGTTGAAATTAAAATTAAATTAAAATGTATAACAGAGAAATTCAAGAATTTTAAACTTAAAAATAAAACCTCTTTACCATCTCCAATATAGTCAATATAAATACACAGTAGCAGTAGTAAATACACAGTAACAATAGAATGCCATGAACTGGATGGGAGGAGAGTGATAAGATTTCTTGAAAATAAAACTAAACACTAAAACACTAAAACTAAAACACTTCAAAATTTATAGGCATATATAAAACCTGATTGCATAAATGTAAAAACAAATGTTTTCAAAAATATATAAAACTAGAGGAGATTTTAGGGGTAGTTGAGTGTTAAGCCTAGTTCATACTAGATGTTCCAATATTATATTTCAGATCTCAAGCACTTTAAAATATTGTTTCTCTCAAATTTCTCTGTACCAATTTGCTTTATATTTGTTTCTTTTTAATAAAAAATATTTTATTTGTTTATTTTAGAGAGGAAGAGCGTGCACAAGCAGGGAGGGGCAGAGGGAGAAGGAGAAAATCTGAGGCAGACTCTGCTCTGAGTGGGAAGCCAAACGCGGGCTCAGTCCCACGGCCATGAGATCACGACCTGTGCCCAAGCCGAGTCAGCCGCTTAACCCACAGAGCCACCCAGGCTTCCCTTGTTTCTCTTAATAAAACTAAAAGCAGCTCGCAGGTAAAAAAAAAAAAAAAAATTATCAAGTTATACTGAAATATATGTACATAAAGAAGTTTAAAATCACCAATTTAATCACCAGAAATCACCAATTTAAATATAAATATATTGGATACAGTTTATAGTGATGATAGTGATTATATTAACAAGTTAATGCTAAATAATAAAAATGTGTCATGTATTTTTCTATGAATGATCAGAATGTCCTCTAGAAAGCTTGGATCAACTTTTGGTTCCATAGATGTATATGTTTAATTCCATATAGATTTGGAAATATAGAATTACTGATGTATGAAAAATAGTATTGTTTTTGTTTGCATGCCACTGAAGAGTGAAATTCTGGCTCATCTTCATTTGCCATCCCTGAAAATCCTTCCACTGCCTTTCTCTGTCCTGCTTGCCTCAACATACTGGCAGTGAGAACATTTTAGCATGAGTTTTGAACTGCTGCTGTCTCTTCCATGGGTCGAGGTTTTAGCTGGCTCTACTAGCACCATTTCTTTATCCTTTCAGACCCAGGATTGGTGACAGTGTCCTACAAGTGCTGGTCACTGGGTTACTTCATATTTCCTGATGTTTTCCTTAAATGTGATCATACCTGTGAATATATTCCATTATTAAATTCTCTCCAAAATCTAGCTGAGAGTGCTTTTATATACATTTTATATATGTGTGTGTGTGTGTGTTTCTGTATTGTCTACAATATTCTTGGGCCGTCTTATTCATTTTATTTTAAACCTGAATATTTACCTTTATTGACCTCTCCCTCTTTTTTTATTTTTCCTTTCTCAGGTTGTTCTTTGTATTCTAAACTTGTTTATGCTCAAACTTTTGTTATGTTTGTCTTGTTTGTGTTTGCTTTGCAATAAATGTTTTTTTTGTTTTGTTTTGTTTTTAAAGATTTTATTTATTTATTTCACAGAGAGAGAGAGAGAGAGAGAGAGAGAGAGAGAGATCACAAGTAGGCAGAGAGGTAGGCAGAGAGAGAGGAGGAAGCAAGCTCCCTGCTGAGCAGAGAGCTCGATGTGGAGCTCTATCCCAGGACCCTGGGATCATGACCTGAGCTGAAGGCAGAGGCTTTAACCCACTGAGCCACCCAGGCGCCCTGCAATAAATGTTTTGTAGTTTCATATCATCACATTGGTCATTTATAATTTATTTTGGAGAAAGGAATGAGATTATTTCCTACTCCTTGGTAGCACTCCTTGTAGCACCACCCCAGCCACCTTGCCTTAACATGATTTACTGAAGAATTAATTTACCTCATAATCTTTAAATGCCTACTATAAAACATTTTACATTTCCATGTATACTAGAGTGGTGTAAAAGGAAAGAATCAATTAAAATCTCTTAGATCTAGATAGACAAATCATCCGCAAAATACTGATGTATTTGCTTCCTATTTTAAAAATCTGTGGAGTTAATTTCACTTTTCTTATCTAGTAATAGTAACCAGAATTTCCAAAAAAGCTTTTAACATTGTATTCCTAAACATATAACATTCATTTTTCAGACTGAGATGTTCAACTCTATTCAGTACATGCTGAAGATTTAAGTGGGTTTGTGGTTCAAGTTCAGGAGAAATCTCACTGGTCTTCTCCAGGATCCTAAATTATTTATTTATTTTAGAGGGTTGGGGAGGGGCACAAGGAGAGAATCTTAAGCAGACTCCATGCCTAGCACAGAGCCGCAGGTGGGGTTTGATCACAGGACCCTGAGATTGTAACCTGAGCTGAAATCAAGAGTCAGATGCTAACCAATGAGCCACCCAGGTGCCCGCCTTAATACTTTTTTAAATCAGAAATAAAACTAAGGATATTTCTTATCTTCAGATGAGTGTTTCTTTACGACAGGAGATATTATTTCTAAAATCTCCCTATGATATTCAAAGAGACCTATGAAACACAGTGAGAGGTTGTGGTTTTGGATTTGGGGCTTTTAAAAACATATCCTTTCATTTCTAAAATATCTGCTGATAGCCTGCTATGTGTCTTAAGGGCATTGGCACTCTCCCATGTTCTTTTTTCTCCCTTCCATGCACATCTCAATTTTATTAGTCATTATTTTATAATAACATTCCTTATGGCATTTCATACTCTTACCTAAATGACAGAAATATTTAATTTATTTATATGTTCATCATGTCAATCCATACTCATCACCCGTCATTTTATCTTGGATTTTTTCCTTTAGTTTCTATTTTCATTTCTTCACCTGGCTCAATGTAATTGCTAAGTGAAATTTATCTTTTCCTCAAGAACAGTTTATATGTGTGTTTATATTAGTGGAAGTCTACTGTTTTTATACCTCAATGAACACTTGACTGGATAAAATGTTCTTAAGACTACATTTTTTTTCCTATAAGATCTATAAACATTGTTACATCAGTTTTTGGTATTGACAACTGTTATAGAGAAGCCCTAATGCTAGTCCATGTTTTCCTCTTGGGAATATATAATGCACGTTTTTCTGCCAAGATGTTGAATATATTTAAAATTTATTTCTCACATTGTGCAGCATAAAAAATCCTCAGAGTTGTTCTTTCTTTGTAAGATTTCCTTGATATTCAGTTTGCTTCTCAAATTAGAATATCCTTTTTGTTCTTTTTTTTTAAAGAATTTATTTATTTATTTGACAGAGAGAAAGCTATGACAGGTAGGCAGAGAGGCAGGTGGGGGGGTGGGTGGGGAAGCAGGCTCCCTGCTGAGCAGAGAGCCCGATGTGGGGCTCGAGCCCCAGGACCCTGAGATCATGACCTGAGCTGAAGGCAGAGGCTTAATCCACTAAGCCACCCAGGCGCCCACTTTTTGTTCTTTTTTAGGGTACTTTGGTAATTTATTACATTTTTTATTTGTTTTAAAATTTTTACTTATTAAAAAAATTTTTTACTTATTTATTTTACAGGGGGAAGGGGTAAAGAGAGGGAGAGAGAATCTCAAGCAGACTCTGTGTAAATGCAGAGCCAACAAAAGGCTTGATCTCACAATCCAGAGATCATGACCTGAATAGAAACCAAGATTGGACACTTAACTGACTGAACCACCCAGGTGCCCCTATTTATTACATTTTTTTAGAACTGCTTTGTTTTTCTCTTTATTTTCTCATGTCCTCAGTCTTCTTTTTCACTTCATTATGCTGATTTATGAACTTCTCTTTTAGCAATATTTTATTTCAAATATTTTTTTACTGAGTAACTCCACAGGCTTAGGCATTATTAAGAAACTTTCTTCTAGGGGCGCCTGGGTGGCTCAGTTGGTTAAGCGACTGCCTTCAGCTCAGGTCATGATCCCAGAGTCCCAGGATTGAGTCCCACATCGGCCTGCCAGCTCCACGGGGAGTCTGCTTCTCCCTCTGACCTTCTCCCCTCTCATAATCTCTCTCGCTCTCTGTCAAACAAACAAACAAATAAATAAATCCTTAAAAAAAAAAAAAGAAACTTTCTTCTATTGTGTTAGGTTTTCATGCAGGCACAGTTCTATAGTATGCTATAAAGTGAAGATGACATCAGTACTGAGCATATTTATAGTACTGTTGTGCTTCAAACAGAACATGGGGAAAGTGAAATACTGTCTGTAGACTCTGCTTCCTCTGTTTCCATCTTCTCGTAAATTTTCCCATTTAACATCAGTGAAGTAAGCATTACAGTAAGTAACTATACACATTTAAAATTACAGATAGACCTTATTTATAATAAATCATTGTTACATTTATATATATCGCCCTGATGATCACATCCCTTCAAAAGCTTGAATTTTCTTATTACAGAAATAAAAATAATGATACATTTTCACAGAGGATTGCAACATATATTGTAACCTGTTAAATGTAACCACCCAGTCTCCAGGTTTTAAACCTACAGGGAAAATGATATTTGAATATAGATTACATTTTCATGGTTCACTCTAATAGGCAAAATTTTACATTTATATTTCTAACACAAATAGCAGAATGTAAATATCTTTTGAAAAGTGGTTGCTTAAATCAAAGCAATAAAAGTCTGAAAAAGGAATTTGCGAAAAACAAATAAGGGATAATTATGAGGTAATGAAATTAACTAATTAGAAAAGACTACTTATTAGTGTTAGATAAAATTTTAGTGTAACTTCTTTCTTTATGTCACCATTTAATAAATATTAAGTTTATAATGTTCTTCCCTAAGAATGACATTAATTTTTTTACAAAATAAAAGCTAGTCATAAAAAACAATGTTATTAAGATTTACAGTATTAACTGAATTATTATAATAATCAAACTAGGACTGGAAGTAGTTAGTTGCTGATATATAATTTTAGTCAAACATTTTAACATCAAAGATAGGTAGTATATTTTACACCTTTGTTCTTTCTCTACCTTTTCTGTTTTAACTTTATTCTTATCTCTGACTATAGAGAAAAATGACCTAAATATAACTGAATAACTTTCTTCTCAACGCTTTTGCCCATATACAATCAAAGTGAATCATTGACTGTATGAGGACAGTTTATATGGTAGAAAGAACAAAAAGACCTCTGAAGTCTTCTAGGGGGGCCTGGGTGGCTCAGTTGATTGAAGTAGTTTTGGTAATAAAAATCAAATTTTCTGAAATACATTAAATGCTATCTTGTTATAAATACATACATATGATATTTTAGAGAGTAGCTTTAAAAATAGATAATAGGGTGCCTGGGTGGCTCAGTGGGTTAAAGCCTCTGCCTTCGGCTCAGGTCATGATCTCAAAGTACTGGGATCGAGCCCCGCATCAGGCTCTCTGCTCAGCAGGGGGCCTACTCCCCCCCGCCTACCTCTCTTCCTACTTGTGATCTCTCTCTCTCTGTCAAAAAAATAAATAAAATCTTTAAAAAAAACTTTAAAAATAGATAATAATATTAATGATTTATAGGAGAGAATACTTGGGAAATATTTGGGGAATATATTTCCTACCTAAAAACTTTTACATATATAGAATGCAATCCCCTAAATGAACAAGAATGACATATGATAAATATTTAGTGTTTGCATCTGTGCACTGAGTATGAGGATTACATGCTAATAGTAAACTACCAGGTTTTTAGCTTTTAGTTTTTACTTTTCTATGGATTTTTCTCTCCATCTTGCATATAAAGAAACATAGACCAAAATACTATTGCTAGGCAATAGAATATACTAAAATCTTTAGAATTAAGACAAGAAACTGCTCAATTATAAATCAGTTTTGACACTTTTTAGTATTTGTTCACTAGTAACTGTCATAGTAAACTTAACTGATCAGGGCTTTGTGGTATGATGCATTATGTATTAAAGATATGTTTTTCAACATTACAATTGAAAGAAGAATGGGAGGATTTAAATAAAAAAGTCAAGAAGAATCTTCATATTATGTAAGTTTCATATTGTACTCTTTTAAAGAAATTGAGCAACTTCATGAAATAGTCTATGATCATAATTTAAATACTTAATATAAAAATCACATCTTTCTCTAATTCAAAGATCTTCAAAAGTGAAAGTAAAACTTTTCAGAAAGTTAATTAAAGGGATTTAGTTATAGACATTGGAACTATTTTTTTTAAAGATTTATTTATTTGAGAGAGAGTGAGAGAGACAGAGTGTGTGCCTGTGCTAGTGGAAGGAGGGACAGAGGGAGAGAATTTCAAGCAGATTCCCCATTGAGCATGAAGCCCAACGTGGGGCTCAATCTCAGACCCTTCAGATCATGACCTAAACCAAAACCAAGAGTTGGACACTTAACCAACTCGAGCCATCCAAGTGTCCCTGGAGCTATTTTTTATAAAGGTCCCAAAAATTATTTTTTCATTAACATACTTGTATGTAACACATATGCCTTCAACTTACCAAATTGAACATTGACAAACATTGGTTACCCATTTTAATCTTTTGTTCAGTTTTTGCTTATATTTTTAAAACCTATTTACTTAGAATATTATATATTAAGAGCTGAAAGGACTAGCTTGTTTGCACTATTTCATTCTTTTCCCCTTGTCTAATTTTTATAGTACTTGGAGCTAAACGACAAGCTATGGCAATTATCTGGAGACATTCTTATTATAACTTGGGCAGGGTTTGTTTTTACCATCTAGTGTATAGAAACTAGAGGTGCTGCTAAACATCCAAGAATGCACAGGAGAGGCCCCAACAAAAACAACTAGCCAGTCCAAAACACCAATACTACTTATATTACAAAACTCTCTTCTAAGAGAAATACTAAAAATTCTACATCTTGCTTCAATTTTGTCTTTCATGTACTCATTATATAAGAATAACACATATGCAACCCAAATATCTTTCTGCTCTTCTCTCTTTTCATCACCTACTTCCTATTTTATTTTATTTTATTTTATTTTTAAAGATTTTATTTATTTGACAGAGAGAAACACAGCGAGAGAGGGAACACAAGCAGAGGGAATGGTAGTGGGAGAAGCAGGCTCCCCACTGAGCAGAGAGCCCGATGCGGGGCTCGATCCCAGGACCCTGAGATCATGACCTGAGCCGAAGGCAGACACTTAACGACTGAGCCACTCAGGCGCCCCACCTACTTCCTATTTTAAAAACTACCTGTCAAGGTGATAATATTTAAGTTACATTCTGTAACAATATTCAGTTCTTCTATAAATGCTCTATAGGTTGATTGAAAAAGTTGGAAAATATACAAACAATACTTGCATTATTTTGTAGTAAACTTAATTTTTTACTAAAGGTCCAAACAGCAAGGTAGGATTATTTTTCTTTCTTTATTGGCAAAATGTCATAACTTCTGTTTCAGTCATACAATTACCATTAGCATATACGTCCAATTAAATTTTATTTTTTATGGAGCCATCAATTATTCAAAAATAATATTTCTAGAGGCTTTTAGCATGTTCTTTTTCTTTCCAGTCCTTCAAAATTGCACAATGAAATGTCAATCTAGATTCCCCCCCTTTTCTTTGCTCACCACTTGATGTAGTGAGCTCATACAGTTTGAAGTTTAGAGTTTCTCTTCAGAGGATACAAAATATCATGCGCAGTTCACCTCTTTGAACTAGAGTTATTTAATCAATGACTTGAATAAAGAATTTAAGTGATGTGTTTTGTACATACAATAAAAGGATTTCAATGAATTTTTATTTTCTCAGTTGTGAAATGTGAACAATAATCAGATAATAAATAATAAGTAGCTTTTTTGCCATGTTGACACATACATCTGACTAGTTATTTGTCTCATCCAATCATTATGTAATTCATAACTTAAGTCCTGGGATCCTTAGTTTCCATTTAATTAAATTAGAAGAATAAAGATTGCAGGTTCACTATATTCATGGCAAAGTTCAGCTCAATGTAAAAACTCAAATGAATACTAATTCAGTACTTAGAGTGTCAGTGTCTTAATAGATTTCTCTTTTAT
>CM053609.1:72726334-72747931 GCA_028646535.1 Procyon lotor | reverse complement strand
CAGAGGGAGAGAGTCTTAAGCAAACTCTTTGTTAGGCACAGAGCCTGACATAGAACTCAAACTTATGACCTTGAGATCATGACCTGAACCAAAACCAAGAGCTGGATGTATAACTGATGATGCCACCCAGGCACCCCAAACTGCCATATTACTTTTAAAAAGCCAGATATTTACTAGATTAAAGAGTTATCGATATGTAAAAAAGAGATCTCTGATCTATAGTCTATAGCAACCAGCCCAGGAAAGAAATCCATTACCTTCAACAAGTCTAAGAGGCTAGCCTGCTATCTAGAAGTCAGACTTACGGGAAGTCTGATTACTATCTCTAGCAATGACTCCAAGAAGCCAAGCATAACTCCTATAGCAATCATCCCTAAACAGAAAGACTTGATTAATAACAGTTACCCTAAATTTTGTTCCCATATCCAGTTAAGACCAACCAGAGAAATCCAAGCATTTCTCCTGACCAATCACATAGGATGCCGCACTTCGGGTTAGCCACTCATGGCTTCCTCATGCCAACAGTCTACAATCATGGCATATCTGAACACTTCCTTTTAAAATTTCCACTATTGGAGCACCAGTTGGTTAAGCATCCAACTCAGTTTTGGTTCAGGTCATGATCTCAGAGTCTTGAGATCAAGCTCCACGTTGGGTTCTGAGCTCAGCATGTAGTCTGTTTAAGACTCTCTGTCCCTCCCACTCATGCTCTCTCTCTAATAAAATAAATAAATCTTTAAAATAAAAAAGTGTTCACTATAAAACTTTTGACTCTCATTTATAAGAATTTCTCTGTATACATTTATTAACACTAAACAACTAACTGTATGTCCAGTTTGCTCTGTGTGTACTTAAATTTAAAATTTTTTAAAGTCATATTCATCTTACTATTCATTGTGAATGCAGCAATTTATACAATATAAAAATTGTTGTTGTTGTCGTTTTGCAGACACTTGACACAGCTTGCTATTAAACTTTGTGATCTTTAAAACTTTTGATCCACATTTCTATTATTTGCATTAGGATATATTTTTTTAATGGACATGATATATTAAAGGACAATTTTCTCTGAAGATTCAATGAACAGTGTTACTATTGTTCATTGAAAAAGGATATTATTTCTCTGACTTGGAAGAGTTCAAAGCTTAGAACATAAAGCCATGGGGTTGTTTTTGAAAGGGAAATTTAGATATATTTTAGATTAGCAATTCAATATTTTTCATTCATACATTTGAATATATCTTATTTAGAGAGTAAAGTTAAATAATCATAGTTGCTTTATAAAAACATATTTTCCTGATTTCCAATGATTTTTTCAGGATGGTTCTTTCTGAACCTGTACTTTGTTCCTTTCTATTAATTTTTACACTAATTATCAGCATGAAATATAGGATTTCTAGGTATACTATAAATAATTTGCTTATGAGGCACAGTCTAAACATTTTTCTAATAGAAGACATTTATTGTAAAATACTTGTGTCTCACATCACAACAGATTCAGGTCAAAATGACTCAAATATATCATTTCACTCCTAGTAACAGAGAATTTCTGAAATATGAGGAACACCATGCCCACTAAGGATGCTAGAATTACCATTTATTTATGTGCTATTGTGTTTTGTTAGGGGTTTTTTTTGGTATTGCAGTAGTGCTAAGGGATGCTATTTTCTCCGATACTGGTTTTCTCTGATGAAATTTTTGGAGTAGGTGAGAGAAGGGAGATCAGAGAGGGAAGACAGAAATAGTTCTTTGTAGTTTTTAGATTTTTTCTTTTTACTTAAAATTTTCAACCTGATGCATTAATTATAATAAAGACATCAATCTCTGAAAGAATTTGGGAAAGACAGTTGCCTATGTTGCTAATAAGCTTTGCAAAAACTTGAAATTCTTGGAAGAAAGTTACCTAAGAAATAGAAAATACTATTGAACAACAGTGACCATAGATAGCATCAGTAGAAACTAATCAATGTTTCTGCAATATATATCAAATGAAAAAGATTTTTTACTACATAAAAGTGAGAGCATTTATAAGTGGTTTAATGAGATGTAAATTTAAATAGAAGAAAAAAAGGACAAGCTAAGGAGTATTTTACATTGTATTCACCAACTCTTTTGAAAGCTTTTTTAATATATTCTTGAGGCATATATTTCAAATGTGAAGTTAAATGAGATTTTAATTTTTTCAACAGTATTTTACTTTAAGAAGGTACTACACAACAATATTGTAAGTTGAGAAGGTACCATTTGTCAGGCAGTGTGCTAGATGTTGGGAATACCAACAGTGATAAATAAAACAAGTGAAAGTCCCTGCTTTTGTGGAGTCTACATTCTAGAGGGAGACAAAGAAAATACATAACATAAAACTAAATAGTTGTTATTTGGTGCAATCTGCTAAGAAGGAACATAAGGAAAAAGGATAAGAAATGCCAGTGGGGTTCTTGACACTCCAGGTAAGGTTTTCTGAGTAAGTCATTTTCAATTAAGAACCAGGAGGAAGTAAGGGAGCTAGCTCTGTGGACATCTAGGGAAAGAATACTCAAAGAGAAGTAGTAAGAACAAAGACCAAAGTAGATAATGTGCCCAGTGTGTTCAAGGAACAGGAAGGAGAAGAGTGTGGATGGAAGACAGTAAAAACAAGCAAGGATTACAGATAAGAACTGATATGAAGAGCCAGATCAAGAAGGGCTCTTAGGTCATGGCAAACGCATAGACCTTCACTCTGAGAAGGGAGAGCCTTAGAGAAACTTGACGGAGGCATAACATAAAAAGATTTATATTTTATGTTCCGCTATTTAGACATACCACCAGTGATAAGCAGTTATATTTACAGTGAGACTAAAATGGAAATGCTTGGATAATACCAAAATTACAAAATTCTTTTCAGAGCTCTGTGTGATGCATAGGTGTTGAAAACACACTGGATTCATAGATGAAGGGATCGAACTAGATGATATCCAGGGCTTTGACTAGAGTTCTGTGGTGAGTTGCTAAAGGGTTAACGTAATTAATACACAATTTAAGTCCTAAACATGGGGGGTGCCTGGGTGGCTCAGTGGGTTAAGCCTCTGCCTTCAGCTCAGGTCATGATCTCAGGGTCCTGGAATCGAGCCCCACCTCGGGCTCTCTGCTCAGTGGGGAGCCTGCTTCCCCCTGTCTCTCTGCTTGCCTCTCTGCCTACTTGTGATCTCTTCCTCTCTCTTTCAAATAAATAAATGAAATCTTAAAAAAAAAAAAAGTACTAACCATGGGAAGTACTTAAGCCATGTTGATGGGGAAATGTTCTTATCAAAACCATGGCATTACAACTAGACAAGACATTAGCTAGTTTATTTTGGATGACTTCTTTTTAGCTGAAACTGAATTTCACTCAATTTTTTTTTTAAAGATTATTTATTTATTTGACAGAGAGAGATCACAAGTAGGCAGAGAGGCAGGCAGAGAGAGGCGGGGAAGCAGGCTCCCCGCTGGGCAGAGAGCCCGAGGCGGGGCTTGATCCCAGGACCCTGAGATCATGACCTGAGCGGAAGGCAGAGGCCTTAACCCACTGAGCCACCCAGGTGCCCAGAGTTTCACTCAATTTTTAAAAGTCCCATTTTTCAGAGGAAGAAACAACTTCCATTTTCAGAAGTAACAACTCCCTTTATACAGGTGTGAAATAGCAGCTAGCCAAAGTTTTGCCTATTGCAGTTATATAGGGAAAAATGTTGACTACTTATAAAATTAACTTTTAGGAAAAAAGCAAAACAGCATTAACAATAAAAATCTTAGGCACAAGGTTGCCTGGGTGGCACAGTCGGTTAGGTGTCCAACTATTGGTTTAGGCTCGGGTTGTGTGATCTTAGGGTCATGGAACCCAACCCCCATGTTGGGTTCCACACTTGTGTGGAGTCTGCTTGGGGTTCTCTTTTTGTCTTCATCTGCCCTTCCCACTCGTGCTCTCTCTCCCTCTAAAATAAATACATAAATCTTTAAAAAAAAATCTTAGGTGCCCCTCTGCCTGCCACTCTGCCTACTTGTGGTCTGTCTCTCTCTGTCAAATAAATAAATAAATGAATGAATGAATGAATGAATAAATAAATAAAATCTTTAAAAATATAGGTAAAAATAAAATTTAAAAAAACTTAGGTGCAAATTTAAGAATAATGCCTTATATACATTAATGTTAAAAAATATCGTAAAGTACTGATACTGGTAAAAAGCAATTGCGTAAATACACCAAAATATATGTAAAAATACCATATTTTGTTAATTTATTTTGACAAGTATAATTGAGTTTTAACTATTTATGAGTTTTCTGAGTTTTCCATGTGGTAAATGGACAGTAATGTAATTTTTAAGGACCATGAAATACTTATTCTTATCAATTTATGCAGTATCCTATTACTGTGATTATTCTTTGGGAAAAAAACATGAATACCGGATGGGTTTGTTAAATAGACTGTGCTTAGAGCTTAATTAATTGGGCAAGGGTTCAATATATAATTATCATATAGTTTAACAAGAAAACATAACACTATTAAGACATTTATCTCTAGCTCTCTCAGATGAGAAGAAATAAATAATTGTATGCTAATATTACACACAATCATTTCACAAAAATCACTTTGTTAAGTTTATTTAAGAATCATATATTGGGGTGCCTGGGTGGCTCAGTCAGTTAAGCATCTGCCTTTGGCTCAGGTCATGAATTCAGCATCCTGGGATGGAGCCCTGTGATGGGCTGTCTTCTCAGTGGGGAGTCTGCTTCTCCCTCTCACTCTCCTTCTGTGTCCTCTCCCCCAAATAAAGTCTTAAAAAACAGAATTGTATTTCAAAAACATCTATATAATCTTATTTTTAAACTAAAACTAAAAGCATAATAATTGATCATGAACTCTATCATGATTTGGGACAAAAGATTTGACCTAAGCCTCTTAGGTTTAGTTAATGCCACAGAATTAGCTCTGACCAATGAGATATGGGTGGAAGTGATGCATATCATCTTCAGACATGATACTAACAAGCTTTGATATTCCATATTTTCTTCCCATGTTTCCTGGCTTGCTGTAGAGGATAGGGAGAATAGTTAATTCACTTCGAGTTCTGAATTATACATCCCTTCTACCTTGCCATTGTGTGTGGGGGGAATCACTTGCTGAATTGTTGGGATTCTCACTTGCTGTTTAATTTTTTAATGTTTTATATAGATGAATACAGTTTATATAGTTGAAGACAGTTTGCACTTTCGTATTTCTGTGGACCGAGATGATAAGTTTGTTCATCGGGTTTTAAGTTCTACAGCATAGCTTCCCTTTAGTGTAACAAGGTATGGTTTCTTCACTTAAGTAACTGTTTTGAAGAATATTTGGGGAAGCATTATGTTTCTTTACATGTTTAATTTTCTTTTTTCTTGTACTGTACTAATTACCCTTTCTTCTTTTTCTTGCTTTCATCTTCATGGCTTATTTTCCTTAGAGCACCTCAAACTTGCATCTATTTCCCTTCTGTCCTTAGGGCACTGTCATTCCAAGTTCATCCTCTCATACCTCCCATGCCTCCCATGCACCTTTTAGTCTCTCCTCTGGAATAAGTGCTCTGACCTACTAAGAAACTTTTTCAGTATTTTAACATATAGGGTGGGCTTTCTTACTCTGTCGATAGATTGGATCAATCTTTGTCCTGCTGTCATTCCTTTTCTTTTTTCTTTTCTTTTTCTCTCTCTCTCTCTTTTTTTTTTTTTTTGAAGTATTTCCTCAATTTTTACTTCTGTCTGTGAAGACTTGCAGTGGAAATGAGGTAAATAGCTTGCATGGATTGGATTGGATGATGTTGTGGGTGAGAGTGTTTTACAGGATTTGGTTTCCCAGTTAAAACTTTGAAAGTCCTCTGTGAGCTACACACACTATCTTTTGCCAACATTAATTTTTCAATCCTTAAAGCAATATCATATGGTTAGTAGTGATATGTTTATTTTGGCTTCAGAGAGATGATTTCACCCATGGTTGGGGAAAAAAAAAACCGCCCACAAAACTAATCCAAGTCTTCAAATGTCCTTAAACCCATACTTATTTCCTTGTTCTCTATAGTCTTCCTCAGAGATCAGATTATATGGTGACTTGTTTGATTTTTAGCCTTCTCACTTGCTCCCAACTCAGATAAAATTTAATACTTTAGTATCTTGCTAGGAACAGAGACTTTAAGCACTTAAAGTTCATGTTGAAAAGTTATTTCAATTGGCAGTTATGCTGAGTTGAGATTTCAGGATGTACTTAAAATTTTATTTGATATTTGAATAATATTAGGCAAATATTATTTAATCTCAGTCTCCTAGTGACTATGAGTTTCAATCAAAGTGCTATTCTTATTTCCTCTTATAAATAATGAAAAACTGCAAAAGAAAACTTGTCATGATACTATATCCCATTATGTGAGATACATAATATACATTTAATAGATACGGAAAGTAGGAAATTTTCATGACATTTATAGATGTAAATTTTGGGATATACGTTCATAAGTGTGTTTGTTCACGTGTGTGTGCATATACTGCTAAACACATAGGGAGGTAAAAAGCCATGTGAATAATTTTGTGAGATGAGAAACTTATTGTAATAAGTGAAGGTTGGGTTTATATATGTCTGTCATTGGTGACTTCCTTGACAATTCTATTCTGTTTCAAGTTCTCATTATCTCTTTTCTGATTTTGCAGTCATAGGAGCAGTTTTCCTGAAAATACCTAACCCCCTTCAGATTTGAATCCAAACTCTAACAATTACAATTGTCCAAGGACACAAATTTGAACATATGGTCCATAAGTCCTCATTACTTACAGAAACAACCCCAAATATCCTATCTTTATATTCACCAAAATTTGTCACAAAAACAGTAACTTGCCTTCTTACTCTCATCCCCTCAAAACTCTGACATATCTACACCGCAACTTAAACTTAAACTTCTAGTTATTTTTTCCTATGTGTTCACTCCACCAACCTTCCTCCTTGTTTATACTCATCTGTCTCTTCATTCTATTAGGCACTACAATCAAGAATAATGTCTTAATCTTCAGTTAGAACTAAATTCTCCCTAGAATTTTTCAGAGTTGCTATACTTCCAACATGCTATGTTATTTGTTCTGTGGTGATGGTGGTTCTACAATTGTAATTGATCACAGACTTGGTCACATTTTAAAAAATATATTTGGCTATGTTTTTTTGTTGTGATTATGACAGATTTACATATATGCATTATTATTAAATATCCCTAAGGTAAGGCATCATGCTATGAACTTTTCAAACGATGTTCTATTTAATAACCAGAAACATCAGCTAGTAGAAGGAGAAACTGACCTTCAAGGAAGTTAAAGAGCTTGCTCTTTATTTTTGCTAAAATGTTTACTTCAATTTATACATCCTTCAGTTATAAATATGAACAATGCAACATAGTAGTATTAACATTTTCAGCATATTTGTCACCAACAGAAATCATATATATTTTCATAACTTTACAGATATTGTATCTATTTAAACATATTGCTTAAATTGCTTATTTAAACATATTGTTACCCTGATCACATCTTTAAAATTATGGTACATATTTTATCAACTCACTAATGGATCTTGTTATTTAACATGCAGTAAAGAAGATGTTATGATAATCTCTTTCAAATTTATGTTGTAATGAAGTTTATTTTTTAGAGCAGTATAGCAAAATTGAGAATAAAGTACAGAGATTTCCCATATACCTGCTGGCCTACATATGAGTGGTATCTCCCACCAGAGTGGTTCATTTTTTACGACTGATGAACCTACATTGATTGGCACATCATTAGCCAGAGTCCTTAGTTTACTTCAGGGTTCACCAATAGATAACTCTTCAACCAGAAGATAACTGGAGTATAGCAGTCTCCTAACAAATGAAATGATCATAAGAGCTGAGCCAAACTGTACAAGCACATTAAGGCTTGCTTGAAACATATCTACTAATATTTTTTTGGCCGAACATCTCACCTGGCCAGGCCCAACACCAGTAAGGTGGGGAATTATACTCTGCCCAAAGAAGAGGAAGTTCAGTATTTACTGAAGAATAATCCAAGCTATTCCAAGAATCTCTGCTCCAACCCTTATGATACAGTTACTTTTATTATTATTAATTTTCAAAATAGGAAATCAAGACTGGAGTGGTTAAATAATTGGCCTAGTTCTTTATAGTTAGGAAATACCAGAAGCAGATTTCAAGACATTTCTGTTTGATCCCAAAGCCTCTTATATTTCCACCACACATTTATCTATATAGTAATTATCAGATTAATCTTTGGAACAGTGTGAACATATTTCCCTCAATGCAAGGAAGTAATATGACTTGGAATTATTTATAAATACCCAGTTTTCCTCTTTAAATGGATAACTATCATTTATGCAGATGGTAATTTAGGCTGAATACTTAAGTATTAAAATACTTTGAGATCAAGATGTTCCTATAATTTTGTGCTCAATTAAACACTAAGCATAAAATGTAATATTCAGTTAAAACTATTTATGATACTAATCATTTTGGAATGCAAATCAAAAACACAATGAGATACCACCTCACACCTATTATGCTGGCTATTATTTAAAAAAGAGAGAAAATAAGTGTTAGTAAAGATGTGGAAAAATTGGAACAGTTGTACATCGTTGTTGATAAGGTAAAATGATAGAGTTTCTGTGGAAGACAATATGAATATGGCAAGTCTTCAAAAAACTATGCATAGAATTACCATATAAACCAGCAATTCCACTTATAAGAATTTATTTATTTATTTATTTGTTTGTTTATTTATTTTTTAAAGATTTTATTTATTTGACAGAGAGAAACACAGCGAGAGAGGGAACACAAGCAGGGGGAGCTGCTTATAAGAATTTAAAGCAGTGACTCAAACAGGTATTTGCACACCAGTGTTCACAGCAGCATTATTCACAATAGTCAAAAGGTGGAAACAATTCCAATGTCCACCAAAAGGTAAACAGATAAACAAAATGTGGTGTATTTCATACAATGTAATATTATTCAGCCTCAAAAAGAATGAATTTTTAATATATGCTACACCGTGCATTAACCTTGAAGATAATGCTTAGTGAAATCAGCCAATCACAAAAGACAAGTACTGTATGATTCCACTTAACAGGAGGTACCTAAGATAGTCAAATTCATAGAGACAAAAAGCAAAAATGGTCCTTATCAAGGACTGGGGGAGGAAGAAACAGGGAGTTATTGTTTGATGTGTACAGAGTTGAGTTTGTGAGGGTGAAAAAGTTCTGGAGATGGACAGTGGTGATGGTTGGACAACAGTCGAAGGGTATTACTACTGAAGTGCACACTTAAAATGGTCATAATGGTAAATTTTATGTCATGTATATTTTATAACCTAAAAAACAACCTCTCCCCCAAAGAACTAACTATGAAAGAATATTAGATGATTTGAATCAGTGTTAAGTAAATGGCTACACAGCATAGATGCGGGGATTAGTAGGTTTTACAAACCTGAATAGACAGAACTGATTAGGAGAGCATAACTTAAATTTCTTCCAAAAAAACTGGTGAAATGAATGGGGACTTGGATTGAGGTTTGCGGGGTGAAACAGGAAAATGGTGAAATCTCAAGAACAAAATGAAAACTCTGTAGTTAGAATTGATCAGAGACCAACAAACACAACACAGGTAACTGGGCTAAATGCGGTTGAATTCGTCTTGCCTCTTCTAAAGATTTATACTTTCAGGTGAAGGAAGGCTGAATTATTGTTGGCATCAAGTAACCCCAGGTGTCAGGAGAATGAGACCAAAGAAAAGTAAACAAAGACTGATAAATGCACACTTTCTTTTACTCAGAGCCTATATCTGTGACTCTAATAGTTTTAATAAATCTGTGATACTTTATAATTTAATAGAATTTTCCCACAGCAGAGTAGAAATTGATAAATGTGACTTCAGCTAGCCTATCAATAGTTGATGTTTGTCGAGAGAAAAAAAAATGGAATTATTTTCCCCTGGTACTTTCCTATAATAAATCACAACACTTAGGTTATTTGATCAAAGAAGACAATGAATCAGCAAGTTATCATTAATTGTCTTATCTTTCTATAGCCCAGAAATTTGTTACTTTAAAACTGTTTCTGCTTTCTAACTTTTACACATCAATAATATAGCTCACTTATATTTAAAAAAAAGTCAATATGCAACTAATATCTGATTATTAAAACTGTGTTACAAAAAATCAACCAGATGTCATGTAGCAGCTTTTTACCCAGGTAATAAATTATGAAATAATGATAACTTGACTTTACAAATTTATCTTCCACACGAGCATCCGATTTATACTTGTCTAAGTTCCTGTCAGTATTAATAATGTGCATCATTAAAGAACACTAGGAGCAGCCAGGATAAAAAGAAAAGGTGAAGTAGAATAAATAGAGGACTGTCTTTTAATCAGTGAAGGCAACCATACAAAAAGAGGAAAAAGAAAATCTTTAGGAAAAATATTTGAATGCATTAGAAGACAATTTAAAATTTTTAGTGGAGATCAGGCTGTTAAAATATTTGTTTTATGCCAAAATCAGTTTAGTTTAATTCTGATACATACAAATGTTTATACCTAGTTTATAATTATTTGTTGCATAATTAATCATTTTGACTCATATCTAGCAAGGATGAATGTGCATCAGTCTAACTATTATAATTACTCTATAAAGATTAATTTTAAATGTGTACTATAATTCAATATTTATTTCACTCCAAAAATTAATATCAAAATAATATTTTATTATTGCAAAATACTAAGTACAATTTTTCTTCCAGATATATATATCAAATTTATATCGAGCATTCTGAATAAGTTTCTAACTTAACCATATACCTTTCCTGGAATGCACTCAAATACATTTTGTTTTTGTTTTTTAAGATTTTATTTATTTATTTGAGAGAGATTGACAGTAAGAGAGCACAGGTGGGGGGAGGAGCAAAGGGAGAGGGAGAAGCAGGCTCCTCGAGCAGGGAGCCTGATGTAGACTGTTCACAGGACCCTGAGATCATGACCCAAGCTGAAGGCAGATGCATAAGCTTAACTGACTGAACCACCCAGGTGCCCCTCAAATCTGTTTTGAAAAGGAAAAAATCTATAGAAAGATTAGTCTTCTATACTCATTTCTCAATGTTAGGTTTGCAACAAACTTTGAGTTATCAGGAAAAAAAAACTCTCTTAATCTGCCTACGACCTCCTTCTAATATTCAGATACTACAGAGAAAGCTGAGCCCCAAAACTCAGTTTATTATAGATGATCTTGTTAATTATTATTTACACTGCTTAATCAATTTATAGATAAGCATGCATTACCTTCCCGAAAATGAAACCCAAGGAAGTCTGCAAGTAAAAGCAGAGAAGTTCAAGTTCCAGAAACAAAGTAACTTTTTCTTTCTTTTTTTTTTTTTTTAGGATTTTACTTATTTGACAGAGAGAAACACAGCGAGAGAGGGAACACAAGCAGAGGGAGTGGTAGTGGGAGAAGCAGGCTTCCCGCCGAGCAGGGAGCCCGATGCGGGGCTGGATCCCAGGACGCTGGGATCATGACCTGAGCAGATCATGCTTAACGACTGAGCCACCCAGGCGCCCCAAAGTAACTTTTTCAAATTCCAGACTTCAGAAAAAAAGGTTGAAGGCACTGGAGAGTAACCAAAAGCAGGCAGAAATTGGACTACATATACTACAAAAGATGGAAACTATACTGAATGAGGTCCACATTTATATGGATTTTACCTGAGAGCATTCTCCAACCTATGAAGCATAATGTAGCTATAATCCAAACAAAAAGTCTGCTATGGCTTAAAGTTAGACAAAATTTAACTGGATTCATGAATCAATGAACTAAGCTTGGGATTAATAACTTGTAAAAATTTAGAGGGAGAGCCCCAGATAGGAAAAAGCAGAAAGATTTTATAAACATTTCTGTAAACTATGTTTAAATTCTTGAAAGACACCTGAATGACACCTGTGTAGGGGGTTCTCCAGTTTCCACCAAAAACATCAACTAGAGGCAGTAACAAGGCTAAGCAGAAATTTCAGTTGCTGTTCCCCTATTTTGAAGAGAGGTGGAGTTTGGAAGTTGAGTGTAGCCAAAGCTGAAAAATCTACTAAAATGATAATAAAAATTCTTCAGTGAAAGAAAACAGAATTAGGAACTCTACAACGCATTATCCACAATATAGAGCATGCAATTAAAAGTAATGGAAAGATGAAGAAAGAGAAAAATGTACACCAATATGGAAGAGAAAAATAAGTAAGTAGAAACTGCAAAAAAAAATAAAAATAATAATACGGATGTTAGAATTAACAGACGGTGGCTTTTAAGCAATATTATAAATATGTTTAAGGACCTAAAGCAAAATACTGACACAGTGAGTGAACAGATGGAGAATTACAGGAAATAAAAATGAAAACTGTAAAAAAGTATAAATTCCTAAAGTGAAAACTATAATATCTAACATGAAAAATTCACTGCATGAGCTTTACATCATATTGGAAAAAGTAAAAGAAAGTGTTGGTAATATAGAAGATAAATTAATAGAAACTAATCTGCCATGGCAAATTGGGGGAATAAACAGATTGCAATAAAGTGATAATGCCTTTACGTCTATGGTGGTAGACCAAATGCATAATTAGAGCTACAGAAAGCAAGGAGAGAGAGAATGAAGCAAAGGCAATAGAAAAAAATTAATAGTTAAAAATTTCTCACCATTGAGGAAAAATCTAAATTTATAACTCCAAGAAATTCAATAAACTTATAACATGATAATTCAAAGAAAACCCCATCTATGAACAACAGAGACAAACTGCTGAAAACTTAAAAACTTAAAAACAGCCAGAGAAATATACCAATGTATTACCTAAAGGGAATTAACAATACAAAGTATGCTCACAGCAAACTAGAAATAGAAGGAAACTTCTTCAATTTAATGGAGGACATCTACCAAATATTTATAGCTGTTGCAGTAATAGTGATATTTCCCCCTTACGATTAGGAACATGAAAAGGATGTCCATTCTGACCATTACTTATTGACATTTTATGGAAGTTTCTAGCTAATGCAAAAAGCAAGAAATAGAAATAAAAAGCAGAACAATCAAAAAAGGAGTAAAATGTATTATTTATCAATAACATTTACACAGAAAATTGTAACTTAAAAAGAACTTAGAATAAGTGAATTTTAAAGGATGACAGGATATGACACTAATTGACAAAAATCAACTTTATTGTTATGTACTAAGTAGCAGGAGCAACTGAAAAATGAAGTTAAAATTATAACTCCATGCACCAGCGTTTTAAGCATATAACACACTTAAATGAAAATTTAATGGAAAAACATTATTGAAATTTCTGAAAAAAATTTAAGTGACTGGTATAATAGTCACTATAATTTGACAGTAGTAAGCTTAAGATGCATATGGCATGTTCTGGATCAGCCAATAAAAATGATAAATAGAGGTATACCTAAAAAGCTAACAGTGTAAATAGAAAGAGGTCCTAAAATAACATCCCTTTATAAAAAGGCAGGATAAGGAGAAACAGAGAACAAAACCAACAGGACAAACAGAAAATAGACAAAATTTGGTAGAACTAAATAAGATAATATCAGTGACAGTATATGTGAAAATAGAATAAATACTCCTATTAGAAATAGAGATTATCTAACTCTATACTAAAATCTGTAAGTATTCCTTAGGTTAATTAAAGAGGAGCTAAATAAATATAGAGATATATAACTTTCCTGTATTATAAAATCAATACTTTTAAGATATTATTTGTAGCAACTTGATCTATAGACGTAACCACTTCCATTCATAATCTCAGCAGTTTTATGTAAGCATTAATCCCGACTATATCATTCGATGGGGGAAAAAAAAGGACATAGCATATCTAGAACAATTTTGAAAAAGAAGAACAAAGTTGTAAGACTTCAATTACCTGATTTCAAGACTTATTTCTGTCTAAATAGTGAAGTAAGTACAGTATTCCTAGAATAGAATAGGGATTCCAGAAATAGATCGATTTATATAAAATCAATTTTTTTCTTGCATGAATGATAGAATGACCTTTCTTACAAATTGGATGGATTTATTACACATTATATTTAATGGGAAAAATTAACACTGATACCACAAGCACAAATAATTCAAGGTGGATTTTAGAAATAAACACAGTGTGTATTAACTATAAGTCTCCCATTGGGTAGGAAGAAGAGGGAAGAAGGGAGAGAGATTGCAAAAGTGAAAAAAGATGCAATCATTAAGTCTGAAAGCACTTTCATGGCATTTAAATCTTTAGTCTGTGTATCATCATCATAATGAATTTAAGAAAAATATATTCATAATTCACAAATAATTCATTTCACGTAACCTTGAAATGTTTGCTTTCAGATATTGCCGAGTGTAGTCAGTTTAAAGCTTCACAGAGTAATATTAGCCAAGTCACTTCCTGGAAGAGTTGCTATGGATAAAAAAGCCTCTCTAAGAATGTTTAGTCTTTCCTATACTTCCTGTCGGCTTTTTTTTGATGGTTGTGTAAAACGTTCGTATAAAGGAAGGCAAAATAAAAGAATGACTAACATTGAATGTAGTTCGATACCTAATGAAATAAATATAAAAAACACTCAATTTCTTAATTCCATATAGTAACTATTAAGAATAATTTTAGCCCTGTGTTTATTTTGTTAAATAAATATTTTATTACTCATTACTTAAGAAATATACAGTGATGATACTGACTTTTAGATACTGAACATCACTCAGGATTATTCCCATTACTTCAACTGGGATTGACTCACAAAAGTCGATAATGACTTTAAAGTTATGTCAGCTATATCTTGATCGTCAAATCCATTTGCCATCTGCTGTCCATATATCTAGACACTACTGAACTCTAGTTTTTATTTGGATTTGGTAATACTACCTCCTGAGATATGAGGTTCCGTTGTACTTTTAACATACTGGCAAAATACAGAATGCTAAAGGATATTCCTCAGACAAGAAAGTTGTAAGAATAAAGTAAAAAAAAGATTCCCTATTTTCATTATTCATAGACATCATATACATATATATCATATACATACAGAGCATGTCAACCCCAATATAAGTTCTGTATGCATAAATTATTCTAATGTGATCACCTATGGGCCTGTGTGACGTATATTACACTAGGTGTATAGAGAAAAGATAGGGTAGAGCTGAGAGCAGTTTAAACAAAAGCTCCAGCAAGAGTAGGCACAAGGCACCGTAGGAAAAGAAAAAGATCCATAAAAATTATAAAGGACAAATTTGCGATGGAACATGTGTGAGAGTGTCGTGTCTGTGAACCAAATAAATGGGATGTGGTGGAGAATACATCCCCGACACTGGCAAGACCTTGTACTAGAAGCAAAATATCCGTGAAACAGGACATATATACGTCACGGTGATGTTTAAAATGTATAGTAGCATAGGCAGATAAAGAAATTAAAGAATAGAAATTATTATAGCTAGGGGCATCTGGGTGGCTCAGTTAAGTGTCTGTTTTCAGCTCAAGTCATAATCCTAGAGTCCTAGGATCAAGCTACACATCCAGGTCACTGCTGGTGGGGAGTCTGCTTCTTTGGTCCCTCACCCCACTCATGTGCTCTCTCTCTCTCTCAAACAAACAAACAAACAAACAAATAAATAAAATCTTAAAAAAAATTATTACTGCTAGCCTCCAGATCAAGTGACTACTAAAGGCAAAGGTATGGATGTGACCAGGACATATTATCAAGTACAATGACAGTAACAACAAAATGGACAACACAGTGACTCTACCTCCCTTTCTATACTTGACAAACTGCAGGATCTTTAAGGTGGTTATGCAAAGTTGAGTTAAAATGAAAATCATCATTTTCTTTTTATGGATAGCTAATGCATTTAGATAGAGATGCACTATCAACTGAGAAGCCCTAGTCTTAGAAAACCCAAATTATTTTATTCATCTTTATAGAAGTTTCATTGATAAAAAATACTTTACTGGGGTGCCTGGGTGGCTCAGTCTTTAAGCATCTGCCTTCGGCTCGGGTCATGATCTCGGAGTCCTGGGATCCTTGCTCAGCAGGAAGCCTGCTTCTCCCGCTGCCATTCCCTCTGCTCGTGTTCCCTCTCTTGCTGTGTTTCTCTCTGTCAAATAAATAAAACCTTTAAAAAAAAAAAATACTGTCTTTTATCTTCTACTTGTTAAGGCTTGACCTGTGGGTAACAACCTTCATCCATTTCCAGGAATATGCATATGTGAGCATATACCAGATTTTCACAGTATTCCATGCACTACACCAGGAATTCTAATGAAATATATCACAAAACAAACAACAGAATGTAAAATACTTAAAATACTAAAAAGAAGACAAAACAAGTAAAGACCAAGGCTGAATATCCTCTCATCAGTATATATTATGTTACCTAAAAAACCACATTTCTTCTTAGATGGAAATACTGAATATTATAAGAAAGTCAATTATTCTCATTTATTTTATACTATTAATTTTAATCAAAGTCAGTGAGGTTTTCAGAGACTTAGTCAAGAAGATTTAAATAACACTTGAAATAAAAAAATTAAAAAGAAGCTTTAAAAAGATTAATAAAATTAACCATGCATTAAAATCTACACAGTATAAAATTAAAAAAAAATCTATACAGTATTAAAAAATACCTATATTGACACAGGAGTAGATAGATAAATTGAACATAGTAAAAAATCCAGAAAGAGATGCAGTTACATGTTAGGAAACAGAATAGGATAAAGGTGACATTAAAAACTAAAAAATGTAAAAGAAAGTTACTTAATAAATGATGTTATTAGTAGTAATGTATAATTTTTAATCACTATGCTACATATGCCAACGAAAAATCCAAGTTTATTAAACATTTTTAGAGTATAAATTAAATTATACTAATTTTAATAAGAACAATAAACTGAAAATGTACAATTTCATAAGGGTGTGAAAAAATTTTAAACATACAATTAAAAGCAACCATAAGACAAGCGGAGAGAGTCAATTATCTTGCGGTCTCACTTACATGTGGAGCATAAGGAAAAACATGGAGGGCATTGTGAGAAGGAAAGGAAGGGTGAATGGGGGGAAATCGGAGGGGGAGATGAACCATGAGAGACTGTGGACTCTGAGCAGCAAACTGAGGGTTTAGGAGGGTAGAGGGTGAGGGGTTGGGCGAACCTGGTGGTGGGTATTGAGGAGGGCACATATTGCATGGAGCACTGGATGTGGTGCATGAACAATTAATCTTGTAACACTGAAAAAATAAAATAAAAGTATTTGGGGGTAAAAACAAGCAGCCATAAGAAAAAAAAGTTACATCTATTTCTATCAATAATAACAGCAAAAACAATAGACCTCTATAGCATAATCATCATTTAGTAAAAATGAAAAGACTAATGACTGACTGATGCAGAAAAGTTTCTGCAAGCAATTTATATTTTTAAATATAAAAGCATGTTTTAATGGCAATGCGAAATAAACACTTTAGGAGTAAAACACTTTAAAAGAAAAAATATGTAAGCAATAAAAATTTGAAAATAATGCAAAATCACTTCAAATAAACAATGCAGTGGAAAACCAACTTATTCTGCATTTTTCCAAGTTAAATAGAGCTAAAATTTATTTAGAAGCTTAAAGAATCAAGTTTGTAGTAAGCAGGTAAACTCATAAATAACTTAGGTTGTGTCAATTGGCACAACCATTCTGGAAGGAGGAAAAACTGACAATATTTTTAGCATTTAAAATGTATATATAGCACCTGAGCCAGCTTATCCACACTCAGAAACTGACTACAAAGATTTGGTAGCAAGAATATTTTCTTGAAATGTTTATAATAGCAAGAAAATGCTAAAAAATGCTCCCAACAAAGTTCAATGATTGAAAAATACAGGCGTATTATTTCAGTTGAATTTTCTTCAATGTAGAAAAAAAAATGTTGCCTACTGTATATTTGAACAGGAAAAAAAAGGTTTCAAAACATTATGTGGATCATGGTTGTATAATAGACTCAGTTAAAATATTGATCCATATTCACTTATTCTGGCCAACAGCTCTTCTTCCCAAACACCATGACCCTCGACATTCACCTTGCTTTCCAGCTGGACCTGGCCTGAAGGTTTGCTATCTAATCACCAAGCCCAAATAATTGCATCGGTCGGACTGGACCTGTGGAGACCTTGGCTGTTTACTGGCTGGACAGTACAGGTAACCCACCAGATATGTCTGCGGGAGTTAAACCCTCACATGTGTTAACTTTGACGATCTCTGGAAGATGGAGCAAGGCATGGAAATCACGGGTAAATTCTTCTCTTTATCTGCACCTCTGTCCCCTCATACTGTTTTGAGACTCTCTAGGCTTCAAAGAGGTGATCTGAATACCTTATGTAAAACAAAGCAACTGGGTATAATTTCATGTGAAACACTGGACAGACTGGTAACGCTTTCTCATGTATATACAGAACATACATATTACATATATATGTAATATACATAATACAGAATATGAATTAAAATATATATGTTGTTTGCGAATTAGTATTATGTATTATAATACTATATATAATGTGTGTAATGTGTGTGTATATATACACATACACACATACATATTATATAATACATATATTAGCACCACCTAGGTATGAGGACTATTGAATTGTATCGATTGATCAGCTACTATTATGCCAACACTCAGCTAAGTACTTATACGTGCATTTTTTTCACATTTAATCCTCTAAGCCATTACATGAGGTAGATGGTACTATAGATATAAAGATAACTTTGACATCAGATAGCTAGTAATGGAGTTACACAGCTCATTTGCAAAGTGCATTCTTAACTTCTATATTATCTAACAATTTGTAAAGGTAAAAATACACATTTCTAACAGTCCTACAATAGTCACAATTACTTGTGTAATAAAAAACATGTAAAATAATAGCTAGCTCAGTAAATGGCTAGTTCAGAGATAATTAGTGGTAGAAAACCCTTAGGAAGCATGTAGCCCTATTAGATCATTTTACAGATAGTCATTGAGACACTGAAAACTAGAATTTTTCTTGGCTTCTTTTATCTGGATCAAAGTGGATGCTTTAGAGTCATAGGTGATATGCCAGCCCAATTTAGATAATAGATATCAATTGGAAAATGTCCATCGCTCATGATAACTTTCCAGGAATAACAATGTTTCATAACATTGTTTTCTACTTTAGGTAAATCAAAAATGGTTGTAGTTGCAAAGTAATAGTGATACATGATATGAATAGTGTACTCTTTATAAAATACAAAACCAATTTTAATATAAAATATATCTTTTAAAGTATGCTATCATTTATTGCACATAACTGTTATGGTATTATTTCAAATATATGGGTACAGACAATACTTGCACATACTCATGTGTTTCCAAATTGAGCTATGTTAAGTCTTCAGATGTTGTCATTTATTTTCAGAGTTTTTAATGAAATAAAACATTGTGTAGTTGAAATTCCCTGTGAACTTTTCCTCTCTACCTGCCTTTCTTAGAATTAGTTAAAATTTAATCAGATTTATTGCATTAAGTGTAAGAATTTTGTAAAATGATTTAGATCTGGATCGTGACTAGATTTTAACAATTAGATTTGTTACATCAATTTTTATCAAGTTATTAAGATTTTATATTTACTGTAGAGTAAGTTTTGGTAAGTAATTTTTTTCTGGGAAATTTGATATTTTATCTATGCTTTGCAAGTTGTTGGTTTAGAGCTTTATTTAAAATTTTTAACATTTTATCCTCAGAGGTGTTCAGCATAATGAATTCTCTTGGAAGGAAAGCATCTACACACCCACCAAGCAAGTCAAAAATATACCATCACTTTAGGGGTGCCTGGGTGGCTCAGTGGGTTAAAGGCTCTGCCTTCAGCCCAGGTCATGATCTCAGGGTCCTGGGATCGAGCCCCACATCTGGCTCTCTGCTCAGCAGGGAGCCTGCTTCCCCCTCTCTCTCTGCCTGTCTCTCTGCCTACTTGTGATCTCTCCCTGTCTGTCATATAAATAAAATCTTTTAAAAAAAATATACCATCACTCTAAATTTTAAGCACTGTAAATATTAGTATTAGAGCACTGAGAATTTAAGGTATTAAAACCAATAGATTGGTATCATAAAAATTATGCTTCATACTGAACAAAAATAAAATGATAACATAAAACAATAGGGAAAAAAACTCCAACTAATAAGAAAGGTCTCAGGGTGCCGGGGAGGGTGAGACACAGACTCCCTGCTGAGCAGAAAGCCTGACACAGGGCTTGATCTCAAGAGATAGTGACTTGAGCAAAAGGCAGACACTTAACCGATTGAGCCACCCAGGCACGCCTCTATAAATACTTCTTGCCAGAACTATTTAACTCATATTGAATCAAACCTTAAAAATGGCCAATATACAGAAAATAGTAATTAACAGAAAGAGTTAAAAAGTGGATAAATATATACAGACAAATCCAGATTGTGAAACATATATTGTAAAACTCCACTGACTTCTTCTCAAAAAAGTCACTTAGTAAGGGGATGAAGATGATAGAACCATTCTAAATTAAAAGAGAACAAGGAACTATAAAATCCAAATATAATTCATGAAACTTTATATGACCTTTTAATGAAGAAGCAGCTATAGAAGGTATTTGGTGGAAAAAGACAGAGTTTAAATATGCAATGAATTTTACATTTTAGGGAATGATTTTTATATTTCCTAATTTGCGATGAATAACTGTTAGAAGATGAATGCTGAATTATAAAGTGTCATTGTTATTTATGTTACTTTGAACTTTTTCAGCAATAGAAAGATAAGTGAAAAGACAGAGACACAGAGACATGGCAATTAATTTATGGAATATGTTAATAATTATTGAAATGGTCCATAAACGTGTTTGCTGTGCAATCTTTTGAACTTTTCTGTAAACTTGAATTTCTCCAATAAAACATTGAAAAATATTGCTTTTCTGTGATCTCTTTTTTCTCTTCTTGTCTGTCTCTTAGAGACATCTCCAATTTTTCCATTTAATCACTTATGGTTTTTAAACTCTTACTTACTTACTTTAAACTCTTACTTTCAGTGTCTTCTCTGTTAGTTTCTCAGTAATTTATTCAGGTCTATCATTTCACCCATCATTTAATTTTTAATTTTAATGACTATGTTTTTCTTTGTTGAATTTTTATTTGATAGTTTTCTAATTAAGTCTGCACCATTTCTTTAATTGGATTTTATTCTATTCCTTCATTTTCTTCTACATTTTTTAACATAAAGCATAATTTTTATGATACCTACTTATAGTCCATTGATATCTTAAATTCTCAAATGTCTATCTAGTTTTATAAAAGACTTATGGTTTATAGTAAAAAAAATTAAATATATGCATTTCCAGATGCTGTGATTTTATATGTAGAAATTCCTGAGGAATTTATGTTTGGATTATTAAGTTAATGGTGTGAGGTCATATGGCAGAAGACAATATACTAAATAGTCTGGATTGCCATATATTACAACCAAAAAATTAGAAACCAAAACAAACATAA
>CM053609.1:72688941-72725834 GCA_028646535.1 Procyon lotor | reverse complement strand
CCCAGGTGCCCTATAAATCAAAAATCTAGGGGCACCTGGGTGGCTCGGTCGTTAAGCGGCTGCCTTCAGCTCAGGTCATGATCCCAGGGTCCTGGGATCGAGCCCCGCATTGGGCTCCCTGCTCTGTGGGAAGCCTGCTTCTCCCGCTACCATTCCCTCTGCTTGTGTTCCCTCTCTCGCTGTGTTTCTGTCAAATAAATAAAAAAAAAAATCTTAAAAAAAAATCTTATTCTAAAATTAAAATGGGAGCACAAAGGAGCTATAATATATAAATGTTCTGAAAATAAAAGATCAAAGAAAACTGACCTAAGTTAGTTTCAATAATTACAATAACCCGACAGTAACTGAGACAATGTGTTACAGTTACAAGGATAGGCAAAATATGTACTGGGAAAAATTAAGTGCCCAGATACATACAGACAAGAAATGAAAGAAATAGATAAATTTTCTCACAAATATATGATCAATAGACTAAGATAAATCTTACAATTCTGTCCATTTACAGACAAATAACTGCTTTCTAGATGGCAGGAAGCAAAAACTTCAAGCCAGTTAAGAGTCACATCTGGAAATGGCACACTGTCACTTCAATTTTTTCTTTTGGTCAAAGCAGTCACAGGGCCAGCCTGGATTCAAAAGGATGTGGGAATAAACTCTATCTCTTGATGAAGTAGTGGCAAAATTACAGTGCAAAAGAACATGTAGGTTGGGAGTTATTATGAAATCTATCTTTGGAAAATACAAGTTGTCATACTCCAAAGCATGGGTGACTCTCAAAAAAAAAAAGTGTTCTGCTAAAGAAACTCATCAGTTGAACGCTTTGAAAAAAAAATATATGTGTGTGTATATATATATGTATGATATATATATACATATATATGTATATATATACAGTGGGTGTGTGTGTATATATATATATATATATATATATATATATGAATGACAAAACACAAATGAATGACAAAACACAAACTGAAAATGGCTATGAGGACTTTTATGTGGTGATGGAAACATTCTATGTCATGATTGGGGTGTTAATTGCATGGGTTGTATATTTGTCAAAACTCATCAAACTCATCTGTAGCTTTTGCTACATAACACACTAACTATATCTAAATTTAGTGGCTAGAAGCACAAACCACTTATTATTTTTCATGATTCTGTGGGCAGAGCTGACTACATAATTTGCAGGGTTTAGTGCAAATGGAAAATGTGGATTCTCTTCCTCAAAAACCTAATGGGATAGAAAAATTATTAAAGGTACTAAAGGTAAAACTTTTTTTTTCTCTTTCTTTCTTTTTAGATGTTCTCTGTTGTGACCTGTCATGGTCATTTTTAAATTTTAAATTTAATGTCACTCCTCTCTGGCAGTGAATACTCACTGGTATGAACTGGTATGAACCTCACAGGTACTGGGAGACACATCTCATCATGTGGCACGTGGGTGTGGCTCATTGTCCACAAGATTCCCTCTCCTCTCAAGTACCAGAGAAATTTAAGGTTTTCCTACTAAAGATAAGGAAAGCTATCTATTATGGCTTGCTGCCCCCACCCCTGGCAGATAGATGACTCCCAAAGGATTGCAACCTGGAGCAAAGTTGAGCCAACGTCTTGCCCACCCAGAAACTGCATGGCCTTGTACCTAGAGCAGAGACAGCAGCTACCATGCCCCACTCTGAGATGCTGAACTATTCCACACACTAGACCCAAAACATGGAAGGCAGCAGTAGCCACGGGGCAGGGGCAAGGAGAGAAGGCCAGGCAGGAAAGGAAAGCAAGAGGGAGTTGTAAGCACTAAGAGAAAGAAGAAAAACTGTTGATAATCTGTCCTGGGAAGGTAGGAGGCTATGGGTGGCAGGACTCTGTGTGAACCAAGAATCCAAGCCCTCCTGAGTGCTCAAGTCCCACGGGACTTGACTTACAGAACACAGTTGCAAAGATACAATTATTAGGAATTTCAAGACAGCAACCACAAAATATTAAACCCCAAGAGTAAGATTCTTAACCTTTTACCATCACCGGGCTCTGTACAGTGACACACTCATGAAGCCATCTATCTGTATGTCACCGTGGAGGTTACGCTATGAATCAATTCAACCGATCGATACTTGAGGTCAGCTGGAGTCCTGGCTTGAACCAGATATCTAAGGTGACCACGCTCACATACGTATTAGGTTTCAGCCCGCGGACAGAAGATGACTTGACCAACATGGGGATCATCATCAACAGGCTAGAATTGCCTCCTCATCACTGAGAGTTTAACTAAATTACTCATTATATCGCTGCCTCACCTAACAGCCTAGAAAGTCACAAGTTACTTCGTGATATGACTTCTCTCGTTCCCTGGTGATGAGCACTCTCTCCTGCACCCAGTTCCTTCTCTTTGTGCGTCCTTGAAGTAAGACTCTCTTGGAACTCGCCAAAACTGCACTCTTTTCAGTTCTGATTGACAATCTGGCTTTAGCCCACAAAAGCCAAAAGCACTCCACCACTTTCAGATGCTACAGACACAGGTCCCAGGTGCTGCCACTCACTCGCTGCCTGTACCCTGCCTTGAACTTCTAAGTGGCCCCTGCAGGCAGCCATGTACTTCCTGCAGGACCTGTAAGTAATAAACGTCTCTTTATTGAATTTTCCCTTGTGGTCTTTGTTGATCCAGGGTTCACCATCTGACACCCTGGGGCTCTACTTACCAAATGTTAATTTAACAAAAGTCACAATTCTCACAGTTGTGGTCTGAGGATTCTCAAAAGGAACAAGCAAGCAAGTCCCAGGCGAAAGCACTTTTCAAAGCTCTACTTGTATCTCATGTTGCACTATCCCAAGGCCAGCCCAGAGTCAAGGTAGGACCATATTTGCAAAAGGCTTGGGTACAGGAAGAGGGATCATTTGCAGTCATTTTTCCAATCTATATACCAAGCCCATTAAACTGTACTTCAAAAAAAAACCCAAAACACAACAAAACAAAAACTGTGTACTTCAGATCTGTGCTTTTCCCATAAAGAAGTTATATAACAATAAAATCAATTAATTAAAAAATGAAAACGATCTGGTAGAACACAAAGTTCAACAGCTTCTCGGGGAGCTGTTTAGCTCTAGTGGGCTAATTTGGTTTCAAATGGACTCTTTTCTATTCTGTGAGTCTTTATTTTTTCTTTTGTTGTTTCCTTGTAAGTTCAGTTGCAAATTATTTTTATGTATAAATATACATACATATATATTTGTTTAGCCAGCTTTTCCCCTTAAATTTGATTATTTGTTGTGAAATGGCACACAGCTTGTGACTCAATCATACCATGATGTATCTTTTCTGTCAAGAGTATATATCTACTATATATCTACAAAAATAAAATATGCATTTCCAATATGCATTCATACATGTAATGTCAGTATTATTTCACGCTTAATGAATTTAACGTAATTTAAATTTCAATGAATTACAGTGTTTTATGAATGACTAAATTACATTTGCCTCAGCCTGCAAGACTTGTAAGGGATATACATGTCCTATCTTTCTTGTGTGATACTTCTTTTAAATTATTGTTCAATTACGCAAAGGGAATAAGTAGGATTTCAATTATTTTAAGTTCCCAAATATTCTATTCAGTTCCAAACCATTTCAATTAGTACCATTTCCTTTGATAGAAAAAGCATCTTTTCATAGATTCAAGTGGCTTGTCTTCAAGGCCATACTTTCTTCCATTATATTATAGTTCTTTGTAAAACATAGTAACAAAGGCCTTTTTAAAGGTCATAAAATTACATCAAGAGCCACCCTCTGTCAGTTTTGTATTGCTGCTCCTAAAAGAAATTCGATCGTACTTGCTACAATCCTCCTTTTATGAACTCATGCTGAGCAAAAATGAATTACATACCTAATTTTTAAGTCATAATGGCAGACACCCAAGCGCTCAGTGGCCTTGAGATCTTGACATTTACCATTTGAAAGCTACTCGATTTTAACCCACTGCACATCATATTTTTCTCAATTTTCTTCTAATTGGATATTTTTCTTTTCCATTTTCAAGGCTTTAAGTTGTGAGGAGCTTTCTATTTATTTGTGCCTCAATTTCAGTGAGCCACATGCATGTTTTACCCATGTTTTAATCTTCTCTGTATCACCGAATTCTGAATTCCAGCAAATAACTAACTGGAGGATATTAATTTTCTCTTCTAAAAGAAGCCAAATTTTTGAATCATGAATTTAGAATGTACTTCTCTTTCTCTCTAGAAATCTGTTATTTTTCTTCTATCTATATTTGTCTGCAGTTCATCAATTTTAGGAGGCATGTTGTCCACACTTTAATGCCTCTGAAATTGAGTTGCAGCTTCAGGTGATGTCATCTTACATTTACTGTTGCTTTCATGACATGGTTGTCTTTGCCTCTATACGTGCAAAAATTGATCATGTTGTCATAATTTTGTCTCTTCAATTACATTTTTGAATAAAAGTTTAGGTTTAATCGTCATATAATCTCCAAACCAGATCACTGTAGATTCAGCACTGCAACACACAGTCATCTTGTATATAATATATACATATATGTATAAAATCCAAGCATGGAGGTATAAGTTTGGTAATCCCAAAGCAAGAAATTTTCACTGAAGAAGTGATGAAAATTCCCTATTCTCTTACAAAATGGCAGCCAAGTGTTTTATATTATCTAAGAAAGGAAGCTATCTATGAGTAGATAAAAGTTTTGGTATATTTTATTTACTGAGCTATAACAATAACAACAACAAAAAAGATTGTCTTTCACATCAGAATGAAACATCAGGGTAATTATAAATTATATTTAAAATAATAATAAATTTTAGAATATATTTGTTTCCCAGGAGAACTTAATAAAGGAAAATAAATTGGTTATATAGAAAGAATAAAAAGATACTGAGGTGAGCCTCGTGGTGGGTATTGAGGAGGGCATGTATTGCGTGGAGCACTGGGTGTGGTGCATGAACAATGAATCTTGGAACACTGAAAAAGGGGCGCCTGGGTGGCTCAGTGGGTTAAGCCTCTACCTTCGACTCAGGTCATGATCTCAGGGTCCTAGGATCGAGCCCCACATCAGGCTTTTTGCTCAGCGGGGAGCCTGCTTTCCTCCTTTCTCTCTGCCTGCCTCTCTGCCTACTTGTGAGATAATAAATTTCTGTTGTTTTAAGCCACCCAGTAATTGGCAGTATAGAAAACTAATCCATATCTCTGTAAGTGATATGGAGATAAAGTACAAGTGTACAAGGGAGATCTGTGGATCACAAAAGGCTTCTTGGAGCAATAGTGGGCAGAAAGAATATCCCAGGCAAACGGAAGTGTGTATACAGGGGGTCTAATCAAAATATTGTTGTATTTAGGGAAGTTCAGGAAAGTCCATGTGGTTACAGTTACGTATGAATGGTGGTATGGCCTGAATGTTTGTGTTGTCTCCAAAATTAATATTGAAATCCTAATCACCAGTGTGATGGTATTAGGAGGAGGAACCTTGGGACGGTGATTAGATCATGAAGTAGAGTCTTAAAGAATGGGATTAGTGCTCTTATGAAAGAGATCCCAGAGAGGGTGCCTGGGTGCCTGGGTGGTTGGTTGATTAAGGGACTGGTTTTTGGTCTGGGGTCAGGTCATGATCTCAGGGTCCTGGGATCAAGCCCAGAGTCCATGTCTAGCTACATGCTCAGCAGGGATGTTTGCTTGAGGATTCTCTCTCTGTGTCTCCCTCTGCTTTTGCCCTCTTGTGTGCACACACATTCTCTCTCTCAAATAAATAAATAAACCTTAAAAACAATAAAAATAAATAAAAGAGATCCCAGAGATCTCTGTTACCACTTTCACCATGTAAGGATATTGCAGGAAGACAGTAGTCTGCACCTAAAGACACTTGTCACTAGAACCAAACCATGCTGGCAATCTGATCTTAGATTTCCACCTCCAGGGGCACGTGGGTGGCTCACTAGGTTAAGCCTCTGCCTTTGGCTCAGGTCATGATCTCAGGATCCTGAGATCAAGCCCAGCATCGGCTCTCTGTTCAGTGGGGAGCCTGCTTCCCCCTCTCCCTCTGCCTGCATCTCTGCCTACTTGTGATCTCTCTCTGTCAAATAAATAAATAAAATCTAAAAAAAAAAAAAAAGATTTCCACCTCCAGAACTATGAGAAATAAATTTCTGTTGTTTCTAGCCACCCAGTCTATGGTATTCTGTTACAGCAGCCTCAATGGACCAAGACAAATGGCACTGTGATATGAGGCAAAGTGTGTCCACATAATTCTCAATACATTGTGCAATGGCAAGCTAATGGAAGATTTGGAGGAGTGCATTTTTTCCTGTCTTAACTATCTCGAGCACACTGCAATTTCATAATTAGTGTTGGATCCTACAAATAGATGTTAAAATATGAAAGAAATAGGGGATGAGACGGTTAGAATTTGGGAAATAATTCTGACATGTTTAGAAAAATATTCTGTGGATTCAGGAAAGCTTTCACAAACTGTGTCACAAACTGTAAGAATAACAGACTGCAGGGGCCAATTTAAATTTTCCAATATCCATTTGGGCAGTCTATAGTACCCAAGGGATGGGGAATGAAAGTAAGAATTCTGATGTCATGGCAGAAAGCTAATTAGTTGTTTCTGCTGAGTTTATTTTTATGCAAAACAATAAAAAAATTTAAAAAGTATGTATTTTTTGAAAAACTGAAACAATGGATGAAAATCTAAGAGACAGTGGTGCCTGGGTGGCTCAGTGGGTAAAAGCCTCTGCCTTCAGCTCAGGTTACGATCTCAGGGTCCTAGGACTGAGCTCCGCGCGGATCCTGCTTCCTCCTCTCTCTCTGCCTGCTTGTGATCTCTCTCTCTCTGTGTCAAATAAACAAATAAAATCTTAAAAAAAAAAAAAAAGAAAAATCTAAGAGACAAATTATTTTAAGAAGGATTATGAAAGTTCTGATTTTTGAATTAATAAAATAATTTACTGTTGGAAACCAGGCTTAATAGAATTCGTGAAAAAAATGCTAATAATAAAAATTGAGAATCACAAATGACCAGCATACCTAATATATTCACTTAAAAGCAAATAACCACAAATTGAAATATGCAGAATTTTTTTGACAACTACACTAATGCATTAATGAATTCATCTTAATAATTTAACCCAGTGTTAGCATGGCTAATGCTTAAAAAAAAGAAAGTCACCCTTTTTGTGGCAGAGAATGCAAAGGTATTTAAGGGTCCAAGTGAAAAGCTGAACGACCCCTTGAAATGGAGGTATCCTCCAACTTGAACAACCGCTAGACCAAAAGGAACCACATCTACACCTGTGAGGAGGACTGTGCATTGTCAGGAGCAGCCAGCAATCCCTGTACTGAGGGATGAAACATTACTCCAAACTTTGCTGTGAAAGAGAGAAGGCAAGGGGGCCAAAGCTCAGAGACAAGACACTCTGCTATTCTTTGCTCCTGCTTTTATTGGTCCTTCAGGATAATCACAATTCCTTATCACTGTTTCTCAAGCACATGATGTGTGACAAGGGGTCTTACTGAAACTAAGATGATATGTTTACAGGAAAGACACCATATGCTAATCTGTGTGTTCTACTAAACCTAGCCTAAGGGACAATGCATACATCTCTTAGGTCACAGGGTGGCTGTTTGGGCTAAGAAAGCTTCTGGAAGGCAACTTTCCGCAGCATTCCTAGAGCAGAGTGGTCACATAGACCTGGGCATTCCCAAGGCCCACGCCTTTCTCCAAAACCTTCCTTTGCCCCAGGTGGCCTCTGCGTTACATTTTAGCAAGCCAGGTATTATGGCTGATTTCATGCTCTACATTAACCCTAACAGTGCATCAGTCAGTAAACCTGGATTTTGAGTTCATTGAAGTAAAAAGATGTAAATTGGGGTTGTTTTCCATGGGGAGCAGGTGGAAAGGATGGAGGTGTGTGCTCTGCAGGTCAAATTGTGCCCAGAGATGGATGAGAGCAAAACTATTAGCTTGTCCCCTGTCCATATGGTTGCAGTTGTAGGTTGGAAGCAGCTTGAAACAGAATGTTCCGGCCCTCTTGTAGCCATGTTTGGACCATGGAAAAGGAATGGAGTGGAAATGTCTTTCAGGTGAAGGCTTTTAAAGCAGTCATTGTCTCTCCTAGTTCCCCACTTGCTTAATATTATGCCCGCATCAAAAAGGATGAAGACCCAACTTTTGCATCAACATGGACGGGACTGGAAGAGATTATGCAGAGTGAAATAAGTCAAGCAGAGAGTCAATTATATTATGGTCTCACCTACATGTGGAGCGTAAGGAAAAACATGGAGGATATTCTGAGAGGGAAAGGAGGAGTGAATTGGAGGAAATTGGAGGGGGTGATGAACCATGAGAGACTGTGGATTCTGAGCAAGAGACTGAGGGTTTTGGAGGGGCGGGGGGGCGGATTTGGGCGAACCTGGTGGTGAGTATTGAGGAGGGCATGTATTGTATGGAGCACCGGGTGTGGTGTATGAATGAATCTTGTAACACTGAAAAAATAAAAGTATTTGGGGGGAAAAAATACAGATGCCAGAGAGGAAGAAATTCAGTCCTTAATGACTGATTGGACGACAGGGGCCCCACACATGGCTACTCATAGAAAGTATTTAATTTTTTGCACCAGAAAAATTTTAGGTTATATTTGTATGAGTTTTTCCCAATTGATACGATGATAGAGTGCTATTTGTAAATTAGTACAACTGTCTGGTGGGTAATTTGACAATAAGTTTCATGATACTTAAAAAGTATATCTACTTTTAATAGCTGTTAATTACAGTAAAATATAGTTCTTCTTTAAGGGTTTATATATAGATTGTTCACAACATAGCTATTTACCCAAAAAGAATAAGGTGGAAACAATATAATTTCCCTAAATTGGGGAATAATATCAAAATTACAATGTATTCATATAAAATAATCTTCTGCAGCCAAGGAAACCATGTCTTAGAGTACTAAAAAATAACTTTTCCGTCATCAAAATATAATTTAAAAAAAGACAGGACTGTATGTTATATTTTTCATTTTTGTAAGGAAGGAAAAGGGGACATCCATGAAAATTTTAAGCATCTGTGTCAAGGTGGGGATATTATGCATACATGCTTTTTATATATCTATATGATGAACATGTTTTCTTTAAGTAGTGTGATCCAAAGAGTTGCATTAAAATTTTTTCTGTTTTAGTGGATTCAAACTTAATGTCACTTAGAAGTGCACATTGGCTTCTATAAGCCAAACTATAATCATAATTTAAAATTAGAACTGTTGGGTAGAAATGTTTCCAGTAATAATATAATATTCAAGTGATCTGAATTGTGTATAAACAATTATATACTAGATACTTATTATCATCAGTATATTCATGCTGATACTATTAATAGATAAAATAAAACAACAAACAGCATTTCCTTAACACATACCTAGAAAACATACTTTTTTAATAAAAAACAAAATCTTGGGGCACCTGGGTAGATCAGTCAGTTAAGTATCCAACTCTTGATCTCAGCTCAGGTATTGATCTGAAGGTTGTGAGTTCAAGCCCCATTTTGGTCTCCATGCTGGACAAAGACTACTAAAAAAAAAAAAAAAATTGAGTAACCACAAAGGGAAAATATGTTTTATAAAATCAGCATCATTTCAAAGGCCTCCTAAACTAATTCACAAAATATCACAGAACATTTAAGCTAGAGGGGAAAAAACGCATAATCCATGTGGTTTTACCAAGATAAGACTTTCTGTCCCTGTGTGAAATATGTGTACGATGCAAACTGACTCCTCCTTTGAGCAAATCATTATCTCCATACTATTTGATAAAAATACTCAATTTTTTTGAGTATTCTCAGCAGTCCCTAGATTTGCTTACAGTTAGCACAGTAGTTATCACAGAGTAGCTGTTCAATATTTATATCAATAAATATAGTAATTAATGCCATTATAAGACATTCAGCTAAATCTCCGAAATTAGTGAGAGACGTATTTTCCTACCTTGTAACTAAAGCTATGTTATATGTAATCATACATTAAAATGTGCATATTCTTTAAAGAGTTTAATACATTTTAGTTTCCCCTATAACCACTATAGTAATAATTTCTGTAGTGCAAGAGTGATGGAATCAGAGACATCTGATTGTAGACAGTTCTACAGATGGTAGACAATTTGACCACAGGCTAAAAGGCCAGAAGGTGGAAGGAAAAATTAGCATTTAGAAATAGAGCAGCATCTTGGTGATTGATGATCATGTACTTGAGAAAGTTCACAGCATCCCAGCAAGTACAGACTATAAGTCCTTTAAAAGCGGGGACTATGTCCTTTGCCACTCTGCACTTACAGTTCCTATGTCAGCAATCTTTACAGAGTAAATGTGATATAAATTTTTGTTAATACCAATAAATAAATGACATTCAACAATTATATAGCTCAAGCAAACATGAACTATACAATATAAATCTTTCAAATATAGTTAATCACCTGTAATCTTATCAAAATTTCAAATAATTTTAGTTAAGTAGCACTTAAATTCAATTTTATGTAGACTTCTTATAAATTGAATTCCTCTAAACATTTAATATTTTTCTTTTCTCCCTAGCTTGAGAGTTATTGATTTAGAGAAGCTTCACTGACAGCATAATAAAAGAATATTCAATTTAAATGACTGAAACCATATTTTAATTATGTTTCTTTTTCCTTAGTTTTAAAAAAACAGAAGATATTAATAAATTTTTATGTGTATATTTTTAATAAAAGCAAATTATAGCATCTGTATCTCTCTTAATATTATAATTATGATTTTATAAGATAGATTGGTATTCATGTCAAAATAAATGAGTGTAAGCACACATTAATTACATGAAGGAAATACAACACAGACTTTGTTAACTGGGGCTTGGTCCCAGTTATGCTAGTATGAAATATTAGTTATATAAGTTATATATTAGTTATAGAAGTATAAAAAATATTTGCTCTTGAACAAAAACTCTCTGATATTTCTTCAACCAGATTAAATAGTCCTTGGAGCTAGATAAATATCATACAACTCCAAATAATTTACAGTATTGATGACTGACAAATACAAGTAATAAGTACCACTAGCTGCCTGTTATTTTTTATTGGTGTAAACTTGATCTTTACTAGAATTAAAGATGTGTGAAACTCAACTGTAAGTATGATAGAGAACTCCTGCTCTTAACTTAGCCAAAGTTTACCAGTCAAGGCAAAGGTTTTATGTAGATAATGGATATAAGCTGCGTTCTTAAATATACGTGTTTGTTCACATAAAAAATAACAATCATGTGTGATTTATGTATCTGGTACCTTCAAAAGTTCGTTAAATAACCATGCAACTAAAACCAGCTAAGAGCAAAGGATTTCAAAAGACCTTGTTTCTATTCCTTAAATCAGGATTCTTATTCTTTTACTTTCTCCTTGTATCAGTTATTCTTTCCTCTCCATGTCAGTTTCATCCTCAAACTGGCCTCCCTCAAAGCAGCAAATGGTCTCAGGAGATCCAGACTTCAAGTTACATATCACATCATGAAAAAAGAAATCTCCGTTTCAGTGTTCCTAGCAAGATACCTGAAATTCAAGTACATTGAACCAAACCTGAATCACTTCCTGTGCCTCGGCCAATGTCACACAGACATCGTTTTTCTAGGCTTGCAATATAGGAACAAATCAATGGTGGCAAGAGGCATGGGATTGTCGGAAATGGTTTAAATCCTAAGGGGAATAGCCATGTCTCTTCAAACCATGTGCTTACACAATAGGTGAAGTGTGGAAAGAATGTTACAGAGAAACCTCAAGATCCAGGACAGCATTCAGAAGTGACAGGTAAGATAATGGGAAGACTCTAGTGTGTGTGTATATACATATATAATTATTTAATGAGGAACACTGTAGAGCTAGATTTTAAAATTAATATTGGTGAGGTAATTATACCCTGCGTATATGGATCCATATTATTGCCATGATGTAGCCCCAAATGACTAAAACCTGAAGATAATAAGAGTATATGGTTGGGGGAAGTAGCAGACTACTTTATTTGGAGGAAGAATTGTCAAGATTCTAGAAAGCATCACTCTGTCCTCACTCTACTTTTAATATTTTGTCTTATTGTTAAGCAATTATTATCAATCTAAGAGTGGTATTTTACTACTGTAGAGTAAAATTTTCTGGCTATGATTTGCTTAATGAAAATTATGTGAAATGTATAAGGAAAATAACATTTCAACATAAATATTATTATTTAATTCTTACTTTATATGCAATATACCTTTATTTTCATCTTCAATATTTCCTTTCATTGAAAAGCTATGCAGGGGCACCTGGGTCGTTAAGCGTCTGCCTTCGGCCCAGGTCATGATCCCAGGGTCCTGGGATCGAGCCCCGCATCGGGCTCTCTGCTCGGCAGGAAGCCTGCTTCTCCTGCCGCCATCCCTCTGCTCGTGTTCCCTCTCTCACTGTGTTTCTCTCTGTCAAATAAATAAAATCTTAAAAAAAAAAAAAAAGAAAAGCTATGCAATACAAGATTTATGCCCTATAATCCTGGTCTCATTGTTTAAACAGAGAATCACAAAATAAAGGTCATTCCTAAAAAAGGATTCTTCTTCAGTAAATGTTACACAGAAAAAAGAAAAGCATGGTTCATAGAATTGAAATTGATACCAATAATGATAAACAGCTGTCTGATTAGCAGTTGTGTGAGAAGAGCATAAGTACGAAGTTATCTGAGTAGGCTGTTTTTATTTTGTTTTGTTTTTAAGATTTTACTTTTAAGTAATCTCTACACCCAAAGTGAAACTGGAACTTACAACCCCAAGATCAAGAGTCTGATGCTTTACTGACTGAGCCAGCCAGGGACCCCAGGATAGGTTGGTTTTATAATGCAAACTATTTAACTATAAAATTGAAATGATTAGGTGTATATATCAGTTACTCTCTCTTTCAAGTTTCACTTTCATTGATAGTTCTAGTAAATGAACTGACCAGTGAATTATTAATTAAAAAAAAAAGAAGCAAGAGAAACTGTCTCCCAGGAAGTTCAGATATTCAGACATTAGTCTTACTCAAAACAAGCTTTACATCAGCTTTTAAAAATGTCTTATTGTATTAGTTAGGACTTCTAGTTCAGTGTTGAAAAGGAGTGATGAAAGGGGACATCCTTGCCTTGTTGATCTTAGTGGGAAATGTTTGAGTTTCTTTCTCATCATTAAGTTTGATGTTAGCTGTAGATTTTTTGGTAGATTTTTTTTTTATCATATTGAGAAAGTTCATTTGTATTCCTACTACACTGCATGTTTTCGTGTATGGATTGTGGATGTTCTCAAGGGTTTTTTCTGCATCTATTGATTTGATTATGTGAGTTTTCTTTTTTAACCTGTTAATGTGATAGATTATATTAACTGATTTTCAAATGTTAAACCAGACTTGCATATCTGCAAGAACCACTTGGTTGTGGTCTATTACTCTTTTATACATTATTGGATTTGACTTGCTAATGTCTTGTTGAGGATTTTTGCATTCAAGTTCATGAGAGTTGTTGGTATGTAGTTTTCTTTTCTTGTAACGTCTTTGTCTAGTTTTGCTATGGGGATTCTCTGACCTCAGAGTGTGAGTTAGAAAGTATTCTCTCTGCTTCTATCCTCTGAAAGAAATTGTAGAGAATTTATAATTTCTTCCTTAAATATTCGATGGAATTCCCTAGTGAACCCATGTGGGTCTGATGCTTTCTGTTATGAGAAGTTATTAATTATTGATTCATTTTAATAGATATAATCATATTCAGATCATCTATTTCTTCTTGTATATGTTTCAGCAGACTGTGTCTCTCAAGGAATTGGTCTGTCTCCTCTAGGCCATCAAATTGAAGGCAAAGAATCTTTCATACTATTCCTTTTTAATGTCCATGGGATCTAGAGTGATGTCCACGCTTTCATTTATATTAGTATTTTATGTCTTCTCTTTATTTGATAGCCTGGCTAGAGTGATCAATTTTATCGCTCTTTTCAAGGAATCAGTTTTGGTTTCATTGATTTTTCTTTATTGATTTCCTGATTTCTCTGTCATTGATTTTTGTTCTGATTCTTATTTATTTTGTTCTGCGTACTATAGATTTAATTTGGTCTTCTCTTTTTAGTTTCCTAAGATAGCAATTTAGATTATTGATTTTCTTCTTTTCTAATATATGCACTCGGTGACACAAAGTTCTCTCTAAGCACTGATTTCACAGCATCCTCCAAATTTGACAAGTTGTGTTATCACTTTCATAGAGTTCAAAATATTTTTTTTCTCTTGAGATTTCTTCTTTGACGCATAGTTTATTTAAAAGTGTGTTCTTCCATCTCCATGTAGTCTGGGACTTTCTAGTTGTCTTTCTGTTACTAATTTCTAGTATAATCCCATTATAATCTGAAGGAAGACTTTGTATTATTTCTATTCTTTTGAATTTTTTAAGTTGTGGGGGTGCCTGGGTGATTCAGTTGGTTACCACAATCTATCCATTCACTGGGTGACAGACATTTAGGTTGTTTCCATTTTGCATATTATGAATAAAGCTGTCATGAATATTAATATTAAAAAAAAAAAAGCATCCAAGTCTTGATTTTGGCTCAGATCATGATCTCAGGGTTGTGAGATTGAGCCCCGTGTCTGGCTCTGTGCTAGGCATGGAATCTGCCTAAGATTCTCTCTCTCCCTCTCCCTCTGCTTCTGCACCCCCCTCAAAAAAAGAAAAAAAAAGTAAACGTTTTTGGTCCAGAATGTTGTAGGATGTTTTAGAGTCCAGAATATTGCTTTATTCTGATAAATGTTCCATGTTAGCTTGAAAAGAATGACATCAAATAAATTCAAGTATTGATTATTGAGTTCACCTAAGTCCTTACTGTTTTCCTGACTGCTGGTTATATCCATTTCTTATAAAGGGGTTTTGAAGTCTTCAACTATGATAGGATATTCATCTATTTCTCTTTGCAATTCTATTAGTTTTGGCCTCTCACAATGTGGACCTCTGTTGTTAGTGGCCAGTGATTTTCAACCAGGGAGCTAAGGTAATTTGATGGAGGAAAACAGTCTTTTTGACTCTGGGATAAATGGATATCTATATGCAGAAGCATGAACCTAGATCTTCACCACCCACTAAATACAAAAAATAACTCAAATTGAGTCATAAACCTGCCATCACTGTGCCTACCTTAAAAAAAAATGAGTCACAAACCCAAATGTAAGAAAAAACTATGAAACTCTTAGAAGAAAATATATGAGTAAATAAATCTTCATGATCTTGGGTTAGATTGACTTCTTAAATGTTACAGAAAAAACAGGTGAAAAGAGCATATATAAACTGGACTTTATAGAAATAAAAAATATGTTTAAAAAACAATGATGAAATGAAAAATCATCTTATAAAATGGGAAAAATATTTGTAATCACAGCTGATTAAAGTACATACTACCTAGAATATAGAAAGAACTACCTCTCTACAATGAAAGACCAATCAGCAAATTTTAAAATGGGAAAAGATCTGAATAGATATTTCTCTACAGAATATATATAAAAATTTATACAAATTGAGGGGCACCTGAGTGGCTCAGTGGGTTAAGGCCTCTGCCTTCAGCTCAGGTCATAATCTCAGGGTCCTGGGATCAAGCCCTGCATCAGGCTCTCTGCTCAGTGGGGAGCCTGCTTGCCCATCTCTCTCTGCCTGCCTGTCTGCCTACTTGTGATCTCTCTCTCTCTCTCTCTGTCTCTCTCTCTGTGTCAAATAAATAAATAAAATCTTAAATTTTATACAAATTTAAATATTCAAAAATAGATAGTAGTCATGGTTGTATATCTTTGTGAATACATTAAAAACACTGATTTGTACTTGAAAGGTTGAATATTAAAGTTTTTAATTACACATGAAAAAAATCCTGGTGTTATTATCAGAATATTATACAAATATTATTTTTATTTGGATCAAAATAATTCCTTAGCATTCTTTTATTATTTTATTGTATCAGGAGTTCTTAAATCAGCTGATATGAAATGGTTCATTACTAACATTAAAGACTAGATAGATGTAAAAATCAAGTAGAATAAGAGAAATGATTAGAAGCAAATTGAAGGGTGCCTGGGTGGCTCAGTGGTTTAAAGCCTCCACCTTCAGCTCAGGTCATGATCTCAGGGTCCTGGGATCGAGCCCCGCATTGGGCTCTCTGCTCAGCAGGGAGCCTGCTTCCCCCTCTCTCTCTGCCTGCCTCTCTGCCTACTTGTGATCTCTCTCTCTGTCAAATAAATAAATAAAATCTTAAAAAAAAAAAAAAAGAAGTCCCTCTTTTTGTGAGTCCCTCTAAAAGTAAATAAGTACACATATCTGATTGGTAAGACTAGGCCATAATATCATGTCTTAATGAACAGTTGAGATTAATTTTAGGGAGTCAAGTGACCTTTTCCTTAAATTCAGATGCATATTGTTTCACCTGACCAGTGTTATTTATACTGATGCAACATGAACCATTAACTATTAACTCTCTTGTCTCTGCAAAAATAATTCAGAGCAGAGCTTGAACCTGGTTAATAAATGTAAGCTAGGCCTCTAGAATAAAACTGGTCCATTTTCTTTTCTTTCTTCCTTTCTCTTTTTCCGTTTTCCTTTCTTTCTTTCTTTCTTTCTTTCTTTCTTTCTTTCTTTCTTTCTTTCTTTCTTTCTTTCTTTCTTTCCTTATTTTCTTTCTTTCTTTCTTTCTTTCCTTTCTTTCTTTCTTTCTTTCTTTCTTTCTTTCTTTCTTTCTTTCTTTCTTTCTTTCTTTCTTTCTTTCTTTCTTTCCTTTTTTTCTTTTCTTTCTTTCTTTCTTTCTTTCTTTCTTTCTTTCTTTCTTTCTTTCTCTCTCTCTCTCTCTCTCTTTCTCTTTCTTTCTCCTTCCTTCCTCCCTCCCCCTCCCTCCTTTCCTTCCCTTCCCTTTTTCCTTCCCTTTTTCCTTCCCTTATTCCTTCCCTTTTTCCTTCCCTTCCCTTCCCTTCCCTTCCCTTTCCTTTCCTTTCTTTCCCTCTTTCCTTTCCTTTCCTTTCTTCTGCTAGAGTAATAATAAATTTTGGTTCAATTTTTCTTGTTGCTTGTATTCTTGCTGTTGGAAAAGCAGCCCAAATTGTGCTTATGAAAAAAAGTTTATTATCCCTCTAGGTAGTAATCTTGAGTACTCTGGGCTTACCTTAGTTTGGAGATTTCCAGGAGTAATTCCCAGAGAAACATGGTCCCCTGGAGAGGTAGGAATTTTTAATACATGGAAATCTCTAATAACTGTAGCATAAACACAAGGCAGGTTGCATGCCATAGTAGTCAATTGAGAGTCTGCTTTCTGCTTAAGAATTAATACCCTGGTGAAGAATATATTGTAAAATTTTTCACATCAGGGATAAGCCAATTATTCATCCTCAAGATTAGTAGATTCTCTTAGTAGAAATGAATAATTCCCGAGAAGCAAGCAGGAGAATCTCTGAAAAGAACAGACTGGCTACTGTGGTGAGAATAGCTCCTGTATCAGTTGTTCCTCCTAGTGGGCTCAGTCATGCCCACAGGGTGGAAGGCTTTATACAGAAGCATTCTGGTAGTTTGTGGTGAGGATCCAATTATTGCAAGATTGAAAGTCGGAGTTGATATATGAGAATAATCCCAGTACACACACACACACACACACACACACACACACAGACACACACACACGTTGCAGAGAGTTTGCCTTCGACAGTATTTAATGAAACATAAATTAGATGTTTATCAGGGGCATAAATGAGAGTGAATAGATATAACAATCATAAAGACTCAGAGAAATTCACAGGTAAGTGGCCTCTTCACATGATAGAGAAAGGTCGAGGGGAGTTAAGGGCGTGATAAAGGTGTCAATGTATAACATAACTGAAAAACCTTTTCAGGCAATTGTTAAGCTTCATTTAAATAAAACATGAAGATTTATAACAAAATAAAAAGATAAAGACTAGCACAGACCTCAAAACATGACTATTTTTTCTGTTATTGTGGATGGATGATGTCTTATTTTGTGTCAATATTGTCTTGATTTGAAAATGTTGATTTATCTGCCCTTAGGCCAAGATCATCTACTTCTAGGCAATTTTTAAGACTCCTCAACTTGAGGTCTCAGAGCCTTACTAGTTTGTGATAAATGGAATCTAAGGTTGGGAGTGGTATTCCCAGATTTATAGGATGTCCATTTATCAGTTCATATGAAGAGTGTCAGCGGTCAATGAGATACAGAAAGAAATGACCCCATTATAATTAGGGCCAAAAGCAACCCATCAGATGAAAGAAATATAGGATTTAAAAAATATTGGCTAATTTAAGTCTAAGAATATCATTTTTCTTTTCTAATTTTCTATTTTACTTGGACTTGAGAGGGATAGAGAAAAAGGATTTATTAAAATGCAATGCTTTAAAAACATTTCTTAATGATATTATCAGAAAATATGAGAACCTTTTTCAACAGACAGCTAGATTGTTATTCCCTAAAAGAGTTAAAAGAGACTTTGAAAACACCAGAATCCTGATAAAGGAACTGTTTGTAGGGATTGCCTTGAAAATAGTCATGATCTTTTTTTTCCCCAGCTTTATCGAAACATAATTGATGTATTGGGTAAGTTTAAGGAGTTCAGTGTATTGATTTGACACTTATATATCACAAAACGTTTCCTGCTGTAGGGTTAGCTAACGCCTCCTTCACATCACAAAGTCTTCAAGAGATTCTGCAAAGCCAACAACATTGACGTAGGGTTGCCAGAAAAGATACAGGATGCTGAGTTAACTTTGAATTTCAGATAAAAAAATCTTTTTTTAATATAACTATTTCCCCAATGTTATATGGGCCTACTTTTACTTTAAAAAATTATTCATTATCTGAAATTCGAAGCTATCTGGATATCTTTTTTTTTCTTTCTAAATTTCTCAATCCTACTCTGAAAGATTAGCCATTGGATTAAATGCCTTAAATTAACTTTCCCACTCTCTGGCCAGAGTTTTCCAGTGGACTCTAGCTACCAAAAGCTGGAGTGAGAAGAGCCCCACTACTACAGTCCACCCAGGTTAGTCTTGGCCAGAGAGCAAGAAGAAAACTGTGGTTGTATCGTATCATATTGTATCGTATCGTATCGTATCGTATCGTATGGTAGTGTATGTATTGAAGTGTACTGCGAGGAGCAAAATGAACACATCCAGCGCACTGTAATACGGGCTTTCTCACAGAATACATTTTAACCCATCTAGATCTTAAACTATCAGTAATATTGCACACTGTTTCTACAAAACTGTTGGGTGAAGTATGTGTGATCTCCTTTATGTAGAAATTCCAGACCATTTAGAGTTACCCCTGTTACTAGGGGCCTGAGTGCTAAGTCTTCCCACCCTGTGGAAGACTATTTCTTCTACTGTGCATCACAACCCCTGCTCCCAGCTGCAGGGGTTAGTATCCAAATCCAAACACCAATATCTAATTTGATACCAGTCTAAACTTTCAGTTCTGACTTCATGGTACCTTTTCACTCTGTCAACTGGCACAAACTCAAGAGTGTGTGTGTGTGTGTGTGTGTGTGTGTGTGTGTGTGTGTGTGTGTGTATGTGTGTGTGTGTGTATGTGTGTGTATGTCTCACATATTTTTGCATAGTTCCTTATTTGCAGTAGGGAGTCTTTGCATCAACTTAGTGTGCTGCTTAGTGTTTTAATTTTTCTCTACCTCTGTTCAGCACCATTGGAGGTCCATGCAATACCATAGAATCTGGTACACACTAGAAGTTCACCTTACATTTACCCCCAAATTGGTAAAATAATATTAAGAAGACTCAAAAAACTGAATTAATGGATTAATTTTATAGCCTCATGGTATAATAAATATATTTAAATATTTTGTCAAATACAATGACTTACCAACCGTGACTAACCAATCTTTAAATAATTGAATATTGTTTATATTTAAAGTTATTCTATCACTATATTTCACTCAAATTATACCTAATTAATAACTAACATATTGAACAACTGTCACAGTTATTTTTCTAGCTGTCATTTACATTGAAATGAAATTGCTGTTTAGGTATCGAGCTTTTATGCTAATACTTCTTTTATTTTTCATTATTGACAAATTCTTTTTGCTGCAGGTGTTTTCTATAGTTATCTGTTTTTTTTTCTTTTTGTGTCTCTTTGTTTATTATTATATACAATACAATGAACTATTTTTGGTTTACCTTTCTATGAATCTTGGCAAATGCAGAGAAGTCACATAACCATCATCATAATCAAGATAGTTTCACAATCCAAAGGAAATCCCTCTTGTTACTATTTGGCAATCAATCCCACCCTTACACCAACTCCTCACAAAATCTAATCTTTCTGCCATTCCTTTAGGTTGCCCCTCCCTAAATACCTTTTTATAAAAATCTTAAATTGTATTTAGACTTAAAGTATAAAAATAAGAAGAAAGTTACCATTTCTCACTCAGCTTCCACTAAAGTTAACATCTTCCATAATTCTGTAAAATTTTCAGAACCAGTATCAAAATTAAAGACCATATTGGAATTTCACCAGTTTTTCCACTACTTTTTTCCCTTTGCTCCAGGATCTCTTTCAAAATCCCACACTGTATTTGTTCACTTTTATTTTCCTTGGTCTTGTGCAATCGTCAACTGTTCTTGCTTATGTCTTTGTTTCATCATCTTAACACTTTCAAAGTCCAATAAGTAATTATTTTGCTGAATGTCCCTCAAATTAGATTTTTCTGGAGTTCTCACAGTATTGGACTAAAGTTCTGTATTTTTCCAGGGTACCACAAAAATTATGTTTCCTTCAAAGTGCATCATGTCATATTTTATCACCAGCTCATTACTGGTGATATTGGTTTCAAGCAATTAAGAAGGTTTCTGCCAAGATTATCCACTCTAGAGTTAATGTCTTTTCTCTACAGTTACTAAATATCTTGGGACAGACACAAATCCTGATTTCTTATTTGACTTTTAAATGTGTTTATATTGGCTGACAAAGTCCAGATCAAGTTTTTTATGTGCAATTTAATTGATAGTTTGCTAGGTGAAAACTGCCTCTAGATATATGCATAAACAGGACCCACATTCCTCTGGATTAAATTTCATATTAATTTGTCTATTCTTTTAGATTTTACGGCTTCACCATTTTTAGAAATTTTATGATTCAATTTTAGTGTTTCTATTAGTTTTCTGGGAAATATGATATGAATGCTCATGGGCCCAACCAGTTAATCCAAATTTCAAAACTTTATGAAATTTTTAAAAAAGATTTTATTTATTTACTTGACAGAGAGAGAGAGAGATCACAAGTTGGCAGAGAGTAGGCAGAGAGAGAGGCGGAAGCAGGCTCCCTGCTGAGCAGAGAGCCCGATGTGGGGCTCGATCCCAGACCCTGAGATCATGACCTGGGCTGAAGGCAGAGGCTTTAACCCACGGAGCCACTCAGGGGCCCCACTTTATGAAATTTTTTTAAATAATTAAAAAGTCAGTCTCAATTCAAATTTCCTTGGTTTAAACTAACAAATTAACTTCAAATTAAACTACAATTTTGTAAGAATTATTTTATGAGTGTACCTGTATATTTAAAGGATGACCAAGAAATTTGTTTTTAATCAAAACTAAAAGTAAATGTTATACAAGTGCATCCATCTAAAAATGGATAGTATAAAATGGTTAATTAGAAAATAAACCCTAGTATATTTTTCATGAAGATTTTTCTGACCCAACCTCACCTTAAAGCTGTTACTACTTTAAATTTTCATATCATTTAGTATGGATATATCAAACAACGAAATGCATTTTTATTAATCATTCTCTGTCTTATATGATTTTTGAGTTCTTTAATTATCTTGCTAGTTCAGAGTGAATTTATTCTCACTTTCTTTGAAGTTACTACTGTAAGAATTATTCTCTCTTAGGGAACATGGGGGGCTCAGTTGGTCAAGTGTCTGCCTTCAGCTCAGGTCATGATCCCAGGGCCCTGGGATGGAGCTGCACATAGCATATCAGACTCCCTGCTCAGTGGGGAAGGTGCTTCCCCCTTTGCCCCTCCCCCTCCTTGTGTTTTTTCTCTCTCCTTCTTTCTCTCTGTATAGTAAATAAATAAAATCTTTTTAAAAATTATTCTTTCTTGGGGCGCCTGGGTGGCTCAGTCGTTAAGCGTCTGCCTTCGGCCCAGGTCAGATTCCAGGGGCCTGGGATCAAGCCCCGCATCGGGCTCCCTGCTCGGCGGGAAGCCTGCTTCTCCCACTACCACTCCCTCTGCTTGTGTTCCCTCTCTCTCTCTGTTTCTCTCTGTCAAATAAATAAAATCTTTAAAAAAAATTATTCTTTCTTATCTTTAAATAATTTAATTTCCACCTGCCTCTGCCCACCTTTACATTTGAATGTGGCTAGAGCTCACACTGCTTGCTGTGATAAAACCAATTACATACAACTCTACAGATATATGTACAGGTAATTACAGGTAATTTCCACAGGTAATTATAGATCATATTCTCCCTTTCTTCAATTGCCCATTTAGCAAAATATCTAGATTCTTCTAAAAACAATGAAACACTTGTTTTGTCTTATTCATTTTCTCTGGTTGCATTCTGCTTTATAGAGACAAGATTCAGAGCATGATCTTGGACTTCCAACCTCCATAATAGTGAAAACCAATTTTTGTTGTTTTTTGCCATCCAATCTATGGTGATTATCCTAGTAGCTCAAACCGACTAAAACATTTCACTAAAGAAGATATACAGATGACAAATAAGCATTACAAAAAGATGCCCCACATCATACGTCATTAAGGAAATGCAAATTAAAACAAATTTGGGATACCACTACATACACATTTGAATGGCATAATCTAAAGCACTGACAACACCAAATATTGACAAGACTATGGAGCAACCAAAATTCTTGTCTTGCTGGTGGGAATTCAAAATGGTACACTTACTTTGGAAGGCAGTTTGACAGTTTCTTATGTTATTCAACATACTCTTACTTATAAGAACCTTACTTACTTATAGAACCAGGAACTGCTCACCTTAGTTTTTCAAGGGAGTTGAAACTTATATCCACACAAAAGGCTGCATATGGATATTTACGGTAGATTTAGTCATTATTGTTGAAATTTGGAAGCAACCAAGATGTCATTTAGTACATGAATGGATAAACTATGGTACATCCAGACAATGGAATATTATTCAGTGCTGGAAAAAAAAAAAAAAGAGCTATCAAGCCATGAAAAGATATAGAAGAATCTTAAATTCATATTCTCAAGTGATAGGAGCCAGTCCGAAAAGGTTACATACCATAGGATTCCAACTATATGACATTCTGAAAAAGGCAAAACTATGGAGGCATTAAAGAGATCAATGGTTGGCAGGAGTTCAGGGAGGTGAAGGATGACTAAATAGAACACAAAAGGCTTTTAGGGCATTGAAAATACTCTATGTGACACTATAAAGATGGATATATATCTTTATACAAACCCATAGAATGTAAAACATCAAGAGAAAGCCCTAATGTAAACATAATCACTGTTGGGATTATAGCTTTGTTTTTCAATTAAAAAATAAAAAGCATCTGAGAAATAATTGATGCTTCAGAATACGTACAACGGTTTTTGAAAATTCCATTTATCCATGAAGAGGAAAAGCAAAACGAAAATACAATGCAAAAGTGATTCCTATTATCAGAATGATATTTTACCCTCTTTTTTAATGCACCAAATTAGAGAGCGTTTGTGGACAATGCAAAAAAAAAAGACATTGATTTACCACGTTTTTACGGAGGGCTTTTTCAGTCTGAACTCCTAGTTCATAGATGACTCAAGCTGTTTTTGAAGTAATTTTATATTTGAGTCAGAATAATGTTCAGCATCTTTACCCAGCACAGCTGCCACAGGTTAGGGTTCACACACACTTGAAGAAGTAGACAGCTGCTATGCTCATATTAGCATGCCGCAGTTATATCAATTACCATTCAAAACAATGTCATGTAACTATTGATATTTTTCTACCAGCCTATTATCTTGAGTATCCTAGGTGGCAAAGTCATTATCAAAGTTCCATTATCTTTAATTACAGCAAAGTACTTGGCATAGTGATCATAAGAAACCTAAAGATCTCAAAGTTCCCAATAGAGCAAATAAAAAACTGTTACAATCTTTTCATAAATGAAGAGCAGTTTGATTAAGGAGCTTCTTTTGAATGATTACCAAATATAAACAGCCAGCTTACATTCAGGGTAATTAAGAAAACTGTATGTCAGGAGAAAGGCCACATCCAGGCAGGAATGGAAGCTTCTATACAAAATTACAATCTGGGAATTGGTACTTTATTTTCACAACTTCAGGGAATAAAGTGTTCTTCTGATATATATGAAAATTTGGCGGAATAAAAAGACATTATCTCTAAATAAGATAGAACAAGTCAGGTCTTTACCATTAGAATTAGTTCTTTGACTTGAAGAAATTTAGTTTGTAGTATTTTGTGAAAAAATTTCACTCTCCTGTATATATCTTTTATGTATTTTCTTCATTCATAAATATCTTTAAAGCAATATTATGATTTTATAGATTATAAAATTACACAGGCATGGCTTTTTAAAGATATATATATATATCATAAAATATGATATATATATGTCATAAGATATATCATATGATCTCATATATATTTATATATACTGAATCAAATAATGATCAGACAAAGCTTTGAGTCCCTTTGAGTCAAGGGACTTTCTCTAAATTTAGTGCCTATCTGAGTCAAAAAATTCCATAGTAGTAAAGGACAAAGGACAACTTAGGAAGTGTTCCAGGCTGAAGAATACTAAAGAGATACATCAACTAAATGCAAAGCATGATTTTGAATTGGATGCTGAACCTACAAAATCAATTAGAATTCTCAGCAACAGTTTAAATCCCTGGAATGGATAATAGAATTTTACCAGTGAAAGTGTTCTGATTTTGATGGTTGTACTATTGTGATAAAAGGAAACACTGGCATTTTTAGGAAAGCACAGTTAAATAGTACCCAGTAATTTGATATTATACCTGCAGCATAAGAAAAATATTTTGTATGTATGTATATAGATACATATATAGATAAGATACACATATATAGATAAGTAGGTAGGTAGATAGATATTTGTATACCAATACTTTGATGGAAATGATAAGATAAATGTGGTGAATCTGAGAGAGCTTGTATGATATATATGCAGTTTTTTTTATATTTTACACTTTTAAAATTTGGAAATATTTCAATTGAAAGGGTAAAAGGAAAGAATTATATTGGAGACCAAGAAAGCCCCTAAATTTAGAGACGTAAATAGGGAAAGAATCTGCCAATTTTTAATCTGAGATGTCTATCCTGTTACCAATTCAGAGGTAAGGAAAAAAAGAAGAAAAAGGAGGGAAAAGATGGGAGAAAATAAAACCAGTTATTTCCGAAGTTTCTGTCATTAGAACATTGATACTATTTTCAAACCCAATGTATAGAAGAATCATTTTTCTTTCTCTTTCCTCCTCATAAAATATTAATTAGACATCCAATATACGTTAGGTGCATTTCACAGTACAAAGATAGAAGCTGAAGGCCGAGTATACTCTTAGGGAAAATAAAATATCTTATGAATCAACCCACAACTGTTTAACATTTATTTCTGTTCTAATCTTTATTATTTTCTTATTCTGCTGGTTTTAGACTTCATTTTTTTTTTTTTTTGGCACAGATATCACTGGAGGAACCTGAAGTGTGTAGTTTACTGAGGTAAATCACAACAATAACAGAACCCTGACTTAACTAGATTAATTCAATCCCCTGCCTTAACGTCTAATAGAAAAGTGTGCCATATCCACACATAAGAAACACTTACTCAGTCTCTACTGTCTTATACTAGATGTCTGATGTTTAAAATATATATATATATAGCATAAAAAAATGATACCCAATAGACAAAGCAAAAATCAGACTCAAATATGACAAAGGGAAGTTAAGGTTTCTAAAATTAAGTTGCCTCTAATGGAAAAAGTGAAATACATGCAATATCAGATGGGTGATTTCAGCAGAGAAATGGAAACTCTAAGAAATAATGTACTATAAATACCAAAAAAATAAAAAATACAAATCTAAAAACGAAGAATGTTCCAACAGGATCTTCTAGGATTTTAACCCCACCAAGAAAAGAACTAGTAGATTTGAATATCATTCAATAGAAATTATCCAAAAAGAAATATAAATAGAAACAAAATAGAGCAGAGGATAAAGACTTCTATAATTGCAATATAAGAAGCACTGCCAAAACACTCCTCAGTGAAAATACCCTATTAGTGAAATATTTAAAAATTTTTCCAATTATTAAAAATATTAAAACCTGTGGAAATTGTCCAAGGGGACAAGAGCAAATAAAGAAATATTTATTCAGGAAAATCTACTAAATCTTGGTAAGAATATCAAGCATCTATAGTACTTAAGCCACTACCCATGGCCTCTTTCTCATCCTCCAGCTCCATGTGATAGGAGCCCCACTAGATAGATGTGTTCAAGAAAACAGGTGTTCCTCTTTTCTCAGCCCCCAGTCCCTTGGAATATCTGATATCTTCTTAGGAAAGACAAATGATCACCATTCCTTATCTGCCACAGCTCCAGTTCCGTATTGCAGAGGGTAAAATCCAAGTGATGTGGTCAAGATACCAGGGTCTCCCTTTTTCCACCCAGCATTGTCTTGTAAGGTGAATGTATATCCTGTAGCAGCAGACATAGAATACTTCACACTGAATTTCAGAAAGATTAATATCTGACCGGTTGACTAGAAATTAAAAAAAGAAAAACTGAAAAACCCTGCAAGCTGTTATTCTAAGCACCTCTGAGTGATAATTTGAAGGGAACTGTATGGTTTTGTTTCTTCTGCATGTTATAATTATGGCCAACTATTTATGTTTTAACAAGTATTTATCAAGAGGCTATTATTTTGAAACACTGAACTAGTTAGTATATACTTCATGGGTGAGGAAGTTTAGACTCAAATGAGTCTAGAGAGTTTTCTTGAATCAAATGGTTTGTAAATGCTAGAACTGGCATGGGAATTCATAATTTCCGACTCTCAATTCATATTTCTAACGATTCAGTTAAATTCCATTTTAGTACAGAGAGAATGTCTTTAACTACAGTGTGATTCCACTTTTATCAAAATCTTTTCACTTGAGGGGCGCCTGGGTGGCTCAGTCGTTAAGCGTCTGCTTTCGGCTCAGGTCATGATCCCAGGGTCCCGGGATCGAGCCCCACATCGGGCTGTTGCTCAGCAGGAGGCCTGCTTCTCCCGCTACCATTCCCTCTGCTTGTGCTGTGTTTCTCTCTGTCAAATACATAAAATCTTTAAAAAAAAAAAATCTTTTCACTTGAATAAATTGTCTATTACCAAGAAAGACTGTTTGTATTTTTATAGAAGTATTGTTCTGGATTTGCTAACTTTACTAAAAAAATTTATTACATGTTTAAATTTGCTACTTGTTTTACAGATTAATTATACCATAAATCGCTCCAGGATAGTCAAAGAATTTTAAATACTCAGATTTGTTAAACTTTCTATTTTGCTTGTATTTTTAACTCTACAAAAGCATAGAATACTTGAAAAAAGAAATGGATTTATTCTTCTTACGTATCATATATAGAAAACCTTATCATGCTATTTTTTTAAAACAAAATAAAAATGTAATGGATGCAGGATGACTAGATGGCTCGGCTGGTTAAGGATCTGACTCGATTTGGGCTCAGGTCATGATCTCAGGATTCTGGGATGGAGCTCCATATCTGTTTCCCCCTTCAGTGGGAAGTCTGCTTGTCTCCCTCTCCCTCTGCCCCTCCTCCAATATGTTGACCCATGCACTCTCTCTCTCAAATAAATAAATATTTTTTTAAAAATGTGCAGATGCTATTGCAAAACCTATAGCCACACTGAAAAAAAATGAAGATTAAACTCATTATTCCATTCCCCAGAGTTTGCATTCTTAACAATTTATAGCAGTTCTTTCCAAAATATCTATCATCTATATGAAGAATGTCAGGCAACTAAATTAATCAATTAAAGATTATATTTCTCTAGTAGTGTAGGAATTTGGAAAATCTATTAAACATTTGTCTTTGGTATGCCTTTCAGATAACTTCTGCCTTTAGGTATGTTTATTCAAAACATAGATTCTTGGTAAGAGAATCTAATTAGCATAGCTTAGGCTATGGTATCATCCTTGAGGCCAGGATATGAGGGTGATAAGATTGCCCTAACATAACTACAGGAATCAGTTAGTGCACAGGCCAAAGGGGAGAATGGTTATACACAGATTAAAAACAGCTTCTCACTGCAAACACACATGCATATGTACACCTACCTCACACATATGCCCTCCACAAAAATATTTGCTGATATGTCCTTTTGATAAGTGAAAAAAGAAACTGAACCATGGAAACTTAAATCTTAAACCTATTTGACAGTAAATTTTGTAACACCTGATTTATATTCCATATTTTTTATTGACTGCCAAGAAAACTAACTTAAAAACTCACAAACTAACATGTTTAAAATCCAAATATATTTTGAATAAATATAAAGTCCAATATATAATTCCACTGGACAAATAATTATTCAACCATTACCATGCACAAGTACCTGGTACCTCAGGAAATAAAGGATAATTTAAAATAGAGAGAATGGTATGTACATTCTTATAATCAACTAAGGGAATCAGGTAAATACATACATAATCATAATATAATATGTGTTTCGATTTTTCTTTTTAAATTGTCTTTGTGTATGGCTGACTTTACCAAATTTTGAAGAGGAGAACATGATAATTTTGTTGCAAAGATAAAGTATCTAATATCGTACATAATACACTCTGTTATTAAAATACAGTCAGCCACTCTGGCTGTGTTCTCTGGCCTCCTCTTTCCAGTCTCTAAATAGCTGGGAAAACAAACGCTAAGTACAACAAAGACACAACAAGAAAATAAGAAATCATTCTTCCAGATTTTTTTTATTATGTTCAGTTAGTCAACATATATTAGCACATCATTAGTTTTTGATGTAGTGTTCAACGATTCATTAGTTGCGTATCATTTTTCCAAATTATTTATGGAAACCGATTCAACTCTCTCAAGTTTCTTCTTAGGAACTCAGAACCTGCCTTTCTTCTACTATATCCAATACTTTTTCAGTATATATTGGCAAGAATAATTTTTAAACTGTTTTCTTAGCAGTCAAAATTTTAAATTATATGTAAAATTCCTAAAGGGTTGGGAAAATTTATTTGCAATTTCCGAGATCCATGTCAGTGGATCAACACTTCTCAGTGAAGCTCTCTGTGCCTCCTGGATTTAGATATCTGTTTTTTCCCCTCCAGATTAGGGAAGTTTTTAGCTACAATTTGCTCAAATAAACCTTCTGTCTCCCTTTTCTGTTTCTTCTTTCTGGGGTTCTTATAATAGGAAAGTTATTATGCTTGATATAGTCACTGAGTTTCCTAGTTCACTTTCATGCTTCAGGATTTTTCTTTCCCTTTTTTGATGAGCTCCATTGTTTTCCATAATTCTATGTTCTTTATCACTTATTCGATCCTCTACCTCTCCCATCCTTGTAGCCATTATATTCAGTCAGTTTTGAATCACTGTTTTTATTTTTTTTAATTCTGGCTTGATTGGCTTTAAGCTCTTTTATGTCTGTGGTAAGGGTATCCCTAATGTTTTCTGTGCTATTCTCAAGCCCATTTAGTATCCTTATGATTATTGCTATAAATTCGGGGTCAGGCATATTACTTATACCCGTTTTGATTAGATCCCTGACCGTGACCATTCCTTTTTCTTTCTTCTAGGATGAATTCCTCTGTCTCGGCATTTTAACCTAGGTTTCTGTCTTCTCTCTCTCAGGGTTAAGAAACCCTGTTGTTTCCTGCTCCTGAGAGTAACGGCTTTGTGAAGAAGAGGTCATATACTGTCCAGGGCCTGGTGCTTCAGGAAGTATTTCCGGTGTATGCTGTGTGCACTCTGCTGCTATGTTATGGCTGCTCTATCCCTCAGGTGAGTCCTCTGCAGAGTTTCTCCTTGCCTGTAGTGGGGATTGTCTGGACCTTGGCCAGAGTGTGACAAGTTTAAATAGGTATGCTCTAGTCTGCTTGCTAAGAGACCTGATGCTATTTCCACTAGAACTGAGGCTTTGCAGAACTCTATGATCAGTACATGTCATGTGTGCAGGTTTGTGCTGATTTCCTGGATGTGGGCCTGCTTGGTGTCATTAGGCACACCTGCCCTAGAAAAACAGTACCAGCAGAGCACAGTAGGACAAGATTTGGTGTAAACCATTTAGTCAGTGCTAGCACTATGCTGTTTCCTGAAGTCGTTTATGCTGAGGGGCAGGAAAGGGAAATGGCACTAGCCAACTCCTTTGTCCCTGGAGAGTGGGGTCTGTGCCTGTCCCTTTCAAGAAAGGATTCTCAGCAGAGAAAACAATTTCCCCTTCATGCATCACAGGCATTTTTCAGATCACTGATTTCACACTGTCTCTCCCTGGGTTGCTAGCCTGCCTGGAGCAATGCAGAGCACCCTGGGCTCTACCTTAGCCAGGCTGCTGACTTTTAAAATTCCAAACTTCTGGGACCTGGTGTGGTGGGGACCTGTGCTGGTCCTCTGGGAAAGCATCACACCATGCTGGGACTGATGTGGGTTTGATCCAGAAGAGCAGTAACACTAGAGTTCAGGGACATGGGATTTGAAGCCAGTAAGCAAAACAGCCAGTGCCCAGTTAGCTGCCCTCAGCAGGGGTCTCCATGCCTATGTTGAGGGATGGAGAGGGAAATGATGCCCACCTTTTGTTTTGTCCCCAGAGGGACAATGCCACCTCTCAGAGATGTGCTCCAAATAGAATAAAGAGTCTCTCCATTTGTCATTAGGTGATCCTCAGATCGCACAGTCTTCGAGGTTATTTGCCTGCCTCCACTTGAGGTTTCTATTGTAGCCAAGACTGGGGACCTCTGAAACTCTAGTCTTTGAGCCCCACTGGTTGCAAAAAACCACAAAAATCAGCCCCTCTCATTTTCCCAGCCAATGGCTTTTGGGAAGTGTGTGCTTATCTCCATTAGCTCCACTTTCTTTTGCCTTTCTCTGCAACCAGGGCTCACTTCCCCTCCACAGCATCCATGATCTGTTTCTCCCCCAAACCACATCTTCACACTTCCTACCTTCTTGAAGTAGCCTCTTCTCTACTTCTTTATGTAGTTTGTTCTATCGGTCCTCAGGAGGATTGCTTGAGTATTCAGAACAATTCAATAGTTATCCAGCTACACTCAAGGGAGGAGCGACTTGGGTCCTCCAACTATGCTGGCATCTTAGCTCCCCCGGCCCTGCAGTATCCCTTCCTTGAGAATCTGGAGGGTAGGAGAGATGATTAGCAAAGTGGAATTTGACATTTCTGGGTAAACTAACAAAATTAGATATAATAGCAGCCCAAGACCCACAAAAATCCTTAACAAAGTATTCTGATTTAGCATTATGATTAAATTTAACATTGTGCTGATTTCAGAATACATAATGCATTGAAAGACAAGCAATCCTAGAATTGGTGCAGCTTTTTATATTCTTGAGGACAACAGAGAAGATAACTATCTGCTAAGCTATTATTAATATTCCCCTTCTTTTATGACTGCATTTTAAATTAGTCGACTAATTCAAATCCCGTTCAATTCCTTGCCAATAGTGATACTTTGGGAAGGAGTGTCTGAAAAGACATTTCCTATGTGTATGAAAATTAAATATCCTAAATATGATTTTTCAGCTGATAGAAAGCCAGCATCAAAGACAAATTCTGTTCTGAATATTCCCAAATCTAGAAACACAGGCAAAGGTGAGATTTTTTTCTTTTTTTAAATAATAGCTTTAGGGGTGCCAGGGTGGCTCAGTGAGTTAAGCCTCTGCCTTTGGCTCAAGTCATGATCTCAGGGTCCTGGGATCGAGCCCCACATCAGGCTCTCTGCTCAGCAGGGAGCCTGCTTCCCCCTCTCTCTCTGCCTGCCTCTCTGCCTACTTGTGATCTCTCTCTCTCTCTGTCAAAAAAAGAAAGAGAGAAAGAAAGAGAGAAAGAAAATAATAGCTTTAAAAACATTTCAAACATCTTAGAAGTTATTTTATATAGATGATAAATATTCATGTTTCTTAACTAACACTAAGGCATTTCTTAAGTTGTTTTTCCCTTCTTTTTAGCTCTACAATAAACAAAAAGATGATAAATACAATGCTACTTTAATGTTACAGCTTCCTTCTTAATAATTTGTTCCTCCTACTGGTTAGCATTTTTCAAAAGTCATTTAATATTTATAAGAAATTCCATGTTCTTTTCCTAGAAAGTAGAGTGGTTTTAATAGCTGTAATATGCTTTAGATAAGTATAATTTTGTTTAACATTGTCTGTTTCAATTCAAAATGACCTTAACTTGAAGATTGCCTATGTACTACCACAATTTTCAGGTGTAAGCAAAAACAATCTAACAAGTTACACTGGTTGAATTTAAAACATAAAAATCAAAACTATCAAAAAGATCAAATTATATTTGGCCATAGGTTTGGTAGATTATGAACATGTGCAATTTTTTTGACAATGAAATTAGAAATAATCAAGTGCTAGTCAATTTTCCTCCAGCGTCATTCTGGAAAACTCCAGTACTTTAGCAACTAATTCATGATATAATTACAATGTTCTAAGCTACTGAGTCGAAGGAGCTCAAACTTATTGATTCAATTAATAAAGAGAGCATATTACACTTATATCTATCTAAAAAGAAGTATATAAGTTGGATTAGGACCTCTAAATGATAGCATCTACGTCAATGAACAAAATAACAATCTATATGGGTAAATGTTTTGTGTTTACTATATATAAAGACTAAAATAAATTTTCCTTTTCTTCCTGAAAAAAATTAAACACTAACATTTATTGCTTGGTTTTATAGATCCCATTGGTGAGTACAAAGAGAAACAATGCAGATTAATGGCCCTCCAGTGCTCAGAATCTATTGAAATAAGTTAAAAGGAATCTTCCTAAACACCTTTGAATCTCATTAAATCTTCACCAAGAAATTATGAAATATGAGGAAAAGGATAAAATAGGAGATAATTTCCAGGCATCTGGCTTAAATGACTATATGAATGATAAACTTATTAGCCAAAATATGGGAAATCAGTGGAGGCCAGGATAGAAAACATGCTGAGGTCATTTTTTAACTTACTGATGGTGAGATGCCAGAAACACTTCCAAGTGGAGATATTCATCACCTGTAAGAAGGAAAAACATTAACAAAGTAGGTAATACACCATTTTAAATAGTCTTAATTAGTTACATTAATAATTTCATATATGTAGAAAATTTTAATATTTATATGAGGGAAATTTATAGACAATAGGAAACAATCTAATTAAAGGGAAAGGAATATATAGTTACAGAGATTGTGTGATCTTAATGTTTAAAAATAAAATGTATTTGTAATATTTATTTAATTCATTTTGAGAAAAGAAATAGTCTTAGAATTTCCACATATTCTTATGAAATACCTATAGATACATGAATTTTTTTCTTAGCTCTCTTATCAGTTGGGTAAATGGTGAATTAGAATAATTCTGACAAGCAAGCTACATAATATATAATTTATGATAATAATGTGAAAGATTCCCCAGAAGTCTCCATATTCCTCTAATTCACACACACACAGAGTGTGTTTTGGTTAATTCACATACACATACATGAGGCTTCATGATTACATATATATGTTATATAATATATACATGTGTGTCTATATATTTAACTACACTGCTCTCATTAAAAAAATGAGAACACTGATAAATGGGGCTCAGATATTTAAGATGAACTATTTTAATAAAAATTTTTATTTGTACTGGGGCACCTGGGTGGCTCAGCTGGTTGGATGGTGGACTCTTGATTTTGTCTCAGATTATAATCTTGGGGTCCTGGAATTGAGCCCTGCGAGCCCTGCATTGAGCTCTGTGATTAGTGGGGAGTCTACTTGAAGAATCTTTCTCTCCCTCTGCCCCTCTCCCCACTCATGAGCACATAGGTGTGTGTGTGTGTGTGTGTGTGTGTGTGTGTGTGTGTGTGTGAGAGAGAGAGAGAGAGAGAGAGAGAGCTTTTTATCTCTCTAACTAAATCTTTTAAAAAAGCCAGATTCCATTTAATAATAATTTTTTAAAGATAATTTTATTTGTATCAATTCTTTTAAAACATCTTTAATCAATAATCATTATCAGTTATATTTTGCTTCAACATAAATCTAGAACATAGGGAAGTTTTTTTATCTTATAAAGTATACCGCAAGCATAAAAGGACATGAAAATAAAAGTCATTTTGCCTAGGGCAAAAGTTTACCCTCATTTTGAACAAGGTGTCCATCTTCTTTTTATTAAGATTTTATTTATTTATTTGAGAGAGAGAGAGAAAGAGCACAAGCAGGGGGAGGGGCTGAGAAGCATACTCTCCACTGGGCACAGAGTCTGAGGTGTGGGCTCCATTCCAGGACCCTGAGATGATGACCTGAGCTGAAATCAAGAGCCAGTGGCTAACTGAGCCAGCCAGGTGCCCTGAACAAGATGCTCCATCTTAATGAAGAAGAAGTGTCTCCATTCCTATACTCAATTTGCCTACGAGTATTTAGTTTCAAGTTTATAATTACTTCTTTATGTTTTGTGTGTGTGTGTGTGTTTGTACGTAGAATGTGTGCACACAGGTGTATCTCCGTGTGGATATTATGAAACAAATTAAATAGCATTTACAATGTAAGTTGAATGGGATACACAGCATATATATAAACACACACTCATACACTTTTTAAAATCATCTCATAAATATACAGTCGCATTTATATTCTTATTTATGTTTGGTGCTTCCAAGCATCTATCTCATTAGAATGTAATGCCCTTCTGTTAGCGTCCTTAATTTGAAGGAAACCAGAGGGAAAAAGAAAGTAGAAATGGAGTACAGTAAAAGGAAGGGGAGTCATCATACTGGAATATTGGGAGAGCTGGAGAAACATGCTTGAGGCTAGGTTTCTAGAACTCATGCCTTAATCTATTTTGCAAAATTGGCATGAGGTCACCAACCTTTGCCACTGCAAATGCAGTAGCCAGGAAGCATCTGTATTCCTGCCATGAACACAATCTTCAGCAGCTGCTATTGCTGGGAGCAACAAAGTCACTGTTCATCATGAATGCCATCGCAACCACTCATAATTACGAAATTCTGTTTCCACCTTCCTTCAGCACCATTTTTTAAAGATTTTATTTATTTGAGAGAGAGACAGAGAGAAACAGAAAGAGAGAGCATGAGCAGGGGAGGGGCAGAGGGAGAGAGAAAAGCAGGCTCCCCCATGAGCAGGCAGCCCAATGATGCAGGGCTGGATCCCAGGACTCTGGAATCATGACCTGAGCCAAAGGCTGACATTTAACCAACTGAGCCACCAGGTGCCGTTTCAGCACCATTTTTGTTTTTTCGTTTCTACAGTCTCCATCACCTGCTAGTGCCCAAGCTGTAAAGAAGCGTGGGGAAACAAGTGCTCTGATTTCTACCTTGGGGAGATAAGGTGGAAATGTTCCCAGACTATAGAAAAGTGTTCAATGAATAATGGACAATAAGGCAAATGAATGATACTGGTTCGCTCTGTTAATAATCACTGGGAGATGAGTACCTACCCATTGCAAGTTGGAAAGTTACTCAGCTCCCTGTTATGTGATGGCAAAATACTTGGTCAAGGATCACCTGCTCTGTTCATGGAGATGCAGACCACATACTCAATGTCACCACAATTTAGAGGAAGTAGTATAAAAACAACAAGAAATTGAGCAAAAATTGGCTGTGTTACTATGCTTTCAACAATTTTGTGCAGCTGTCAGTAAAGTCTGAGAAGAGATGAATGAACTGAAACCAGAATTAACCTAGCTTCCAGGGAAGGTGACAGGGAATAAAATCGGCTTTGTTAAGAGAGGCTCTTTCTTCTTAACAGCCTGATAATCAAACTTTTCTGAGAGTTCCCTAGCACAGAGCCTTCTAGATTGAGAAAACTGTACACCTCTGTACTTCCTGATTCTACTCGAAGATGAAAATGTCAAGCAGCAGCATTAAAGCATGTACAACTGGAACCCCACACTTTTGAAAGCACCATCCGCTAAGGTTGTTCTTCCAAATGAAATGGTAGCCAGAAACCACAAAACTATTGCTTATAGTGGAAAAGTGGAATGGTGAGGTCAAGGCAGTAGCCATTAAACTACAGGGTAACACACAGGCAGAACACAGAGCCCAGGAAATGAAATATTATGATCTTCAGACTTAGAGACCATGTTAACATAAGATCCTGGCTGTGTTTAGAGACTGGAAGCTAATTGGTTATCTTTACAAGTTTTGAGGAAACTCTTGCCAATATGAAACCTCAGATATGGCCTGCAACAACCTGTAATTGCTCAATCTCTACAGCAATTTATAAGACCCCAACTTCCACCAACTTAAAATTAGCTGTTAAATCTATATAGCCTGCAAGAAAAATATCCTTCCCAATGGGATCTGCTCAGAAGTGATAATGAGGTATAATAAAGCATAGTAAGAATCTTCCAAAAGCAAAACCAGGACTTTCATATTAACTGAAAGAGTAAGTTTTCCTCACAGATAAGTGATTACTTCAGGGTCTCCCCTTTACTCCTTCAGAAAAAAAGTTCATGTTTCCTCTTCCTTTGGTACTACTGAATATTATGTGAGTGAGCTGAAGACAAATTGCTTTTTAGGTAGTAGGTTACCAGACCCTAAGAAACAATATCCTCATATGATGGAGAGATCCCAATTTTAAG
>CM053609.1:72658556-72688441 GCA_028646535.1 Procyon lotor | reverse complement strand
CTTGCTCACCAGGGAGCTTTTTTTCCCTCTGCTTGTCATTCCCCCTGCTTGTGCTCTCTCTCTGACAAATAAATAAAATCTTCAAAAAGAAAAAAAAAACTTAAATGATGGATATCTAATAAACAGAGTTACTTTATTTGAAGAGAATTCATTAGCGGCTGATACCTAAGCCTCCATTTGCCTCAACTGCAAATGGGAAAAATATTGATACTCTGATTTTCTAATACCATATATAGCTCAGGTGGAATTGCTCTATAGATAAAGGTAGTCAGCTGAACAAGGAAATTGGTAGTGATTTTATGATATATAAGGAAAGGTTCAGTTAAATTTATACCTTAGCTACATACCTTGGGTCAAGGAGCGTCCAAAGCACATAGACTAGAGGAAAGTTGCTAGAGTTTCTCCTAGTTGTTTCTTTTTTTTAAATTGCCCTCTTCCAGTATTTCCAGAGTCTTTAATCTTTCCTTATTTTTAATTTGTAGCTGAACAATATTTTGGTGGTTTTTAAAAAATTGTTATATTCCTCATAAAATGCTTAATCCAGTTTACTTAGACATATCTTACATCAAGGTCTTCATATCTCGGATTTCTCAAGGGCCCGTGTGAACACAATTAAGGGCATTTTAGATAGAAACACTCAGGTACAGTACTAGCTATGAAAGTACAAATGTATAATTTCCATTTTGTTGAGACAACCATAAATACAATTTTGCATAAAGTAAAATCCAATGTCTTACTCACCCAGTTATAGCAGAAAATAAGTACGTAAAAACATATATCCAGAGAAATAATCTAATAACTTTTAAAATTAAAACACCTTTTAAAATGTAGTGTGCATTTCTTGCCACATTAAAATAATTCTAAGAAATGATGTAATCTAATTTTCAATGAATGACTTGATATAAGGGATTCTTATAACTTTATTTCTTACATTTTAGTAGGATAATACCATAGATGTCTTCTTGAATAGGTATTTTGTGTTAAGGTAATAACTCTCAAAAGATCCCTTAACCAAAAAACTCAAACTTCTGGGAATTTTGTTTGTTTGGCTTTTCTCATTGTGGTAACTTCTATTCTCCATCATCATTTACTCTCTAACAAGCCTGTTTTCATCACTCCCATTTTTCTTTCCCTTCTGAGTGTGTTGAGCATTGTGTATAATTTCTGCTATTAGTCTTTGTAGTTTATAAATGTTACAAAAGAGATAATCAGTACTAATCAGTACTATGTATATTTATATATATTGTAATATATAATATAAATAATATATCATATAGTCTATATAGTGCCTAAAATATTGTTCATGTTGCATTAGCTAGTTTGACTGGGGTTAAATGATTTTCCTTAATTTCAGAGTTTGAAAATAGCCTAGGAAGACATGATTATTTAAAGCCTTAGACTCTCATAAGTAAAGAATACCAATCTGATATAGTCCAACATTATTCCATCCGTCATCTAACAATATATGCTGAGAATGTATTATGTGCCAGGCACCAGGAAGACACTTGAAATATATGAGGAACCAAAACAGGAAAAGAACCTGCCCTTATGGAGATATATTTCTGTAAAGGGAAATAGAAAATAAGTTATTTGAAGAAAGAAATATAATTTCTTCATTGTTATTTGAAGAAATATAAATGACATAAAGAGGATAAAGAGTTCCAAATATTCATGTTCTGTTATATGTAGCACTCAGGGAAGACTCAGATAATGAGACATTTGAGTAGAGACCTGAAAAACATGAAGTAGAATGTATATTATATGGAAGAAAAGTGTTAGAAGTACAGAGAATAAGAACTGTGAAAATACTAAAATGGGAGCATGTTTGACATTTTGTAAGAACAGCAAGGTAGCCAGAGCCAATGGAGCAAAGAAAACACGGGAAGAGTGTGGTGGAAAACGTAGAAGGGTGGTGGGACCAGAAATGACCACGACCAAGACTTTGTCTTACATTATAAGCTGGAGAGGAGGCCATCAGAGACATTAAGAAGAGACATAGTCTCCGTGACACTGTGTTAAAGGATTTCTCTATTGGGTTGCAAATAGATTTTAGGGTGCAAACGCAGAAGCAAGGGGGCCTGTTAGAAGCCAATGCAATAAAGCAGTCAAGAAAAAATGGTGGTGCTATGCATGTGCTTTAAAAAAGAGCAATAGGGTTTAGGTTTTGAACATGTCAAGTTTGAAGCGCACATTTGAATAAACAGTAAGCAATTAAATATATATGTGTTCAGCTGAGGAGAGAGGTCCCAGAGGAAGATGTAAAAATTCTAGATGTGAAAAATTACAACTTTTGTGTGGGCTGGAAGGTATTATCCAGGAGACAGACAAGAATTCATAATGTAGGGGAAAAAACAATGTGGGTGAAAAAAAATTACTGACACTATGCCTTTGAGTAGAAGAAAGGGAATGAGATGTCATGAGAAAGGGGAGAAACTGATTTTAGAACAAAGCAAAGAGGTTAGAGCCCTAGCAACAGAAAAAAAAGGCCACTATATGTGGGTGCAGAACTAAGTGGCAGGGTATATATGGGGGAAGGAGGAAGAATATATTCAAATTACTTTCGATTGTATCTAGTATTCACAGTAATGTAAGGAGCTGATTCATCCGTGGCTGGTGATGGGGAAAGGATTTTTCCAGGTGAAGACAGAGAAGTTTCTGTGAATGTGGGAGAATAAATTGGGAAATATACAGACTTTTAAAGAAACACTTAGAGGTAACTTGAGATAAATTTTACAGAATTCTTAGAAGGGGGAGGGACTAAATACTTCTCCTCTGTCTACTTTTACTCTCCTAACAGGTGGAAAAGAAACACACCAATATTTCAGTGAAGTCTGCAATTGCAGTTTTGATGGAATGAATACATTGAGTAGTTTCTAGGATAAATTACCATATAGAAAGTCCACACAGGTTTACTTGCCAGCTTCTCTCTCAAAGGAGCACTAGTACTTTTCTAAGTTTTAGGAGCTTGACAGATAGAAGTCTAGGCCAGAGAAACAAAAGGCTTCTTCCAGATGAGAACAGTTTTGACAAGCAGAAAATGTATTATCTTTTGGAGCAAAGGCAAAGAAAGATGGGGTTCAAAAATGTCAAGTAACCTATAAAACGTTTATGAAGTAAGATTTATTTTGTTGGTAATAGAATGTATTATCTCAAGCACAAGTCAACAAGTTTTATGAGAAGATTTAAACTATAGGTCCTTAACTATGATTTTGGACCTATTTCATATGTGCTTATGAAATAGCGTGGACAGAATATTGCAGACAAAACTTTACTTAGTTAATTTTGGCCCTCCTACATACCAACTTTTGTTGAATTCCTGAAATCTCATAGCCTTAAAGAAATTAAAACCTAACACTTAACACAATAATCTAAAGATTGTTTATTTATTTATTTGACAGAGAAAGAAATCACAAGTAGGCAGAGAGGCAGGCAGAGAGAGTGGGGGGGAAGCAGGCCCCCTGCTGAGCAGAGAGCCCTATGTGGGGCTCAATCCCAGGACCCTGAGATCATGATCTAAGCCGAAGGCAGAGGCTTAACCCACTGAGCCACCCAGGCACCCCTTAACACAATAATCTAAAGTTATAAACTTAAATATCTGATTGCATTTCAACTCTACATATATTTACCTATTGCCTAAAATGAAATATATTTCCATGCATTGGCAATTCCACTGAAATGCAGACTTGGACAAAAATGCATAATGAAGAATCAATATCTCTTTATTAAAATATTGCAGCAAAAGTAAGGAGCTTAAAATAAATAGCTGTATGTTGGTTTAAGATTACCTTAACATTTCAATCTTCCCTGTGATCCATTTTGAATATCAAGATAGGTTTAATAAGGGAAGAGATGAACAATGTTATGGCGTGGATGGAATTCTGCCTAAGCATATATACGAATAATTAAGTGGTGTCCATTTGATATTTAATTTACATTTCTGTGACATTTCACTGATAATAGGACAAAAATATTTTTCTCTTTTACATCTATTTTTGTGATGAACATATTTTTATATGTAAAGATAATACCAATAATACACAAGATATATTTAAATGTTATTTAATAATAACAAAATCCAGTTATGATTCATGTGCATTTTATCATGACAGTTTCTTTCTAAATTTACAAAGTGACTGATGAGGTTTACCAGTACAATCCATTATGGTGAAACAGAGTGAAGCTAATTTCTCAAGAGTAAATTAACCTTTGGGGCGCCTGGGTGGCTCAGCCATTAGTATCTGCCTTCAGCTTGAGTCATGATCCCAGGGTCCTGGGATGAAGCCCCACATTGGGCTCCCTGCTCAGCGGGAAGCCTGCTTCTCCCTCTCCCACTCCCTCTGCTTGTGTTCCTGCTCTCACTCCCTTTACAAATAAATAAAATCTTTAAAAAAAAAAAGAGTAAATTAACCTTTGACCTGGACCTGATTAATAGTTACTAACCAACGTGGCCAAATAGTTTTGGACTAATAGTCTAAACCAATGCTAAACTTACCAAATCACTGTATTTTCAAAATCAGTTTTACTCAAATTTCTTGGAATAATAAAACAAATCCTTAAAGTAATTTTCCGAATTTGCTCCCCATACTTTATTTTTACCTAACTAAACTTTAGATTTCTTGACTCTCATGATCTTATGAAAGACAATAAACACAAATTTAGAAATTTAGAAAATTTAGAGGACTTTGGGTTCTCCATACCTCCAGCTGTCTCCCAAAAGAGACATGCTAGAGCCAGGACACCTTATTGATACGTGGTCTATTTCTGCCTTCCATGGGGGACTGTTTCTCCCTATTGCTCTATCTTTCTACGGAAAAACATGATATAGAAATTAGAAATAGTTTGGAATATAACTTTCATTGATTATGTAATATTCTGATTTTAAAAATTATGTCATACTTCCTTTCTGCTCATTTCCTGAGGTGTTTGAATTGCTGACTGTATTTTGTTTCACACATTTTCTAGTAAAATTTTGGATGACAATGAGGCTTCCAACTATAAATATATATGTATATATACATGAACAATTCAGACATATTTATGTATAGAGATATACATGTGTGTGTTCACGTATATATCTGATTAAAGCTTTGTCTGATAATAAATACTTGAGTTCTAAAAAAAATTTAAGTGATTCAGGGCAGATTGAATTTTTATTATTTATTTATTTGAGAGAAAGTGTGCATAAGTGGGAGGAGGGGCAGAGAGAGAGGGAGAGAGTGCATCTCAAGCAGACTCTCTGCTGAGCATGAGCCCTAGGCAGGGCTCCATGTGGGGCTCCAATGGGGCTTGATCTTACAACCCTAAGATCATGACTGGGGCTGAAGCCAAGAGTCAGGCACTCAACTGACTGTGCCCCCAGGGTAGATGGAATTTGATAAAGCTCTGTGGTTGTTTCAATCATATTCACACTAAGAAACAAAATAGCAAGGTAGATATAGCACTGTGAGCTTTCCAATCACAAATCTAATTGTGAAGCTCACTACTTGTGTGACTTCGGACATGTTAATTTACATCTCTGAGTTCAGTTTGCTCAGGTATAATGTTGGGTTTTCAATATAATAATACAATTGTTATGATCCACATGTCCTGGGAAGTTTATTTTCCCATACAATTCCTCTAAACCCAAGACACCAGAATCCAGATCGCCTAGATCCCAGAAGTCTACTTTTTTCTCCTCTGCCAAAAAGGAGGGAAATCTTTAAAAAACATGTTTAAAAAACATCTTTATCATGTTTTTCCTATAGAAAGATAGAGCAATAGGGAGAGACACAATCCCCCAGGGAAGGCAGAAACAGACCATGCATCAATAAGGTGTGCTGGCTCCAGCACGTCTCTCTTAGGAGATAGCCGGAGGCACAGAGACCCCACAGTCCTCTTCTTGTGATACTCCTCTGCAGGACGTTCTTTTATCCCACACTGTGTGATATCATGGAATTTGTCCTGAGACTTGTTGCAAAAGATGAAGTAACCCAGAAAGGATCCACTCTGAGCGCTAAATACCGAACCTGGTGCTTGGCACACAATAAATGCTTTGTCACTTACATTTCCTCCTCTATCTTCTGAACAAATGCAGAGAAATTAGAGTGAGTACTTCAAAGCTAAATCTGTTTTCTTTTTGCAAAAACCACACAGAACAATTTTCTATTAATTTGAGATGTGCCAACTGCCTTCTTGTTTTCTTCTAAAAATAGAGAATATCCATTGCTAATAAAAGACAAATGAATTTTTTTTTCACAAAAGGAATATAACGTATACACCTAAAACCTATCACTTCTCCATCTAAGCCATCTAAGTGGGCCATGGCATGCATTCATGCTAGGCTCCCTTGCTAGAAGATAGCCGAAGTCAAAATCACAGTTATAGGATAGAACGTTTTTCAGCAATCATTAAAAGAGAGAATCTCATAATTTTGCTTTTCTCACATTGGAATTGACAGATTAACTGGAAAAGTTTTTTTCTTTTGTTTCATTTTATTTTTAGCTCTTTATGAGAGTAGAGAAGAATGTAGGTAACATATAATGTATAGTTTAAAAATGAACATTCATGCACTTAGCATTAAGTTTTAGATATAAAATGATAACCAATGTATTTGTGAAACCATATGCACTCCAAGTATAAAGCATCCATTTTCCTGGTCTCCAAAGATGGCTTCTCTTTCTGTGTTAATCTTCTTCTTGCCTTTCCCCACCATTACACTGTTATGAGCGAGACTGTTGGTTATTTATCCCATATACTTCTCCTTCCCCCTTTTCATACAGAGCCCTGATTTTATTGAAGGTGGCAATCTACTCAGCTAAACGACTGCATTTTCTAGCTTCTGTGACCACTGAGATGAAAGATCTAAGTGAAAGGCATTGAATAGGGCTCTCAAGAGAACTCTTTTTCTATTTGTCCCTTTTTCTTCCTCTTCTTATTACTATCTATAATGTGTTCTCGATGTCTGAGCTTCAACAATCTCCTTTTGAACTTGAACACAGAGGTAATTCTTAGTAAAGAGCAGCAGAAAAAACAAGTGGAGCCTCGATGCAGTCGCTGGATACTCACTTCCCAGGCTTCCTATAGTTGAAAAATAGTATCTGAAAATATTTGAACTACTATAGTAAGGTCTCTATTAGTAGGGATTCAACATAATTCCTAGCTGACATTTATATTTATGCATAAAAATATTCTTTTTCCCCGCATGGGTTTAGATACATATATAAAAGGGATTATATTATAAAGAGACTTGTGGTTTGCTTACCACACACTGATATTTTGAGATTCATTTAGCGCCTTATTCTCTTGAATATATGAATAGCAATTTACTTATCCACTTTACTGTTGATGGAGATTTGGGTCATGTCTAGATTTATTAGTACTACTAGAAATGTTGCTACGTGTAATCTTGCATATATCTACTACACTACTTGTGAAAGATTGTCTAGTGTATTCTATTTTTGAAATTCTCAGGTCATGTAACATGTGCATTTTTAAGTATACGTAGTAAAGAAAAATTGTTTCTCTATGTGCTTTTACCTATTTAAACTGACTAGCAATGAAAGAATTGCACTATTTTTTCATTACTTTTTGGTAATATCTTTTTTTTTCTCTTTTGCTAGCCTAGTCGGTATGAAAATTTATCTCTTGATGTTATTTCACACACTTCAATTTCTAGTGAGATAGAGTATTTTTGTCATATGTTTTTACAACATTGTGCTTCTGTGAAATGACCGTTCTTACCATTTTCCCCTTTTTTATTGAACACATTATTTTTATTAGTTTATAATAATTATTTTATATTTAAAATAAAATCTATTTCAGTTGGGAATTGTAAAAATATCTCTGTTTATGGCATTTATACTTACTATTTTCAGTATAATGTACTTGCAGATATCAATCTCCTGCTTTATGATTTGTGGTTTTATTTTATATCTTATTTAGAATTATCCTCTAACCACAATTAAGTAGTGTAAGTCTATAATTGAACTTAAATTTAGGTGAAGTGCCAGGAAGAGATCAAATTTCCTTTTGTAAGCATATGGGGAATCAATTTTCCCAGCACCATACCTTTATACTCTAACTTCTCCCCACGGATCTGAAAGGCCACCTATTTCATTACGTTTACAGAGAATTTTGGTAATTTTCTTGGACCTCTGTTCTACTCATTCATTTAATTTTCTATTCCTGCACAATAGCACATTATCTTAAATATGACAAGTTCATAATTAGCATAAGCAATTAAAATTCCCCTTCCTTGTTCCCTCCAGAATTTGGTTATTTTTGATTGTTGGCTATTTTTGATTGTTGGGTCTTCATATAAGTTATAGAATCAGCTTACCATAAGATTTCATGAAAATCTTATTTCTGAGTCTGGAATTGCATTGTAAGCATAGATAGATTTGGGAGCTATTAACATTTTAATGATATTACATTTTCCTTTATTATGAATATAGTGTGCCACTTCATTTATTTACATCTTTTAAAAATATCTTTCAAGACAAATCTGAAATTTTCTTCATAAGATCATGAAGATATTTTGTATTCATCTGAGGTCTTTTAAATGTTTGTTTCATTTTCTTGGTTTTGATTTGTTTTATCTGCATGTGCTTCAACCTGTGTGTATATAGCTGGTGCCTAAAACTGCAACATGAAATACAAAAAATGGTAGCAAATACGTTTCTTGTTACTGACTAAAGGACTGCTTTTTAGTATTTTAATGCATTTAAACTGTTAGAATTTTATTTTAGTTATCTTTCCCAGGGTAAGCAAGTTGCATTTTATTTCTGATGTGCTAGTTTTTTAAATGTGTATGAAAACTTTTGTATCAGAACTGTATGTTCAATATTGAGATTGACCTATGATATTCTTCTTTTACCTAGCCTGTCAGGCTGTTCCCAATGTTTCAGTAGCCTGACAAAATGCATTGTGGAGTTTTTGTTGTGTTGTCTCATGAGAAAAAAAAATATTGTGCTTCATTGGACATATATGTTCTTTGAGTATCAGGTAAAGATCAGATGTAAATCTCTGGGTCAACTTTTTTGATGATTTGTATAATATTTACATTTCTAAAATTCATTAGAATGACCTCATAAAAATAATTCCTATACAAAAAGTGGCGAGAAATGTAGTTTCTTACCATATACATTTTTATTCTTGAGTTAGCTTAATTTTCAGTTTTGACCTTACTCCTGACTCTGAGATCTGTGGTTCTGATCAGTATCTTCCTGCTGTCGTTCCACTTGCTTGGAGCCTACCGTGATATTTAACCTGAACCTGCCTTTCTTATAAGTGTTCTGGCTTCAGCTATGTTCTGGCTCTCCTAAAAGTGACGTGCTCTAAATAAGCTCTATGTAAGCAAATCTTTCTTACTGTTGTGGACAGTATCTATTTTGGTAAATATTGTGAAAGAAAATGCAGAGGAGGCGATGATAAAACAGAGATTCTATCCATTATACCGTAAAGATCTGGCTTCGTTTTATCAATAATATAACGCCTTTATTAATAATTGAATTGATAAGTCGCTGACAATGGCTTATGGTGGTACCATTTCTAGAAAACACATTTAAATTTTAACTGTCATCTTTCAAACTTAAGGCTGTCATTTATGCATTAAGTCAGTGAGAAAGTGTTTGGACACTGAAAAGTCCTGGCAGGCCTCAAATGGCAACGCGTATCAAGTGGTCTGATCTACATGTCAGGAAATTCCTACCTACTCAGCAAGTTCACTAGTAAAATCTGCAGCTTGAGTTTCCAATTTAAAACAGAGTGTTTTAGAGGTGAGCAGCATATGAAATCTTAAAGTGTTACTTTGCTTCATAGTTTAGGGTTTTAGAACCTGTTTTCACCATGCTGAATACAGCTGATTAATAAAGGAATTGTGACTACCACTTAGGGAAGCCCATTATTGCTCATTTTGGCTTGCAGTTAAAATGCTGTAATTGTAAAACATAGACTCAGATTTGTATCTATCACACCAAATATAATTCCCTTACAAAAGATTTGTTGGCACAATTGCCATTTTAATTATGGTTTTGTGTCTTATTGGATGACGGCAGATACTGAGTTAATCAGGAAAAGAGATTTGTCGTGGTTAAGAGCACAAAGTATGGAGTCACATCCTTTGGGTTTCCTGATCTGCAGATTTGGTTTTATGTTTAGCACTAACCTAATAGCAGAGAAACTACTGCATCAGTATTAGCCCTGAAGACATCTTTAATATAATTACATACGATATTCAAGTGTTTTCTGCTGTCATTTCCATGATTGTGATTATTATTGACACTGCTATTGTTATTTGTAAATATAAAAGAATTACGTATAAATCTATATATATTTAAAGGGTTGTAAGGTAATGAGACATATACTAAAATTACAAGAGGATAAAATGTGCAAAACCAGTTTCATGTATACTTTTTATATCCTCTGGTTTTTCCTAGTAGTGAAAAGCTCATGCGTGCAAGCTCTAGTCCCAGCTAGTCCACTTCCTAGAAATATATTCTAATATTAGCACGGAAGTTCACTTCCCCGGAGTTTCCTCATCAGTTAAATGATGATAATAATAGCACCGATCTCGCCGGCTGCTGACGGGATCTTATAAATGTATGCATATGAAATATTTACAACACTATATAACACACAGCAAGTGCTCAATACACAAAAATCAATTTCTAATGTGTATGTGCATTTATACAATATTTAACAACATCCCCATATGCATTTTAAGAGCACTAAAGAAGGATGGTAAAAATATTAACCAGGAAATATGGCCATGTGTAGGTATTTCCAACGTAATATTTTATTTTAGATGGGAACTAATGATATAGATTAAAATTCTGTAAACAAGCTAATATAAAATCTGCCTCACCAATCTCAGTGACTTAACATAATTTATTGCTAATTGCTTCACACTGTGATGAGATTGGAAGTTAAGGTAAGGAGTCTTCCCCATGAAATTATTACAAGATTTAGTTTAATCACTCTCAGATTACCACCATCCTTTACATTCTCATCCAAGATTACATAAGAAAATGAAAGAACAGGGCAAGATTCTGTGTGGGATATATTTATAGGCCCAGCCTGGAAGTGGTTTATATCACTTGGGGTTACATTATATTGGCCCGAACTAGATACTGAAAAATGTGTCTTTCCCTGTCTTCAGAAGGAAAAGAAAATGAATGCCATGTATGCATCACCTTTCCTGTTTAAAATATTAAACTTTGATTTCAAACCTCATATCAGCTTTTCTTCAATTCAATCTTATCATCTAATGTTACTGAAGCATGTAAGGACAACTACATAAAAACAATATAAAACCTGGATCATAATGAACAAGTTAATGCATATCATGAATCCCTAAATTACATTACCGATAAACTGCTTATTATCATAGCTGGCATTAGTGTATCACCAGTAACGAAGATTTCTGAAGCTTTGTTCCAAGAAGCTAACTTTACATATTAGAATTCTGGAAATAAGCGAGCAATTCTGGAAAATTTGCTAGCAGCCATCATTCATTTTATATATTTTTAAGAGTTCTGGCAAGTTATAGCCCTATAAAGTAATCACTTCAATAAATATGTTATCATATTCAATAACTTTTTCTCTTTTATGTTATATGTAATATAAAATGATTGAAAAACTCATAGTTGAATTTTTATAATGCTAATCTTCATGAGAATAAACAGTAGCTGCCATATAAAGCTAAGTATCATAATTATTTTTCTATGCAGTAATTCTATCAGGTTACAATATTTGTCCAGAAGCACAGAGAATGAGCCATACTATAACTGCATTCTACTGTGAAACACCTGAAAAGTATTTATCTGAATAAACCTTTTTCTCCAATTTTCTTCAACTTTTACTTTCTGATGATAATATCAATAGGTTTAGTGAGGTATAATCTACACATCATGATACGTGCACATTATTATTCTCAATTCAACAAATTTTAGTTATTTATAACTAATCTGATAAATTTATAGAGTTGTATAATCACCTTGGTCCACGCTTAAAACATTTTCATCACCCTAAAACAATTCCAATAAACCAAGTGGGAGCCAGTTCCCACTCCAACACTTAGTCTCAGGTAATCACAGATTGGAGTTCTGTTTAAATTGGTCTGTTCTGAACATTTCACATAAATGAAATAATATAATGTCTAATCCCCCATTCCTTAAGTGTGGGTTGTGGGCTGCATGGGGCTCCCTGCTTGGTGGAGAGTCTGCTTCTCCCTCTCCCACTCCCCCTGCTTGTATTCCCTCTCTTGCTCTGTCTCTCTCTCTCTGGCAAACAAACAAACAAATAAATAAATAAAATCTTAAAAAAAAAAAAAAACCAACATAGTTATATGAAACTAATATTACACTGCATGTTAACCAACTGGAATTTAAATAAAAACTTAAAAAAATAAATATGTAGAGGTGCCTGGGTGGCTCAGATGGTTAATAGTCTGCCTTTGGCCCAGGTCATGATTTCAGAGTCCTGGGATACAGCCCCCAGTTCGGCTTCCTACTTGATGGGGAGTCTGCTTTTCCCTCTCCTTCTGCCTCTTCCTCCCCCACCCCCACTCCTGCTCTCTCTTTCAAAAAAACAAATACATAAAATCTTTAAAAAAACACCTAAAACGATGGAAAAAAGATAACAAGACAAATCATAATAAAATGAAAAACAGGAGTGGGTTTTTATATCAGATAAAGTAGATTTCAGAGCAAAGAAATTATTAGAGTTAGATGGACATAACATAATGACAAAAGAATCCATCCATCAAGAACCAAAAAAAATATGTCCTCTTTTATACCCAAACAAGTCCTCTTGGGCTTTCTCTGCCCAACTATGCAGAACCCTCCTTCTCTATTTAAGGTACATACGTTAAATCCCTAAAGGGGTTCACTTGCCTTTTTCCTATTCTTGTAACAGCCATTTTCTTCTCCTATAATTGTCACATGCTTCAAATTTACTCAGGTCATATTTTTAAGTAATCCCAATATCCAAACAGATAACCCCTCCAATATTCAGTCAGAGTGCCCTCAGTACCTTGTGCATCATTTAAAAAATAATCTTATTCCCTATATCTCAATGTTATATACCACTTGTTTGCTGTCCAAATTTAAATATGATCACTCTGGGGGCCCCTGGGTGGTTCAATCAGCTAAGCGACGGACTCCTGATTTTGTCTCAGGTCATGATCTCAGGGTCATGAGGTCAAGCCCTACATCAGGCTCCACAATGAGCATGGAGCCTGCTCAAGATTCTTTCTAAATGAACAAACAAACAAACAAACAAACATTAACTATGTTCACTCTGCTTGATTCTTTCCCTCCAGGTTCTTATAAACTTTTCCTTTCTGGATCTCCAAATGGGCTATTACTAATCCCATGCTAATACACAATCCCTTATGTTTTCCCTATACCCACACTTTCACAAACAAAACCTCAAACTATTTCAGTTCCATTGTGATCCCTGTTTGTTATTGGCCCTCTCACTGATAAAATCACATACCTACATTCCACTTGTATCAATAAATACAACTTATCTATTCCTTCAATTTTGAGCATCAACATTGTGTCACCCATGATCTTTATAGCTCACTCTTTCTATTACCCTGCCAAGAAAGTTTTCCAACTCAGGTCAACCTACAATACAATGGAATTTAACGTTCAACAATTCCTCCCCCCCACCCCCACGTATGTTCCCTTCCCTTTTAACAAAGCTGAGATTCAAATGACCGTTATTGTCCCCATTCACATCCCTTAACCCTCAATTTACATGCTCAGTCTGCTCCTTATTTTACTCACCTGGGGAAACACCCAATTCTGTGTTTATCAGCTTCCACATGCAAATGAATGTGGCTGAAGAAAATGACACAAATTTGCTGCCAGGTTTTGCCTTCAATTCTGGACTATAGTCTTCAAATGGGCACTTTAACTTGCATGGGAATCTGTTGTGTATCCCTAATCCGTTTACTTGCTGTCTCTTCCAGATGGCACTTTCTCAGTTTCTCTCTCCTCAAACCACCAATACTTCTTCGGATTCACACTCTCAGCTGATGATTATTTCCAGTCACTGAGAAGACAGAACAATCAGAATTTCCATATACTTTGAGTGCCATACCTCTCTACCAACACACCTCAATAAGTTCCCACATTTCTTCTCACATAAGCTGTCCCGATTGAATATAAAGCCAATACTCCACTTGTGTATTAGATCCTACTTGCTCTCATCTATGATAAAATATTGGGCCAAGAATATGCTCTCTTTTCCTGTATAATGATTGCCAGACCTATAAGGTTTTCTGTGAGCAAACAAGTAGATATTGTGTGTTAGGTCACTGGTAATTTGATTACATATGTTACAGAAGCATAGCATAGCCAGCCTTCATTAAGTTATCTCCTGAAATCCTCACAGGAGCCTAACAAGTATTCATGATATAGCCCCCTGCTACCTCTTTACTTCACGTCCTGTGACCCCTACTCTTCTTCCCCGTCGTCCTACTGCTTTTGAAGACTGTTCTGTTACATAAGCTTCTTTGATATTCCTCTACCATGCCAGGAACTATCTGACTCAGGGTCTTTGCATGCTTGTCTCTGCTAGAAACTTTTTTTTTCATGTGAACAAACTAACTCTCTCTTCAGGTCTCTCCTTAAGTGAAGCCTTTTCAATCACCCTATACATCAATCATTTCCATGTCAATATTTCTTATCCAACTTTTAACTTTTTTCCCATAGCACTTAACACTCATCACAGATTGATTATATATTAACTTTTTTTATTTGTTTATAATCTATACACTTAGGTTAGTGTATAGTGTAATGAACTCATTACACTAATAAATAAAAGTGTAACAAACTCATTACACTAAGTTCAATGGAGGCAAGGATTTAATTTTTTTATTAATATATTCAAAGAATCCGTATTAGTCCCGGCAGTATGTGGTCCTCTGTAAAAATTTAGTCATTGACTCAGCACTCTGTTGGAAGTCAACTGGTTCCAGAAGAACTGATAATATTTAACCTGATCGTATGTCTTTATAAAATATTACTAGGTAAAATACAAATTATTCCCAAGACTTTTGAGTTTGATTGATTTCACTGTGACTTGATTGGTGAAGAAGGAATTTTAATCATAGAAATAGAAAATTACTTCAAAATTAACACTAGACTTCCCTTTTCTTAGTCATTTTTGTCAGCAGAAACTTTTCACCAGTGACATAAATCAACTTACACATCTATCTTATTCTCTGCTTAAGGTCCTCATCTATTTTTAATTTTTTAGGTGAAAATAATTTTCATTCTTCAACTGTGAGCAATTTAGTTATCTCCATGGTTATTTTGTCATGCTTCCCGGGGAAATACATTTGGAGATCTTTCACTTCTACTTCAAGTGTTAATGAATTTCCTCCTAAAAAGTAACCATGACTTCCTAAAAAATTGTTTGTCCTCAGGTCTTACGATAATACACTGTCATCTTTTTTCTTTGTCGCTCTCTCCCCTTCTCTCTTTCTGTATGTGGGTCTTATTCTTCTAGTTATCAGGCTATATGAATTAATATATGTATGACAAGTGACATTTTATTTATCTGCCTATTTTTCTTTCTATCGATGCCTCTCTCTGTATGTTATCTATAGATCTCTGCCTATCTGTCTGAACAAAAGTCTTTCTATTTGTCTATTTATCAGTATGACTTTCTATGGTCTATTTCTGTCCATCTGGCCATATATACACCTACTTCTTAATATATATGTGTGTGTGTGTATCTATCCTATAGCTATCTTTTGTAGCTATCTATCTATCGAATATCTCTATCATCTATTTGTCTATTATCTCTCTGTATATTTGTCTCCATATCTCTTTATCTGTAATCTGGCTATCTTTCTATTTGATTATGAAGCTTTTAGTGGAGTCATTGAGTCAAAATGTATGCAAATATATCATGCTTAAAACTAGTTACATATTTCGATTTGTATGAATTTAACAAAATGCATCTAACTGCACTTAAATTGGGGCGCTTGGGTGGCTCAGTGTGTTAAAGCCTCTGCCTTCAGCTCAGGTCATGATCTCAGGGTCCTGGGATCAAGCCCCGTATCGGGCTCTCTGCTCAGTGGGGAACCTGCTTTCCTCTCTCTCTGCCTGCCTTTCTGCCTACTTGTGATCTTTCTCCTCTCTGTCAGATAAATAAATAAAAATCTAAAAAAATAATAAAATAAAATAAATATACTTAAGTTGTTTTTTATTATCCAAAATAAAATCGCACTGATCATCTGAGAATTCCATTTGAATCAAACTTATGAAAGTGTATAAATTTACAGATAATTTTAATACAATGGAATGTACTTGCTGTTAAAAATTAAAAATGATTCAACTTAGAAAGCATAAATCAACTCTTTCAGTAATCCTACCCCCGAGAAATAACCTATTCAATGTTTTTTCCACACTTTTGATTCTGTGACATAAAAAATTATTTTCAGAAAAGTTTCACTGAAGATTAAGTGTTAGTAAGTTACTTGAAAGAGGAAGTATTTTTATATACTGAAAAATTATTAATGGTTACATATGTGTTAATTATTCACTAGAAGTCAATAATGATGACTTTTTTTTTTTTTTTTTTCCCTCATGCCTCCATTTAATGGCCAAGCCAGCCCCACCCAGATGACGCCCAGGCCCCAGTAGGGAAGAAAAATTCAGCTTTTATGTGGAAGAAAATAAACACAGGTCAAGCAAAATGCTAAAGTAAACACAAATTTCATGTTATTTGCAACATGTTAACACTAAACATCTTCCAGTATTTCTAGTTTATTTAAAGTTAAAATTTAAATATCACAATATTATATGGTTGGAAAATCCACAGAAAATGTAATGTTAAGTCTTTCACATTTTTATAGCTAAAATGAAGAATTAAGAGTTTGATGCTAATTCCATTAGGCAAATTAGTAACACATCAAACAGCCACCACTAGCAGGAGTTGATTAAAGAATAAATGCCACCTTCTATAAAGAGTATTAGCAATGTGCAAAGGGTTTCTTCTCTGCTATAACCTATTCTGAATTTTTAATTAAATACCTGAATAAGAACATATTTGATATGCTTTTAAAAGATGTTAATGATGAGAATTGATGACAAAATCAGCATCAAATTTAGTCTGGGTAATGAGATAAAGTTATAAGATTTGATTTAAAAGAAATGCATGTAAATACTTGAACACTTATTAAATATAACAGTAAAATTTCAAAGGAGATGAATCTGAAAAAGGATTAGCTTTAAAAATTATATAATTAATAATTTATTAATTTATTTTATAATTATTTATTGTGCACCCATTATGTACTAAACATTGATAGGACAATATCTTAATATGGTTACCTGCATGGAAATTGTGGATTAATTCATAGTCAAATTATCCATAGTTAATGGTATATAAATGACCACATAGATAATATATTACAAGTAGATTTTCAAAATTCTCTAAGATATTGAGATATCACCTCAATAGTTATGTAAATTGAGGTCATCATAAAATAGTTTCCTTGAATTCAAAGAACTTACAAGAGAACTGACTAAGGGCACTCAGGGATTTGAACACTTTTCTTTGAGGGAATATTGAAAGAAATGAATATTTATCTGGAGAAATACAGATCTAGGCTATAGGAAAATTCACTCCAAAATTTCCCATATCAGTAAGAAAAGGTAGATAGACTTTTTCTCAAGAATATAATTGTCAACAGAAATATTCTGATGAATGCTGAAATACTGATGTCATAAAAAGAACTGACTGATCATTTTTTCCTTAAAAACTAAATTGGCTTCATTTGTAAAGTATAAGAAGAAATACTTTGTTTTGTTTAATACTAATGAAATATAATCTAAATTATCCTGTTTGAAAGTTAAGCAACAAAATGTCAGATTCCAATTTGTTCAATATCCTAATCAGAATATGGTAAGCATGTTAAACACTGATGGGTGTGGATTGTAATACAAAAATATACTATTTTAACATTAAAAAAAAAGATGAGTTAAAGCCAACATCAATCTGTTTTTTCTAGAAGTATACATCTAATTAGATTATCTTAAAAGACCGTCTCCTGATGACAACAAAAATTTTAGATTAAAATACATTTTTAAGTTTATAAAATTTGTTGGTCAATTATATTCCTCTGGAAGTTTTTGATAACCCACCAATGGATTTTCCCTTGCTGATATCTAAAGCAATCTCTATCAAAACACTTGTCATACTGAATTGAAGCTTTGCTTACTCGTCCCTGGAGACTGAACTGATTCAAGACAGAGACCATTATTCATCCCACAGTATTTACAACAGTAGCATATTGTAAATGCCTGATAAACGATTTTCAAATAAGAAATACACCTCTGTCCTCTTGTTATTTTTATAGCATCCTTGAACATTGTTGCCTATGTTAAAACCATGCAAATTCTTATAACATTTTTCAATGTATGTGTAGAGTTATTTTACAATACAAATTATTACTTAGAACTCTTTCAATCTATGACACTGTTACATTTATGTTTTAAAATTAATGCTACGGATGATGAAAATAGGCATCAAGATGATTTCTCTTAACTATAACTCTTACCAGATATCCAATTTGACATTATTCTATGGGATATTTTGATACCAAGTCCAATGGGTTTTCCATTTCACTCTCTTAAGAATACAAGGGTAATCATGATGTTATCAGAGAGCTAAAGGTAAAGTTAATACGTAATCATGAAGATCCTTTATCCATTTTGGATTAAAAAATGTCAATAATATCATTGATATTTGATGTCAATGCATCATATTGCATTCCATCAAAATAAGTAAAAATCTAAAACACGTTATTCTTAGCAATATATACTGCCAAGAGTAAATATATTTTTTAAAGATTTTATTTATTTATTTGAGAGAGAGAGAGCATGAGAGGGGTGGGAGGGGCAGAGAGAAAAGGAAAAGCAGACTCCCCACTGAGCAGGGAGCTAGACACTCGCCTTGATCCCAGGACCCTGAAATCAAGACCTGAGCCAAAGGCACATGCTTAACTGACTGACCCACCCAGGGAGCCCTAGCAAATGTTTCTATATATGGTATTACTGTGAAAGATTATGCAATTGCTTTTATGTAAATGGTTTGATTTCAATATTAACAGTCCCAAAAGAAAGCCTAGCCATTTAAAAGACAGAATTTTTGGACAAAAATAGAAATTTAGGGAAGTGAGAGCTTATAGTGATTAATAGTTAAATATAATTATTTATTAAAGCTATTTCCAGTAAGATAAAATAAAGAATATAAAATATTTATATTCAAAAGCAAATTTATTTACCAAGTAAATCAGTGGCAATTCACAATTTATAACCTATATTCTGTCTGTAAGGGTTGTAAGAATTCAATAAAAAGGATGTAATTTTAATTGAAAATAAATTAAAATATAATATTATGCCTATTAAAACAGGGAAAATCAGATTATAAGTTTTGTCAAAATTTAGTTTATGTATATATGAACTTCTAAAGTACATATGTAACAATAAAATTAAACCATAAACTATAATTAATGGTTTATATATCCTAGATATTTCTCAGTTCTCTTTGAAATAACAGAAAACATGCGGCAGAAATTGTTAACTTTGATTTATGACATCATGATATAAATTACAATATATGGCAATTAAAACTATTGACATTTTCCTCAGAAATATTGAGACAAATGGTTTTCTTGAGGCATGACTAAGAATAATTCCAATGCAGGTATAGTCAGCATATTTTAACTTATTTGCATATGAACAAGAAAATTATATAATTTATGATATTTGAGTTTTATAATTCTCTTCAAATTAATGAGTATTTTAAAAATCCAACATAAATTTAATTCAGGGAAAATACAATAAATGCATGCATTTGTTTATTTGGTTTTTTAAAAAGATTTTTTTATTTGAGAGAGAGGTCAAGACAGGGAGTGGGGAGGGGAGACAGGGAGAGAGAATCCTGAAGCAGACTACCCCTCCCCTTTCCACCCAGCATGAAGCCCAACAAGGGGCTCAATTCCAGGACCCTGATATCATGATGTGAGCCCAAATCAAGAATAGATCACTTTATATACTGAGCTAACCAAATGCCCCAGTGCATGCATTTCTAAAGGTAGTTTCCACTATCAAGGAATTTTCCTTCTCACTTGCACCCCACTGATTTGTATATGACATATCTATAAATCATCTTTTCACCCAATCCAAAAATAATCACAATTTTATTGTTAGGACTATGAATAGATATAGTGCATAATCAGTGTGGCAGTGTGTATCATGAATCTCATCATCGAAGTTCATTTTATTGTAAATAAAAATTTGAATATTCCTGGATAAGGCAATCAGAAAACAAAGCAGTACTTGCTGCTGGTCAGGTAGTTTTGGAAAGTTTTAGAATCGAATTCTGTGAAAGTTTATCCATCTTTTAAATATTTCTGAAGGTTGGAAATTCTTGAGTAATTTTAGACAAAATAAATTTTATTGCTGAATGATTAGAACTAAAAAAATACAGCTTAAAATATCAAAGAAATACAATATGGTAAACATTATAAGACTAGATAACATTTTAAAAGAATATAAATACAAATGAAGGAGGACATGAAGTGATGGTTAAATCAATTTTGTTTCCTTACTTTGGAACTATCAAAGGTTCATTTAATATGCAAAGAACAAGGTCCAGTTAGTACAGTTTTTGTAAAAAAAATGAAGTACTGAGCATAGTAAAGCCTTTCACTAGAACTGTACCATTCATCCAAGGAAAATAAAAATAGTAAGGAATATTTGTGTATGTGTGTGTGCATTTGTACATATAATAATTTGATATTTTCATCAGAAGGTATACATATATCTATCCATCAGAAGTGAGTTCTACAAGATGTTCCATAGATCCCACACAGGCCATTGTCAAAAGTCAGTCCTCACACTAATCAGAGGACATCATCTATGATTACACAGCACAAGCAGTTTGATATCCACGGCAATTTATCATAGGTGGTCTTTAGGCATTAGAGTCCACTTCCACAACCGTCTCTGCTGTTGTTAACATCAGAGTATGGCTCTCCCTTCATCTGTCTTGGATATCTAGCTTAAATCTATCTTGGCTCCATGGACATGGTTCTTCCCAAGTCTGATGCCCTTACTTATTGCTTTATAAATACTTTACATGGTCCTCCCCCTTTCCTTAACTGTAAGGATACTTTTATATTATTGTTATCTTCTTCTTTATCCTGAAGTAATTTCTTTTCCAAAACAAGAACAAAGACAAAACAAATCTTAAATAACAAGGTTTATTTTTGATGCAAAACTCAAAATGTTGTTTTTAATCATAAAGCTAAACATTAATCTGACATTTTTCCTAGCATTTTTGATCTAATAAGCACACTCTCCTAAAGACCATACAGATGTCTCTAAGCATTTATAGGATCACATATAAGAAATTGACTAAAGGTAAAGCCGAACAATGAATATTTAAGATGTCCTAGTGCTTCCTATTTGGAGTTTCAGAGGTATGCACTAAAAGGATAGAATAAGGAATGAAGCTGTAATTTATTATGCAAAATAACTGCTGACCACATCTGATTCTATCAAATGCTTTGATATGCAAAGGAGTTGATCAGAAAATAATATAATATCAAACATGCAATGTACTAGATTTCTATAGATTGATATATCCATAAAGGCTATATCAGAGACGTAGAAACTGCCAGAATCTAACAGGAGAGTGAAAGATATCTAAGATCCTCTATCTACCATAAATATTCTGTGACATGTTGGGATGCCTGGGTGGCTTAGTTGGTTAAGAATCTGCCTTGAGCTAAAATCATGATCAAGAGTCCACTCCCCTGCCACCACTGGCTCCCTGCTTAGTGGGGATTCTGCTTGTCCCTCTCCAGCCCCCAACTCATGCTTGCTCTCTCTCCGATAAAGAAATAAAATCTTTAAAAAAAAATCTGTAACATGTTAAAAGGAAATAGTTCATTTCAAACCTTAAAATTCAGTCTAAATGAATATATACTGTATAAGATTAATCTTGGATGAACTACAATGAACTCCTAAAATACACAAAACAAATGGAAAAGTTATACCAGGGAGTTTTTAGAAAATTCAATCCTTCAATTTGCAGGGGAAATGCTACAAAAGTACAGTGATTTATGATAAAATATAAGTTTTTTTTTCTTTTGTTTTGTTCTAAGGCACAATTTAACAAAACAGAGTAATTTTCTGAATTGCCTTCTATTTTCATTGTGATTTGAATATCCTTAAGTATAATGTGGTCTAGGTTTAGATTAATTATAAATAAAAATTACATATAGCTAAAATAGAACTAGAATTAGCCATGTTTGATTTTATATTGCTCTTTACTTTCAGAGATGGGCATAATCAAGAAATATGGTGAAATGTAAAATTAAAAATTAAAATATTGCTTTTTAAGATGAATTAATTCAGAAGTACCCAAAATTCCTATATTGCTTTTAAGATGAAATTAACTCAGATGTACCAAAAATTCATGTATTGTACTTTTAAAAATGTTAACTTTTAATTTCACTTAACATTCTCAACTTTAATGAGTATATGAGTTGATTTTCAAATACATTTTACAGGTAAGTTCAGTTAACCACCTAAGGGAGTGTCTTAGAATACTGAGAATTGATACTTCTATGTTCATTAAAGCCTTATTCAAAATGGCCAAGACAAATAAACAACACTTTGTCCACTGACAGATGAACAGCCAAGGAAAAGGAGGTACATACATTCAATGGAATATTGTTTTGCCTTAAAGCGGGGGAAATTCTGCCACTTGCAACATGTATGAATTGGAGGACCTTATGCTGAGTTAAAAAAGCCATTCACATAGGGGCAAATATTGTACAATTCCACTTATAGGAGGTATCTAAAATAGTCAAACTCATAGATGCAGAGAATACAATAGTGACTAGCAGGGGCCAGGAGTTGGGGGAAAATAGCTGTTACTCAGTAGGTATAGTTTCAGTTATGCTAGATGAATAAATTCTAGAGAACTAGTTCTAAAGATCTGCTGTACAACATAGTACCATAATTAACAATGCAATATTGTGCATTTCCAAATTTGTTAAGTGGGTAAAGCTCACATTACATGTCCTTACTAAACACAAACACACAAATCAAAGAAACAAAAGCAAAGGGATGGAAGTAAACTTTGGGAAATGTTGGGTATGTCTGTTACTTTGTAGTGAAGGTATCATAGGTGTTCTAATATGATCAAATTCATTGAATTGTATACACTAAATATTTGTAGTTATTTATCAATTATACCACAATAAAGTTATTTAAATTTTCTCAGTTAACCACCAGCTTGCTGAATTATGCATAAAACTTTGGATTTTAAAATCTTACTTTTCCCATGACAAGATTTAATAATTTCTACAGAGTTTGAACTTTTTAACCAAATCTGCTAAATCATCCATATGCTTTTATAAGACATTACTACATTAAGACATCTATAATAAAACACCTGTTCAGCCACATTTGAAAACTGATGCTTTTTCTTTCATCTTTCATATGATTTACTAATTGAAGCCTGATTATAGATTTATGTAATCTTTTGGCTGAATCATAAGGTTATTTCTCCATTTTTATATCTAACATTTAATTTCTCTTGCAATTGATCATAACTAGCTTTATTATATTGAAGAGTTAGCATGGGGATATGATTATACCTTAAAACATATTCTAAGGAAAAAAAATTATGTTGTCGTAACTAGGCCACTTTCACATATTACATTGTGAAAATATTTTAAAATAATACATGTCAGAAATTCTCCACAATATTCACACATATTGCACAAAATAGGAAAAAGACAAAATGAAGGTGAGTTTTCCAATTAATCACTTTAAAATACAGTGGTACATTTTACATTATTTGTTGGCTTCCTATGTACTAACTCAAAATACGTTAAAGATTTGAATGTAAGTCCTGAAACCATAAAAATCAGAGAAGAAAGCATAGGCAGTACATTCCTTGATATCAGTGCTGACATTGAATTTTTGGACCTGACTCCAAAAGCAAAGGCAACAAAAGAAAAAGTAAACAAGTGGGGCTACATCAAACTAGAAACCTCTCTGCACATCAAAGGAAACCATCTGGAGAAGGCAATTCACTGGAGAAAATATTTGCAAATCATATCTCTGATAAGAGGTCAGTATCCAAAATATACAATGAACTCAAACAACTCAAGAGCAAAACAAAAAAACAAAACAAAACAAAAAATAAATAATTCAATTTAAAAATGGGCAGAGGATCTCAATAGACAGACATATAGATGGCCAAAAGACACATGAAAAGATGTTCAATATCCCTAGTTCTCAAAGAAAGTAAAAACCAAAGACATATCACCTCATACCTGTTAGAAGAGCTAGTATCAAAAGGAGAAAAAATAACAAGTGTTGGAGAGGATGTGGAGAAAAAAAAAAAACAGAATATGCTGTTGGAATGTAAATCAGTGCCACCACTATGGAAAACAGCATAGAGCTTCCTCAAAAATTAAAAATAGATCTACCATATGATCCAGCTATTTCACCTCTCAATTTATATGAGGAAAATGAAAACACTAATTTGAAAACATATATGCACCTCTATGTTCATTGCAGCAGTACTTATAATAGCCAATATATGAAAAAAACATAAGTGTCCACCAATGGATGAAAGAATAAAAGTGTAATACACACGCACACACACACACACACACTGAAATATTACTCAGCCATAAAAAGAAGGAATTATTACCATTTGCCATAACATGGATGGATCTTGAAGGTATTATGCTAAGTGAAATAAGTCAGGCAGAGGAAGACAGATAGATGATTTCACTTATATGTGGAATCAAAAAAACAAATGAACAAATAAAACAAAACTCAAAGAGAACACATTGGTGGTCATCAGAGGAAAAGGGAGTTGGTGAAAGGGTGAAAAGTTTGAAGAGGATCAATTGCATGGTGATGGTAACTAGATTTGATGGTCACTTTGTAATGTATACAATCGTTGAATTATCTTGCACACCTGGAAACAATATGATGTTATATACTGATTTTACCTCAAATTAAAAAAACAAAGAAAAAGAAAGGAAATGACTTGGCAGTATCAACCAAAGTCTACTATATGCATAACTCATGACCCAGAAAATTTATTCTTAGGCATATACCCAATAGAAATATGTTCGTATGTTCATGAAAAGACATGTAAAAGAATATTCATAGCTGAGCAAGATGGCGGAGGAAGAGACCTAAATATCGGGTCTCAGGAGTTCAGCTAGATAGTCATCAAACCATTCTGAACACCTACAAACTCAAGAGGAGATTGAAGAGAAGTAGAGCAGCAATTCTAGGAAGAGAAAAGCAATCACTTTGTGGAAAGTAGGATGTGTAGAGAAGTGAATCTGAGGCGACATATGGGAAGATAGACAGTGGGAGAGGGGCTGGCTCCGGCAAGGGGTAGAGCAGTGGAGCACAAAACTGGAACTTTTAGAAATCTGCTCCACTGAGGGACATTGCTCCAGAGGCTCAGCAGGGGGTGAAGCCCTCCCTGGGACAGTATAGTCTCAGGACCTGCAGGGTCACAAAAAGACCAGGGGTGTCTGAGTGTGACAGAGATCCCAGGTATCAGAGGGGGAAGCTGGCTGCCAAGATGGAGCCAAGGTGTGGGCTCTCAGCTCAGGCTTACCTTAAACCATGATCCAAGGTAGTGGGGCCACTACTCTTCAAGCAGGGACCCCAAAAGTGGCAGATCTGGGGAGACACCCTCCTTCCTCCTCTGGGAGGAGCGGTGTGGGAGTATGCTACAGGAATCTGCTGGGTTTGGAGACTGCAAACAGGGCCATATGCCAGAGATAGAAACACCTGGTCACAGACTGGGTAAGCAGGGAGTGTGGCTGGAGATCAAGAAGATGGGAGTGATTGACTACTTTTCTCTGAGGGCACATTGAGAAGTGTGGACCCAAGCTCTCAGCTCCTTGGTGCCAGAAACTGGGAGGTCGCCATTTTCATTCCTGTCCTCCAAAGCTGTACAGAAAGTGCTCAGGGAACAAAAGCTACTGAGAAAAAAATGGAGCAAATTGCTTAGCCTGGCCCCTGGCAAGGGTGGTGCAATTCTGTCTTGGGCAAAGACATTTGAGAGTCACTGCAACAGGCCCCTCCCTTAGAAGATCAATAAGAATATCCAGCCAAGACCAAGTTCACCAATCAATGAGAACGGCAAAACATCAGACCTACAAGAATATAGCACATAGAATTCATGCCTTTTTCCCCCTGATTCTTCAGTCTTTAAAAGTTACATTTTTTTAAATTTTATTAAAAAATTTTTTAAAAAATTTCTTACTCTATTTTTAAAAATTTTTCCTCTTTCCTATTTTAATGTTCTTTAACTATTTTATCTTATCAATACCTTCTTAAAAATCTTTTTAAATCTTCATTGTTATAGTCATATTCTATCCCTTCATTGTATTTAACCTTATTTTTTGTATACATATAGGTTCTTTCTTTAAAATTTTGGGATACGGTTTCTTCTAACAGATCAAAACATACCCTAAAACTAGTACATGGCTTATGTTCTGTGTTCTATATCCAGCCTTATCATATTCTTTCCTTTTTTTTTTTTTCTTTTTCAACCAACTTCTTAGCTTATCAATTCCTCATTTGGAATCTTCTTAAATTTTCATCTTAACAGTCATATCCCATCCCTTCATCATGTTTACTCTTATTTATGTATATACATAAGATTTTCTTTCTTTAAAATTTTGGGAGGCAGTTTCTTCTAACAGACAAAAATATGCCCAAAATCAAGTGTGTGGCTCTTTACTGTTCAACAGTTCTTATATATAACTTAATATTATGTATATTATATGTATAAAATATATACAAAAAAATGGGAGGAAAACATATATATTGTTTTCTTCCTGTTTCTTCTCCCCCCAGTTTCAGGTCTCTTCCAATTTGGTTAGTGTATATTTTTCTGGAGTCATTGCTAACCTTTTAGTATTTTGTTCTCTCATTCGTCTATTCTTATCGGATAAAATGACAAGGCAGAAAAACTCACCTCAAAAAAAAAAAGAACAAGAGGCAGTACCTATGGCTAGGGACCTAATCAAGGTCCTTGCCTTTACCTAGACATTAGTAAGATGTCAGAACTAGAGTTCAGAATGACGATTATCAAGGTACTACCTGGGCTCGAAAAAAGGATGGAAGACATTAGAGAATCCCTTTCTGGAGAAATAAAAGAACTAAAACCTAACCAAGTTGAAATAAAAAAAAGCTATTAATGAGGTGCAATTAAAAAATGGAGGCTCTTACTGCTAGGATAAATGAGGCAGAAGAGAGAATTAGTGATATAGAAGACCAAATGATGGGGCATAAAGAAGCTGAGCAAAAGAGAGACAAAGAACTATTGGACCACGAGGGGAGACTCTGAGAGATAAGTGATACTATAAGACAAACAATGTTAGAATAATTGGGATCCCAGGAGAAGAAGAAAAGAGAGAGGGGCAGGAGGTTTATTGGAGCAAATTATAGCAGAGAATTTCCCTAATTTGGTGAAGGAAATAAGCATCGAAATTGAGGAGGCACAGAGAACCCTTCTCAAAATCAATAAAAATAGGTCTACACTCCGTCATCGAATAGTAAAACTTACAAGTCTCAATGACAAAGAGAAAATCCTGAAACCAGCTTGGGACAAGAAGTCTGTAACAAAAAAAAGGCAGAAATATTAGATTGGCAGCAGACCTATCCACAGAGACCTGACAAGACAGAAAGGACTGGCATGATATATTCAGAGCACTAAATGAGAAAAATATGCAGCCAAAAATACTATATTCAGGTAGGATATCATTGAAAACAGGAGAGTTAAAAACTAAACAAAACTAAAACAACAAAACTAAAACAAACAAAAACTAAAAGAATTTTCAAACATCAAACCAGCCCTACAGGAAATATTGAAAAGGGTTCTCTAAACAAAGAGAGAACCTAAAAGTAACATAGATCAGAAAGGAACAGAGATGATATACAGTAATAGCCACCTTACAGGCAATACAATGGCACTAAATTCATATCTTTCAGTAGTTACCCTGAATGTAAATGGGCTAAATGCCCCAATCAAAAGACAGAGGGTATCAGAATGGATACAAGGTAAGACCCATCGATATGCTGTCTGTGAGAAACTCATTTTAGACCCAAATACACCCCCAGATTTAAACTGAGGGGGTGGAAAATAATTTACCATGCTAATGGAGATAAAAAGAAAGCTGGGGTGGCACTCCTTATATCAGATAAATTAGATTTTAAGCCAAAGACTATAATAAGAGATGAGGAAGGACACTATATCATACTTAAAGGGTCTGTCCAACAAGAAAATCTAATAATTTTAAATATCTCTGCTCTGAACATGGGAACAGCCAATTATATAAGCCAATTAATAACAAAACCAAAGAAACACATTGACATTAATACAATAATAATAGGCACTTTAACACCCCCCTCACTGCAATGGACAGATCATCTAAGCAAAAGATCAACATGGAAATAAAGGCTCTAAATGACACACTGGATCAGATGGACATCACAGATATATTCAGAACATTCCATCCAAAGCAACAGAAGATACATTCTTCTCTAGTGCACATGGAACATTTTCCAGAATAGATCACATCCTGGGTCACAAATCAGAACCTAACTGGTAACAAAAGATTGGGATCATTCCCTGAGTATTTTGAGACCACAATGCTTTGAAACTAGAACTCAACAACAAGAGGAAAGTTGGAAAAAACTCAAATACATGGAGGATAAAGAGCATCCTATGAAAGAATGAATGGATCAACCAGTAAATTAAAGAAGAATTTAAAAAATTCATGGAAACATATAAAAATGAAAACACAACTGTTCAAAATCTTTGAGATGCAGCAAAGGCAGTCCTGAAAGGAAAGTATATAGCAATACAAACCTTTCTCAAGAAACAAGAAAGGTCTAACCTAAACCTATACCTAAAGGAGCTGGAGAAAGAAGAGCAAAGAAAGCCTAAACCCAGCAGAAGAAGAGAAATAATAAAGATCAGAGCAGAAATAAATGAAATAGAAACCAAAAGAATAGTAGAATGAATCAATGAAATTAGGAGCTGGTTTTTGTAAGAATTGATAAGATTGATAAACTCCTGGCCAGACTTATCAAAAAGAAAAGAAAAAGGACTCAAATTAATAAAAGCATGAATGAAAGAGGAGAGATCACAACCAAAACCAAAGAAATACAAACAATTATAAAAACATATTATGAGCAACTACATGCCAGCAAACTCTACAATGTGGAAGAAATGGATGCATTCCTAGAGATATAAACTACCAAAAGTGAACCAAGAAGAAATAGAAAACCTGAACAGACCCATAACCATTAAGGAGATTGAAGCAGTCATCAAAAGTCTCCCCAAAAACAAGAGCCCAGGGCCAGATGGCTTCCCAGGGGAATTCTACCAAACATTTTTTTAAAAAGATTTTTATTTATTTTTTTTGACAGAGAGAGAGATCACAAGTAGGCAGAGAGGCAGACAGAGAGCCGGGGGAAGCAGGCTCCCTGCTGAGCAGAGAGCCTGATGTGGGGCTCAATCCCAGGACCCTGAGATCATGACCTGAGCTGAAGACAGAGGCTTTAACCCACTGAGACACCCAGGAGCCCTCTACCAAACATTTAAAGAAGAATTAATACCTTTTCTCCTGAAAATATTCCAAGAAATAGAAATGGAAGGAAAACTTTCAAACTCATTTTATGAGGCCAGCATTACCTCGATCCCCAAACCAGACAGACCCCATCAAAAAGAATTACAGACTAATAATGTCCTTGATGAACACAGATGTAAAAATTCTCACCAAAATACTAGCCAATAGGATCCAA
>CM053609.1:72597433-72658056 GCA_028646535.1 Procyon lotor | reverse complement strand
GATGATATGATACTTTAGGTGGAAAACCCAAAAGACTCCACACCAAGACTGCTAGAACTCATACAGGAATTCAGTCAAGTGTCAGGATATAAACTCAATGCACAGAAATCAGTTGCATTTCTATACACCAACAGCAAGATAGAAGAAAGAGAAATTAAGGAGTTGATCCCATTTACAATTGCACCCAAAACCAAAGATACCTAGGAATAAATATAACCAAAGAAGCAAAGATTCTGTACTCAGAAAACTATAAAATACTCATGAAAGATATTGAGGAAGACACAAAGAAATGAAAAAAAAAAAAAAGTTCCATGCTCATGGATTAGAAGAACAAATATTGTGAAAATGTCTATGCTACCTAAAGCAATTTATACATTTAATGCAATCCCTATCAAAATACAATTAATTTATTTCAAAGAAATGGAACAAATAATCCTAAAATTTATATGGAACCAGAAAAGACCCTGAATAGCCTAAGGAATGTTGATAAAGAAAACCAAAGTTGGTGGCATCACAATTCCAGACTTCAAGCTCTATTACAAAGCTGTAGTCATCAAGACAGTATGGTATGGGCACTAAAGCAGAAACATAGATCAATGGAACAGAATAGAGAGCCCAGAAATGGACCCTCAACTCTATGGTCAATTAATCTTCAACAAAGCAGGAAAGAATTTCTCAAGCACAACACTCAAAGACCAAATAATCCAATCAAGAAATGAGCAGAGGAGATGAACAGACATTACTCCAAAGAAGACATCCCAATGGCCAACAGACACATGAAAAAGTGTTCAACGTCACTCGGCATCAGGGAAATACAAATCAAACCAACAGTGAGATACCACCTCATGCCAGTCAGAATGGCTAAAATTAACAAGTCAGGAAATGACAGATGTTGTTCAGGATGGCTAAAATTAACAAGTCAGGAAATGACAGATGTTGTTCAGGATGCAACACTGTTGGTGGGAATGCAAGCTGGTGCAGACACTCTGGAAAATAGTATGGAGGTTACTCAAAAAGTTAAAAATAGAGATACCCTAAGACCCAGCAATTGCACTACTGGCTATTTACCCTAACGATACAAATGTAATGATCCGAAGGGGCACCTGCACCCAAATGTTTATAGCAGCAATGTCCACAATAGCCAAACTATGGAAAATCTAGATGTCCATCAACAGAGGAATGGATAAAGAAGAAGTGGTACACACACACACACACACACACACACACACACACACACACACACACTCTAATACTATGCAGCCATCAAAAAACCTGAAATCTTGCCATTTGCAATGATATTGGAACTAGAGGGTATTATGCTAAGTGAAATAAGTCAATCAGAGAAAGACAATTATCATGTTCTCTCTGATATAAGGAATTTGAGAGGCAGGGCAGGGGGTCATGGAGGGTAGGGAGGGGAAAAAATGAAACAAGATGGGACAGGGGAGGGAGACAAACCATAAGAGACTCTTAATCTCAAGAAATAAATGGAGGGTTGCTGGGGCTCAGGGGGGAGGAACAGGGTGGCTGGGTTATAGAGATTGGGGTGGTAGATGCTATGGTGATTGCTGTGAATTGTGTAAGACTGATTATTTATAGACCTGTACCTCTGAAGCAAAAATACATTATATGTTAATTAAAAATAGAAAAAAAGAATGTTTATAGCCTCACTATTCATAATAATTCCACAGTGGAACAACCTAAATATCCACCAGTAAGAGAAAGGATAAATAAATTGTGATATAGTCATCAAATGGAATACTCTACAGAAAAGAAAATAATATACAATATACAATAAGGTGGATGGATCTCCTAAACATAATGTTGAGTGAAAGACACAAAGAACAAAACAGAATATATTATAATATTCTAATTTATACACAGGCAAACCTATTTAACACAGGCAAACCTAATCTGTGATATTAGATGTTAGGACAGTGTTTACCTCTGGGGTAAGGTAATGACTGGAGGGAGCCACAGAGGGTGCTTCTGGGATGTTGATATGTTCTGTTTCTTGAAAAAGGTACCACTGACACGAATTTTATTTAATTTGAATTCACTGACCTGAATTCATCCATTTTTCTCTATGTTGTACTTCAAAAACGTTTACATTAAAAAGTAATGATTATTAAAAAAATGGAAATTATACCAGAAAGAATTACTTTAACAAATAGCTGGGAAATAATATTTGATATATTTAGGAACTTTTAATTTTAAGACTGCATGAGGTTTAATTTTAAATCATTTTCCTCATATAATTTAGTTCTCAACTAATTTTAATATATTTACATAAATATGTATATGTGTGTATGTGACTGTACTTGAAGAAATTAATAGGTTAATCAATATCAAATTACTTACATATGCCTGTTTATATTTTTCTCCTAAAGTTAACAACTTAGGAAGCTCTTAATTTCTATAAATCTCCTCCCCTTTTTTAACTATCACAGTATTATGGGAACTAGAATAAGACAGTATTTTTTGACATGTTCCATTAGAGAACTCCGACATGCATCTATACTCCTAAAACAGCTTTGTATTAACTACAACTTAACTTACAAACTTCCTTTTCATTACATTAAAAAAAGCAGCATACTTCTGCTCTAGGGTTAGCCCTCCATCTGTGTATACTTTATACCTTACCTCCTCAAGGTTCTTTAGGACTCTCCTTTAATCATTTCTTTTTTCATGTATAAGTTTGTTTTTTTTTTCATGTATAAGTTTATGTGTGCATAAGCTCTCAATTCTTATGGGTATATACCTAGAAGTGACATTGTTGAGTCATACATAAATTGGCTTATTTTTCATTATCATCATTATTTTGTTTTTTTAAACAATCAGATTAATTTTATTATAAAATAAATGTTAATTTACAGTAAGGATATCCATTCCTTCCCAGAAAAATTGACCTAATTTACTCATACACCAAATATTAATATAGAAGGAACTATATTTCAGGAACTAAGTTTCAATAAGTTTCAAATTCCAGGTCTTTAGTGGGCATTCCAGAATACTTCCTTCATGTAAGTGCTTAAAGTGTTTTGACTAAGGTTGGTTTATGGGCCATATATGTTTGTTCTACTGTGTACTAATTTTCTATGTTTAATTTGGATACATATTTTTTGCATCAAGTCATATGAATATAAATGAATCCTAAATGTACTTTAGTTTGAATGTTCCAAAGCATTTTCCATGGCTGCCCTCAGTAAATGTCAGTGGTTTTAATTATGATATGAAAGCCTGCCATGTTAGTCTCGGGCACATATTACACTTGACTTGTCAAACATTTTGCACCTTGGCCTTTGCTTTCTATCTACAAAACGAAGGCCTATAGATATCGAAACATTATTTTGAGGCAGGCAGTCAGAACATATATATAAGAATTTTCACTCATCATGATCAGACATTTTTCTCAAATAGTTATCACTCATGCTAATAGCTATATAGTAATCAGTAGCTCTAATATTAAATAAATCGCATTTGATTATTCTGGTGACAGAAATGGTTTCCTCTGCCTCCCAGGGGTTTTCCTTGATAATAGATATGACCTATAAAATTAGAGGCAAAGAGCATTGCCATGTTAAAATCATTCCAAATGTTTATTGAAAATGAATTTCCAATTATTCAGTCTGCCTCATGTAGGTCATATCAGCTTATATATTCCTAAGGTTTTCTGAATTCTAATTTATCTCCTCAATTTCCAATAATGGTGATTTTTTTTTAGAGAGCAAGTATTTTTACCCTTCTGGGCACGTGAGAATGTAGCTAAGACACAGTATTATTTCTATACTCTCAAACTATAATAAGTCATTAAAGAAATACTAGTTTTACCCTTTTTTCTCTTATTTTCATTTATTGTTGAGTGCTATCAATACCCGTTCACCCACCCCAAATCCTCTCTCATTCCTGGGAGTATAACCATCTAGTTCAATAAGAGTTGTTACCAATAAAGCAGTAGCTGCTTGAATCTGGACAATGCTTTTCTCCTTATCTAATTCCAGTTGTATGAAGTAGGATTAGATAAGTACAGTCTTATAGATTCCTCTCATCATCTGGTGCACTAGTCTGTGTTTCAAGAGACTGAAACACTGAATCTTATATGAGACAGTAGAGGAGAAGGAAAAACTCATCCCATATTTTCTTTTTAGGAATTCAGGCAATTATATTTTGAACTACTGACCTGGTATAAGTCTTTTCCATGGATCCTTCCTCTGAAACCCATGAAGGCAATCCAGGTCCAGGTACTATTGAATTAGACAGGAAAGTTTATGCAAGTCCTAGTGTTACCCTCGCTGCATCTTTCTTATCTTCTTCACAACATCTCAATAATCTATGCAATATATAATTTTTTAATCACACTGATTTTATAGTGCCAACCACTTAGTCACTTATCACCATCAAATTTCTTAAGAAATATTTCAAATGTCCATTCCAATTTTCAATCATGACACATTTTGGATGGTAAGGCTATGAATCCATTATATATGATGCTTCTTAACCCACAAGTGTACTGCAATTTCAGTAAAATGGGTCTTTAAATCAGATGATATATAAGAAGGAAGTCCAAACTAAAACAGCATTTTTATCCTGATTCTGTAATTGCATTTGGAAAAAATCTGAAGTCTCTGTTCATAGTTATCATAACATAGTACCACATATCGTACTTCTTATTTTACTTTTTTATAGTAGGTAGGAAATTTAACTTAATTTTTTCCTATATTCTTTTTTTTTTAATTTTTTTCAGTGTTACAAGATTTATTGTTTTGCACCACACCCAGTGCTCCATGCAATACGTGCCCTCCTCAATACCCACCACCAGGCTCGCCCATCCTATATTCTTAATTACATAATAATTTGAAAAGCCCTACCCTAAAAGAATGTCTCAATATGAAGATTCTTTTTAAAAAAGATTTTAGTTATTTATTTGAGAGAAAGAGAGAGAGAAAGCATGAGGTAGGGGAGCAAAGGAGGGAGGAGGGAGGCTAGTGCAGGGCTTGATCCCAGGACCCTGAGATCAGGGCCTGAGCTGAAGGTAGACACTTAACCGACTGAGCCACCCAGTCTCCCCTTAATATGAAGATTCTTTATCACAAACTCTTTAACTGAAAGAAAGTGAAAGACCACTTTGGAAAGAGAAATATCCAGCCTTAAGGAAAGGATGGGCAGTGCTATTTTTGACATAAAGAAAAATGACATGAAGTTGTTGTAAATTCTTTTTCCATTCAGTCTGGATCCCCCAAATTGTCTGATTGACTTTCTTCCTGTTAATCTCATGTAACTATGTATTTGGAGGTGACAGCACAAAAAACTGCATCATATTATCATTTCTCATAAACTGTGTACAAATAAAATTGTTACAAAGAGAATGCCCATAAAAAATAAGTTGGAGTTCATACTCAAGTGAAAATCAGATGATTTGGCATAATATATATTTTTTTAGAATTGACTTCTGACTGTAGTAAAAAAGAAAGTCTATCACTTGTTTAATGGAATCGATTTGAGGGATTTTTTGCTAGCTTTACTGAGGTATGATAATTAAAAATGGCATATATTTAAGGTGTACAATTTGATGTTTTGATATACATGTACACTGTGAAATGATTAACACAATTAAGCTAATTAACAAATTAACATGTCCAACACCTCACATAGTTAGCTTTCTGTATGTGTATGTGGTAAGAACACTTAGGAGCTTATCAAATGTCAAGTGTACAATTAGTATTATCAATTATAGTCACCAAGCTGTACATTAGGTCTCAGAACTTAACATGTTTTATAACTGAAACTTTGACCATTTGACCAACATCTCCCCATTTCCCCCAACTCAGGATTTTTTAGTTGCTTTATTTTTTCTCTCTCTCTCTCTCTCATTAATGCATCACGAGGGAGGCACTCCAAGAATGGATTAGCAGTAACTCAAGAATCTCATTTTCCCCTTCACCAGACTTTGCATGATACTTTAATTTTTATCCTTACATGATAACTTCAGGCATCATATCCTCCTTCTAGGCAGGAAGAAGGAAGGTAAAGGACACATAACACATGTCAGCTTAAAAATGTCCTTTTCTTTAGTTAGGAAAAGAGCAGTTTTCCCAGAAATCTTATCCTTTGTATTTTTTTTCCTACATCTCATTTGTCAGAACTTGGGTTAAAAGAATCTTTTAATTATAAGGGGACCTATGAATCTATGGAAGTGTGGGTTTTTTTTTTTTAATTAGGTGTATTGCTAATAGGAACAACAAAAAATTTCAGTAGGCATGAAGGGGAGAAATAGTGAGTAGGAAAAGAGTTATAATTACCATGCACAATATCAAAGTCCAAGTTAAAGATTTAGGAAATTTTCTCTTTTTTCCCATTTTCATCAAGTCCTATATGACAAAAGACAATTCTTATGGTAATCTGCAGAGGCAGTTGGACCCCCACCCAAAGTCTGGTTCCCATATCAAGGCTGATGACACCACATACTTGATGAGTACCCAGAAGGTATGAAAAACTTGGTTACTTATGTAATTCAGCAGCTCAGTAGCTTGAGAGAACAACAAAAAGAGACTGGCTGGGTATTTACCCCAAAGAAGCAGATGCATTACAAAGAAGGGCCACATGTACTCCAATGTTCATAGCAGCAATGGCCACAATCACCAAACTGTGGAAAGAACCAAAATGCCCTTCAACAGATGAATGGATAAAGAAGATATGGTACATATATACAATGGAATATTATGCCTCCATTGGAAAGGACGAATATCCAACTTTTCTATCAACATGGATGGGACTGGAAGAGATTATGGAGAGTGAAATAAGTCAAGTGAAGAGAGCCAATTACCTGATGTTCTCACTTACGTGCTGAGCAAAAAGAAAAACATGGAAGGCATTGTGAGAAGGAAGAAGGGAAGGGGGAATGGGGGGAAGTCAGAGGGGGGGATGAACCATGAGAGACTGTGGACTCTGAGCAACAAACTGAGGGTTTTGGAGAGGAGGGGGTTGGGGGTTGGGTGAGCCTGGTGGTGGGTATTGAAGAGGGCACGTATTGCATGGAGCATGGGTGTGGTGCATGAACAATTAATCTTGTAACACTGAAAAAATAAAATAAACATATTTGGGGAAAAAAAAGAGAGAGAGAGACTGGCTTGGAGTTATTTTTTGTGGCCAGAGGGAAAGGCCAGGGAAGGGTTCCCACTGAAAGGGAAGGAGCTTTTGTAGTTTGAATTACTCACTTTCACCAAAGGTGGGAGCATAGGCTTTCTTATCTGCTGGCAGAGATGTGGGTAACAAGGGGAAAGAGGGAAGGTTGAGTTTTAAGGGATGTCAGCGGTTCATTATCAAAAAATGGACTCAGACTCCTTAGGACAACAATAAAACCAACTTTAAGTATCTCCAAGATTCCTCTCAAAGGGGTCTTTTTGATTTGCAATCTCCTCCAATGGTATTGAGATACCTATCTTACCATTTCTCTGAGGATTCAAAAGTTTCAATATATTTACTACCCTTCAGGGTAGAGGTGTTTTCACAAACACAATCTTCTATCTTTGTAGTCCCATCAACAGCATTCCCTGCTTAGCTAGTGAGCTTGGTGGGATTTTTCTAATTACCAGGAAAACAAACTCCAGGTAGCATATTTAAGTTGGAAAAGACAACAGAGTACATGATCTATGCCACATGGTTTGGTTTCTGGGTGGTTTGTTAGTTTTTGCCTTTAGTCTTACTCTCTATGCTTCCTCATTTCTCATTGGATATGCTGAAAATGTGCTTTTCTTTATTTCCAATAGCATTTTTGAGATGTAATTTATGTACCACAAAATTCACCTATTTTACATTAAGTGTGCAACTCAGTGATTTTTATTAAATATACAGAGTTCTGCAAACATTACCACAAACCTATTTTAGAACATTTCTATTACTGCATAGATAACTCTTGCCTGTTAACAATCGATTCCTTCTTCTACCCCAGCTCAAGGCATCCATTAATTTGCTTTCTGTCTTTACAGATTTGTCTTTTCTAGGTATTTCAGATAAAATGATTCATAATATACGTACTCTTTTGCCTTTGGTCTTTTTTACTTAGCATAATATTTTTCAATTCATCCACACTGTAGCAAGCATACCTCATTCCTTTTATATTGCTGAATGGCATTTCATTGTATTGGTGTTTTACTGTTGATTATCCAATAACCAGATGGTGAACTTTTGCATTGTTGTCACTTTGGGGATGTTATAAATAATTCTGCTACGAATATTTACAGTTGTCTTTTCTAGGCATATGTTTATATTTTCCCGGAAAGATACTCAGAATTAGAATTATTACGTCACAAGGAAAATTTTTGTTAATTTTTTAAAGCACCGTGAAACTATTTTCTAAATAGGCTACCATTTCACATTCCAGTGGTATGTGTAGAAGAGTTCCAGTTTCTCTGTGTCTTCCTCAACTCATTCCTGTCTTTTTGTTTATGGCTATTCTAGTGGTTATGTAGAGGTATGTCATTATGATTTTAATTTGCATTCTATAGTCAGCATGTATGATGTTGAGTTTCTTTCCCCTTTTTTTAAATTTAATTGGCCATTTGAAAAGTCATCTGGATTATGTCTCTGGCTGGTATTGTTTGTTTACTCTCTCTCTGTCACACAGACACATAGACACACACAGACATGGACACACAGACACAGACACACACACACACACACACAGATACACACACACACACACACACACACACACACACACACACACACAGAGATACACACACACACACACACTCCTTGATTTCTAGTCCGTTATTGATAAACTGTTAAACCTGGCAGGTGTTTTGATTCTCTAGTTCTATTACCTTCTTGTGACAACAGCCCCTGCTATTTTCCTACGTTTTTATATTGTAAATTCTTCAGATCCATTAGTCTCCTATGGGGATATTTTGAAGTACGAACTACAAAGTTATAGGATTTATTACTCTTGGAAATCAAATTGTTTTAATAAGCATCTCATTTTCTATTAAGATGTTGCTATGCTTTTTAAATATGTTTTTCTCAATATTTGTAACATACATATTTATTTAGCATACAGGTGGTGTTGATTTAATAGCTGTTCTCAAGGGGAAAAATAATCCTCAAGGAATTTTACTTTTGATTAGAGTGACTTTAACAAGAAATTTTCTCCTAATAAGATTCTAATTGCTTAAAATCAAGTAAAGAGACTCTAAAAGTCTACTCTGGGAGGCTATTTCACAAGTTTTGGAATTATCTTAATCTTTTTTTTTTATAGTGAAAGCCCTAGTACTGAATGCATCTATCACACTTAAATGGACATTCTGTGAACTGTTTCTTAACATAGGGTATTGATCACCTGGGAACTCCGAAAAGGGACCATGATCAATGGGGAGAAGAGTAATGGGTCTGGCAGCTAATTGTATGCCTGTGCCTGGGGGCATGTTCTTCTCTACTGGTAGATGATGATAGCCAGCTCATTATTTTTCCAAATTACAAATGAACTACCTACTTTTTTCTTATTGTCTCTGAAACACCAAATAAAATGTCAATTGGAGCCAATATTATAAAATAATGAAATCCCTAGAGCAAGAGAACCCTAGTAAAGAAAGAAAACATCTAATTAAAATGAAAGAATGAAGCAAAATGCTTTTATTAGCCTCAGTAAGACAGAATATCTGTGAATCCCCAATGTAGGTCTTGGATTTAAAATGTCTTTATGCCTAATATAAACAAAGGAGTCCATTTCTAAGGACTCCCAAATGTACCATTATGTAGTTAAATCAGAACACTTTTCAATGGCATTCCATTAACTTGCTTTGTTGGAGAAAAGATTCTCACCAAAGCCCCCTTCTACCAAATAAATATAGTAATGTTTTCTCTAAAATAAAGAAAACCTGGTGGGATTAAATTTAAACTCTCCAGTGCAGACAGATTCTCTATATGAAGCTTTATTACACAAAATAAAATTAAATATATACTTTCTCTGACACTCATAATCTAAAAAAATAAAAAATAAAAGAAGTAGTGTTAATTTTGGTGACATTTTGAGACTCGTAACTGAGTTCCTATGGAACGGAAATACCCTGCTCATGGTCACACCCTAGTATATTATGCTGAGATTCTTTTCAATAGCTTTTAAATCTAAATACCAGTCTCCTTTTATCTTGTTTGTTTTTCCTTTGTATCTGAGACAGTATCTCTCTTGGATTTACGTATGAAAGGAGAGAGGCATTGCTACCATCATAACTAGTTAACTCTACAGTCTAATGAGTAATTTCATGAATCTAAAAAGACATCTCACTCTTCAGGGGCATTAAAGAGAGAAAGCCAAACCTATGTAATAACTGAGCTTTTTAGAAGAGATATCATATTTATTAAGAAAATTGTCACCTTTCACCAGCACAACATCATAGAGGATCCTAAATTAAATCAAATCTCTTAGTGTTAAAAAAAATGATTGTTTAAAAATTTTACTTATCAGGTATATAAAATATAGGCAAGTAAAAAACATGATTTGGCAACGTTATATGGAAAAGGTATATTTTACTGCATCATTTTTGAGAGTGTGAATATATACACCAATGTACAGGGTAGCTGAAGAGGAAAAAGAGTTCACTTGGCGGAAAAACGTTTTTTTCCTCTACTCACTGAATATCCAACAAATGTATAGGTTTCTCACACCAAGCAATTCTGTGACACCAGTTGGGTGTTGTACAATTTAACTCAATTCTGATGCTATCTGCCTGGAGAGAGTGTCAGACATCATCAGTCAGGGGCTTGGTTTCACAAGACTGCCCCACTTCCAATGCCAATCATTTGTTGGAATGGTTCACAGAACCCAGGAAGACAGTTTACTTAGCAGATCACTGGTTTATTACAAAGATTGTAATTCAGGAGCAGCCAGATAAGAGATGCACAAGGCATGATATGGAGAAAGGGACATGGAGTTTCCATGCTTCCCCTGAGTGTCCAACTCTCCCAGGACCTCCACATGCTCACCAACCTAGAAACTCTCCAAACCTCTTCAGTTAGAATTTTTTATGGAGGCTTCATTACCTAGACATGATTGATTAAATTACTAGTCATAAGTGATTACCTCAACCTCCAGCTCCTATCCTTTCCCCAGGAGTAAGGTGGTGGGGCTGAAAGTTCTAACCCTGAATCTTGAGCATGGTTTCCTCGGCAACAGAGCTCCATCCTTAGGGTTTTCCAAAAGTCACCTTACTAACCTAAACTCAAGTGTGGTTAAAAGAAGCTTGCTATGAATAAAAAAAGACACTCACCTTTGTCACTCTGGAAGGAGTTCAGGAACTGTAGTGATTTGAAGACAAAAAGCCCAAATATTATAACAAAAGATACTCTCATGACTCTTAATTGCTTAGGAAATTACAAGAGTTTTTGGAGCTGTGTAACAGGAAAAGGGAGAAAGGCCAAATAAACATTTTTTATTATAAATCACAGCATCACAGTGGCTTAGTACCATCACTTAAAATTAAGAGTATTTCTATGTCCCAGAACTTCTACCTCAATTGTCTAAATCTAAGAAACTTCCAACTATACACAAGACATCCCAGATAGTAATTGCTCATTTAGTACAAAAAACCAAAAATTTAAATTTAAATGTCTACCAAAATTCAACGTCTCAATTAAATATGGTACATTTCTACAGTTCAACACAAAGCATGTATAAAGGAATGTTTGATCTTCATGTTTTAATATGCATATTCTCAAGGAAAAAAAGTTGGTTAAAAACAAGTGAGCCCAAGCGAAATAAGTCAATCAGAGAAAGACAATTATCATATGATCTCTCTGATATGAAGAATTTGAGAGGCAGGGCGGGGGGTTGTGGGGAGTAGGGAGGGAAAAATGAAACAAGATTTCAGGGACTGGGGAGGAAGATAAACCATAAGAGACTCTCAATCTCATGAAACAAACTAAGGGTGGCTGGGAGGTACCGGGGGTAGGGATAGGGTGGCTGGGTTATGGACATTGGGGAGGGTATGTGCTATGGTGAGTGCTGTGAAATGTGTAAGCCTGATGATTTACAGACATGTACTGTGGAGTTCAGTTTTAAGTAATTAATTCTAACTGTAAGTTAGTGTAGATTGCCGTTCCTACATGACAGGCTTCATTTTAAGCCAAAAAAAGACAGGCCTAGGGTACTGGCGTGAAACTATTCCTGGAATTTAGATTCTTCCGCTTCCCTGTATGACGCCTAGCCTCAGAATTGTTCAAAGGCACCAATGAAATGCATAGATTTAGGTAATTGCCATATAAAGAATAAGTAACTCACCTACGTGTGTAGTGACGTATGTGCTTGTTTACTTGTGCATAAAAATGCTGCGAAGGGGAGAGGCGGGGCTTCTCACCTTAGCACTGTGCTTCGTTGTATGTGCTGGTGAGAGCCCCAACTAGCTGGAAATAAATCCTCTTGCTGTTGCATCCAGCTTGCCTTTTGTAGGTTCTTTTGGGAGGGTCTTGATCCGGACATAACAGTACCCTGGGGTAAATAATACATTATGAAAGACCCCTGCCACAAGATAGGGACAGCGGGTGGCTATGGGGGGGAGCCCATGGTAAATTTCCTGCTGATTGCTAACCGCTTATTTGCCTTTCTGTAACCGCCTTGCTACAATGTATCCCACCCCCCTTCCGTCGACCAAGGTCGACCAACCGTCGCCTAGGTAACAGGGAAAGATAGTCAACCCCAACCTTGGGGAGAACAAAGGAACAGGCCACTTCCCCAATCCAAGGATCTGTGCGGCCTAGCACGTATCTCTCACTAGCCCAAGAATCCGTGCGGCCTAGCACGTATCTCACTAGCCCAAATTAGGACATGTACCCCTCCTTAAAATGATTGGCTGCCTGCGTGCAGACCCCAATGTGATATTTTAAAACTATAGGCTACTAATGCGCGGGCTTTGCTGTAACGGACAATAACGTCCTATATAAGGTCCCCCACGAGGAGGCTCGGGGCTCTCAGCTGCAGACTGGTTTAAGGTCCCACTGTGAGCCCGAGCCGGCTTGAATAAACACCCTTTGCATCTTGCATGGGAGCGTCTCTTGGTGTCCTCCGTTCGCCGCAAGCTTCTCAACCCTTTCAATTATAGGTTAAAAAAAACAAAACAAAGCAAAAAATCAAGTGAGCTCCTAAGCAGTATTAATGGAAGATACCACTTATCTGAAAAAATACAGAAAAGTTATACAAAATATTGTCTATTAATTTTCACAATGTTTTCAACTATACTTAAAAGTTCAAAAATCAGTTAAGAATGATGTAAGAACATAATGATCATCTCTGGTGAGGAAGACAGGTGACTAGAGTACAGAACGATGATTAGGGAATAATTTTAATTTTATTAACGATATGCATATGTTATAAGGGAGAACATATTCACCTATTATATAATTAAAATTTAATAAAACTGGATAGTTATTAAAATTTAATACTCATTAAAATTTATGAATAATTTCATTGGAAACTGTTAAGTAAATACCATGTCTTCCTATATTCATAGATTAATATTACGGATTAGGGTCTATTTCAGGCAGTGAATATAGTTTCAACAACAGATCCATTTTTGTCAAATTTGTATACCACAAGTAAATGCATATGTTGTTACTGATTTACCTTGTGAGTTAATTTACTGCCACTATGAAACATCCTTGTAAGCATGAGTACTTATAGGTATCTGTGAAGAAACTGTATACTCAAATTGAACAAAATTGCTAAAATGTTAGCATTAATATTTTTATAATAATATTAACAACAATGTTGCATATACAATATGGTTTCCTCTTTTACCAGCCCATAACCTTGCTTTATACTGAACTGTATTCCATTTTCTGTGGTTCACAGGGTTATGATTATGAAGAGTTGCATACTGTCATATCACTATAATTGAGAGGACTGCCGAAAGTCACATCAACTCCCCCACAGTTTTGATCCTGGACATTCTCACACTCACACAAATTATTTTGATTTAGCTGCTATATAGGTCATTTTATCAAAGTTCAATTTTTATAGCCATTTTTAAATTTATAGGGGGATGGTTTAAATTTGTCCTGGCCCATGACAAACAGAGCTGAGTAGTAGAGTTAAGAAGTTTGAGAATGGACCACAGCTCTAGTGAGGATCTAAGAAGCAGACATAAGAAGACTGAGGTGGGATGGAGGAGGAAAGGTAAGAGCGTGTAGGTTCTGGGGAGGATGATCAATTTCATCCATGTGTGGTTGTAGAGCTATTCTCTGAGGCTACAGCCATGAATAACAAATCAGTACATGCACATTAAAAATGAATTTAATTATTATTATTATTTCTAAGAAAACAGGTGACTTTTTCTTTAAATAGAACTTAGAATATTAAAGCTTCTGTTTGATTCATTTTCTGTGGGCTTTAACAAGTTTGCAATATTCCACCATCAAGCAAAGTAGAAATATATTGATAAAAAGCCACTTTAAAATCAATCTTGTCACTTCAATGTGTAATATTTTGACATATCTATAAATATCATTGAGTCTTCTTACCACTGCTTCTTGGATCCTCACTAAAGTTGCGGTCCATTCTCAAACTTCTTAACTCTAGTACTCAGCTCTGTTTGTCATGGGCCAGGACAAATTTAAACCATCTCCTGTAAATTTAAAAATGGCTATTAAAATTGAACTTTGGTAAGATAATGTAAATGGCTAGGCTAAATGATATTTATAGCGAGTAGCTCTTAGTCTTAAAAATATAAATCTGTAAAATTGTGTACAGAAGTTTTAATTTTCTAGCCAGTACAATTAGGTTTATCCTTGATTATATTCATAATGTAAAAAAATAAAATATGGGCTTGTGATTCTGTAAGATGTTTTGGTCCTTCAGAAACATAAAGGAGCCCAAAGAAAGAGAGAGACAGGTATCATAACTACATGATAAGAGCCTTTGAGTTGTGCCCTTTCTTTTCTCTATATAGCTTACATGGATCAGAATTTGCTTCTTTGCTTTTCAAAAAGCAGTGATATCAGCTAAAGGCAGTGGGGCAGTATTACGACTATAATGAATCTGCATGGTATGGGGAGGACCCAAAAATAATCAGTATAGATAGGCTATGCAGTATCATTTTGCCAGTTCTTCACTTCTCCTTTTAAGCAATGTAATTCTATCAGAATAAGACAAAATTTTGCAAAGAGCAGTTTTTAGGGTATGCATAAAGTGAGGGGTCCTACAGAGAGTCCACAGTTAACATTGTAAGGTCAAGTCCTTATTTGACATATTAGAAACTCATGTACCTCAAGGAGGACTCTTTTCAGTGAGATATGCTTTGAAAAATGCGAGCTCTTGCGGACATTACAATGATCATGACATAAAATCCTGAGATTCTTAGATAAAACCCAGAACCACATTGCTATGATAGATGCATTGAAGACAACCACAAAGAGAATATTAGGGTTTTGTTTTGTTTGTTTTTTCTGGTTTTTGGGATGTTTTTTCATTTCCTCAGTTGATGATACAGGAAAAGAATATGACATCCTAGGCAAATATCAAAATACCCACAATTGTAATATTTATAACTGACAAATCTGAGCATGGTGTGAAAAGCTTTAGAGGGGATGTTCTAATTGACAAAAATAAGACATCTGTACTTAAATTAATGCCTCAAAATAAATTAGTAGCTATCAGCTTTGGCATAAATATAGAGAAATGGAACAAAGTATGCAGCCAAATAACATAGAATGAGTATTTTTTAGCATATGAATATGGTCATTTTGTATGTTTACTTCAAAATGACCTACAGTTTCCAGTTGTTAAATCAAACATTACTTTTGGTATTGCTGAGGAGATATTTTGTAGGTGTAATTAAAATCTATATCAGTTAACTTTAAGGCACATTTTCTAGATAATCTGGGTGGGTCTAATACAATTAGTTAAAAGCAACCTGAGGATTCCCTGAAGAAATTCTGCTTATGGAGAAGAGCGTCAGCACTTGCCTTCAAGTTCCAGACTACCCTTCCTGACAGCCTGCCCCATGGTCACATAATTCACACTCCTACACTATTTTAATATACATATCTCCTATGGGTTCTGTTTTCCTGGTCGATCTTTGACACAGCATACATGGATTGAATAGTCATAAAATGAGCTACTAAACTAGGCCACAATCCAAAGACTCTAGGGAAATATTATTCTCTGACCTCAACACAGTAAAATTAGAAATACAGGGGCGCCTGGGTGGCTCAGTCATTAAGCGTCTGCCTTCGGCTCAGGTCCTGATCCCAGGGTCCTGGGATGGAGCCCCGCATCGGGCTCCCTGCTCGGCAGGAGGCCTGCTTCTCCCACTACCATTCCCTCTGCTGTGTTCCCTCTCTCACTGTGTTTCTCTCTGTCAAATAAATAAAATCTTAAAAAAAAAATAAAATTAGAAATACATAATAAAAGGTAGCTAAAATCCCCTATAATTGTGAACAAAAATCTATACTAAGGACAAAGACTAATAACATGGTTAAACATAAGACAAAATGGATGGAAAAAAATTAAAGCTAATCCAAATAAAATAAAGAAGGAAAAGGGGAGAAACAACTATAGCTATAATAGATTTTAAAAATCAAGATAATATTTTTGAATGAATAAATTCAACCACCCTAGCTGATTAGATTCGTATCTGGAGCCATGAGTAATTCAAGATGATAATAGTCAAACTGCTTGAAAAGCCATTTCTACTAAACTTGTAGGGAAAAAATTATTTCCAAACTTTGAACGTTGTTCTAGATAATGTTAAAAAAAAGGATTTTTATCTAAAGAATTTTTATGACACATATATCATTATTAGCAAAATCAGATAAGACTTTTGAAAAAAAACTATTTTTTAGAACAGTTTTAGTTTCACAGCAAAATTAAATGGCAACTACAGAGTTCCCATATGTCTCCAACCCCCTCATCAACATCACCCATCAAAGCGGTACATTTGTTACAACTGATGAACTTGCATTGACACATCATTATCACCCAGAGTCCATATGGGTTTTTAAAAACCCACCATATGGGTTTTAACAAATATATAATGACATGGATCCACTATTACAATTTTATACAGAAAAGTTTCACTGTATAATATCATCAAAATTGTTATGTGAAGGTTATATTAGTGTCTAGGCAGGAAAACAGAAACTAGTCTGGAAACATCAAAAGGGGGTATTTAACATGGAATTTGTTGACAAAAGTATTGAAAGTGCCGGAGAAACAAAAGGGGAATAATAATTTTTAGCCCACAAATTAAGAACAGCTGGAAGCTGCTACCATACCTAGGGCTGGTGGAGCAAAAGTCAAAAATCTGTGATCATTGTGCTTCTAAGACAACTATGGTTACATTTACAAGACACAGGTGTTAATGCAAGGACAAATACAGGTAACAAAAATAGATGCTGTGGGAATTTGATCTGCTTGCTGGTGACACTTAAATCTTCCACTACCACTTGATAATACAGAGCTGCTCTATACCGAACATTATCACTAAATGAAATCAGAAAATGTCTAATTTATGATGGGCAGCTCAGGTTATAGTGACACTTGGTGTGGCCATCAGTTCTCTATCAAGGCCCACCTGCAAGGGAGAAGAATAATTTTAGATGTTTAAATGAATTTTCTCCAAGGCCCTAAATGCCACAAAGCAGAGATACACATTTTATGTAAAAGGCCAAATAGTAAATATTTTAGACTATGAAGACTATGTGGTTTCCATCACAACTATTCAACTCTGCCATCATAATGCAAAAGAACACCTAGCAAATAGGGAATCAAGTATCGTCCAGTGAAACTATGGATATACACAGATGATGATCTAGTTTTAGCCATCAGGTTGTAATTTTCCAACCACTGCCATAAACACTTGAAGCCCATTTAGATCTACTTTGGACATCCAAACAGAAGGAAGCAAGCACTGAGGTCTAAACTTGGCCTCTTAAAACTGCAAGTTTTATTGGCTACTTGGTAAGTAACTCAGAAAAGTACATTTAAATATGTATATGTTTCTTTAAAAAATAAAAATTTCCACCAGACATTGGAATTTTTCTTGCTGAGAGTTGGTACAAAGTTCTTCTTGCAGATAGACTACTGTATCTCTGGTAACTTTACCAAAGAGGCTGGTCCATGAATTTTTATTGAGATTTTTCAACCAAGATCTATCATTCACATGACTTATTAAGGCTTCTAGAATAGCTTCTACTTTCTACTTACCAGGTGTAGTAAGTACTATGTTTTCTGAGAAAACCATAACATTCTGTGGGATATTGAGGTAATAAAGGTCCTTATTGACTAAAATCTGACAAAAAACAAGATAATTGAAATATCTTCAAGGTAAGACCAGGAAGACACACTGCTCTGCAAGTGTACCTTACACTATCATGTGAAATAAAATCCCATCTAGTTTTTCTTGTCTATTATCTTTAATACGATAATAGACATAGATAATAGATATAGATAATAACTATAGATAATAACTATCTTTAATAATTATCTTTAATATGTCTACTTGACTGAAATATAGGGTGACCAGATACTTGGTTAAATATTATTCCTGTGTCATCTGTGAAGATGTTTCTTGATGAGATTAGCATTTGAATGGGTAGAGTGAGTGTAAGAGACTGCCTTCCCCAACATGGGTCACATAATTCAATCCCTTGAGAGCCTGAATAAAAAAAAAAGATGAAGAAGGGAAGAAATCATTCCCTCTCTGGCTGCTTGAGAAGCAAAAATAGTCTCCAGTCCTCAAACTGGAAATTACGCCATCAGTTTTCCTGGTTCTCAGGTCTTTGTAACCAGACTGAACCTAGATCACTAATTTTCCTGAGTCTTCAGCTTTCCAACTGCAGATCATGTGACTTCTCAGCCTCCATAATCAATTGAGCCAATCCTTATAATGCATATTTATATGCATTATATTATATTGCATGTTATGCATATTTATATGCATTATAGTTATATAATAGTTATATTTACATCTATTCTAATAATTATATTTATATATTAGTTATATTTATATCCATTTAAATATATTACAGTTATATTTATATAGCTATAGTTATATTTATATCTATATATTATAGTTATGTACTTATATCTATTCTAATAGTTATATTTATACGTATTCTAATCTATTCTATTGGTTCTGTTTCTTTGGAGAATCCTGACAAATACAAGAAATATAGGAGGAAAATAGTTACCAGGAAAAATAGCTACATACCAAATTCTAGGAAGTGATTTTTCTTTCCAAATATGAGGAAATATCTTTAAGAGCAAATGTAAGGTTAAATTATATAATCTTCACACATTTAAATGTTAATTAAGTGAGAGAAATAAATGCTAGGAGTCCCATTTCTATACCTTTCAAGTCATAGATTGTGGTATTTCCTCCTGTAGTTCCCCCAAGAATGGAATATCACATTTAGTTTACAATTTTGAAAGGACAGCCAAGTTCCACAGGCCTTTCCCCCCAAAAGAGCCATCACTCTGTCACTTTGGAGCCCAAAACTTGGATAATGCAAATTTTACATTAGAAAATAGAATAGTTCCTAAATAATATTGACTAAATGAAATCAATGATGAAGTTACAGGGTAATACCCTGTGATCAAATAGGATTTTACCTGGGAATGGGAAAGTGATTTAATATCAGAAATATGTTTATGGATATCACTTTGCCAATGAACTTAGAAAATTGTCAATGAATGTAGAAAAAGCACTTGATGAATTCTGTTTCATTCAACTAAAAATAGAAATATAGTTACTTAATTTGAAAAAGGTATCTATCACAAAATATTTATAATAGAAAAATATTTTATCTAATATAGAATAGTATAGAAACCTACAATTTAGCCTTCCAATTTCACTGAAGTTGATGGGAGAAATGGAAATCTTAGATCCAAGACAAAGGACTGTATTAATTATGGTACACAAGCACTCTAAGCATCAGCATATTAGGTCAGTCCCCTTTATTTCCAAGTTCCATAGAAGCAACTAAATGGCCCCAAATGGAGTCTTCTCCATGCAGTGGGCTATGTTATAAGAAAAGAACCCTGAACTTAGGAACCCAAGTCTTTTATAATACTTAGTAAACATGCTTGTCCTTTGCTTCAGCATGAGACAATATCTTTATTATACTGGACGATAAGAATGCCTGCCCTTTATTTTAGAGAAAAAACACAATCTCCACTTTCCAAGGTTCTATATAAGCACAGTCACCCTTTCCTACCTGGGGAATCACCCCTTCTAATTTCCAGGGCTATTTACATTATAAATATCCTTTAACAATAGTCTTGACCAAAGGCAGTCATGATTCCTTTCATAATACATGCAGACACATGAGCAATCCATGAAGAATTGCCGTCCAACAATATGAAACCCTCAGTCATAAACCATCTTGGCCTCAGGTTAATTTTCCGGTAAGTACTCCACCTTGGTGGCTACTCTGATTAATCTAACAGAGACTGGTATCAAATCTATTCAATTTGTTTCATATAGCATTTAATTAAGGCTACTAGTAACTGGACTCCAAGCAACAAGAACATACTAACCTGCAATACTGAACTCAAACATATCCCCAGATTCTGGACCCAAAGTAGCTGAAGAAAACCAATGAGGTATTCCCCCTTACCTTTTTAAATTGGTCTTTCCACCTGGCTCAATCTGTTGATTGCATTAGCTCTTGCACAAACAGTGCCTTTCCCAGAAGTTGGAAGTCTAGGACAATTTTATCATCCAAAGCAACCTTGGTCAATAAAGCGAAGACTGACCTAAATGCTGACTATAACCGACGTGGTTTCATTGGTCATTTCAGCTTTTCTTACTAGATCATCCCATTAGAAAGATAATGAGTCTTTAAAAAATTATCTACCTATGTATCTATTAATTTATACTTTTTATTATTTTTATTTTAATTCCAATATAATTAGCGTACCATGTTATATTAGTTTAAGGTGTATAATACAGTGATTCAACAATTCTATATGTTACTCAGTGCTCATCATGATAAATATACTCTTAATTTCCCTCACCTATTTCACCCATCCCCCATTCACCTCTCCTCTTATAGCCATCAGTTTGTTCTCTATAGTTTTTGTTGGTATCTTTTTTCTTTGTTTTTCTTTTTTGTAAAGTCCACACACAATTGACAATCAGATGGTATTTGGCTTCTCTGACTGACTAATTTCACTTAAGCATTGTATAATCTAGATCCATCCAAGCTGTTGCAAATAGCAAGATTTCATTCTTCTTTGTGGCTAATATTCCATTGCTCTGGTAAGCTCCCCTGAGCAAACAAGGGCATCTTCATTTTGGAGATATTTCTGCTGACATCTGAGGACTACATGGTCTTTAGTGGAATTTCCTTGTACACTTGAATGTCTTCTGTGATACTTTTCATGGTAGCAGTCATTGTGTTTTCGGCAGGATGGCACATTAAAAATTAACACTTGGCCCTCACACAAGACGTACAGTTCCTGAAGTGCACATGGTCCCCTGGAAAAAATACTGTTTACAGTTTTTGTCCTTCCTGAGTGACTTACATCAATTCAGAGGCACAGGCTGATAGTGCTTCCAGCGTGGCACACCATCATCCAGGTGGCTTTCACTTGCCTGAAAAAATTACTGCACAATGGCAATGGGATTGAGGTGGGGGAAGAAGTCCAGAGGTATTGAGAGATATTTTTCTCATTGGTTCCACATACGCAGGCAAATTACCTCTCCAGTGGGGACGGAAAATGTGTTGTTGTAGGGCACCTGGGTGGCTCAGTGGGTTAACTGTCCGCCTTCAGCTCAGGTCATGATCCCACAGTCCTGGGATCAAGCCCTGTGTCAGGCTCCCTGCTCAGTGGGAAGTCTGCTTCTCCCTCTCCCTCTGCCTCTGTCCTTCCTCACTGCTCCTTTGTCCTCTCTCTCTCTCAACTAATAAAATCTTAAAAAAAAAATGTGTTGTCCTGTTATGACAATAGCTTTTTTTTTGTCTGTTTAAAGGAGTGTAAGCAGCAACCACAGAACTGTCAGAGTAGCTTGTGTCAATTCTACTCTGGTTGCTCGGCCTTTAAATGTTCATTAATGGGTAGTACAATGAGGAACCCTTCTTACCCTCACCACCAATACCAGCACTTGAGTTAGACCATACACTACTGGATGTCTGGGAATCTTTTTATATTACTGAATCTACACACAGGACTTGCTCTTCCACAAAGTCGCATCTCTCATAGAATCCATTCTGAATTGCAAAATTGTCAGTAAGTATGAATGACTTGAGATTTTGCTCTAGGGGAAAGCTTACAAATTATCCTGCCACTATTTCATGACTGCCGATAGACCACATAATTTCTGAATCTAAGAGAAAGGTCTTCATTTTTTTTTTCACAGTACAGTAAGTAACATAATCATCTGCTTATTTGTGTCTGTTCAACTTTCCCAAGACCAATGAATACTTGTACATGTGACTGGTTAATATTCAGAACCCGGAGCTTAGGATCCATTATAATGGGTAGTAAGCATGTCTACATTTTGCTTCACACTGAGACATTGTTATATTACACTGGACAATAAGAATGACTGCTCTTGGTTTCAGTTGAAGACACTGTCTCTATCTTGTAGGGCTATTTGCTATAGAGTACAGAACAAAAGAAGTTAGTGTCTCATTTTGTAAGACATGCAGAAATGAGATCTATGAAGAATGTTCTCAATAATAGTCAGAAATAGGACAGTCATGCCTGTTATTATCATAAATATTTTAATGATTATGCTAAATTTAATTAAAAAATTGTTCAGTGTTTAGACGAGAATTATCATTATTTGAAAATGAAATTATTACTTACATAGAGATTCCAAAATAATCAACCAAAGCTTATGGCTATAGTATGAGAGTTCAGCTAAAATACTGGATCTAAAGTGAACATATGTATTCCTCAATTCTGTGCATCTGAGATTAAAAGAAAAATATAACCAGACAAATAAAAACAAATTATTAAGTGAAGCAGTCAGTCCAGCAAGGCCCTGAAAATTCCTGCACATTTTTGATGGTGTCAAACTGCAAGTCTATTCTATACCCTGATACTGACTAGTTTCTGTAAGTGTTTATATAGTTAAATAAGTCAAGGTGAATACAGCATGATTATCATGTGACAGCTTGTTTCCAGCCAACATTGACTGGCTTGTTTGGTGGCTCACTATAAAAAATAGTAAGGCCTTGGGATCATGTTCTTTTTTAGATAGTTCATTGCTAGTGTATAAAAATGCAAACAGAAACAATTTTACTTCTTCCTTTCTGATTTGTATGCTTTCTTTATCTTTCCAAATTTTTCTGGCTAAAACTGCCAGTACTACATTGAATAATAGTAGCACAAGTGTGTACCCTTGTCTTGTTCCTGCTCAAATATGATGTTAGCTGTGAGCTTTTTGTTCATGGTTTTTATCACGCCAAGGTACGTCATGCCCATGCCTAATTTGTTGATGGTTTTTTATCATGAAAGGATTGAATTTTGTCAAATTTCTGCATCTATTGAGATCACATGATTTTTATTTTTCATTCTATTAAGGTTAGTGTATCACATACACTGATGTAGTTGCATTTGTTGAATCATCTTTGCATGCCATGTGATCATGGTGTAGGATCCTTTTAATGTGCTTTTAAATGTGGTTTGCTAGAATTTTGAAAATTTTTGCCTCATGTTCATCAGGGATATAAGCTTATAATTTCTTTTCTTGTAGTGTCCTTATCTGGCTTTGGTATGGGGTAATTCTGGCCTTATAAAATATGTTTGAAGTGTTCTCTTCTCTTTAAGTTTTTGTATTAATTTGAGAAGGATTGGCATGAATTCTCTTTTAAATGTTTAGAATTCACCAGTAAAACCATCTGGTCCTGGGCTTTTCTGTGTTCAGAGATTTTTGTTTACTCATGCAATCTCCTTGCAGGCTAGTAGTCTGTTTACATTTTTATTTCTTCATGACTTAGTCTAAGTAGGTTGTATATTTCTAAGAATTTATCCATTTCTTCTAGGTTATAGGGTGTTGCAATTATACAGAGCCTTAGGCCCTGCTATGATCAGGAGGGCCAACGGGCTCTGCCCCTTAGTGGGGCATGGCTATAGGTTATGCTTTGCTATTGGGTAGGCTGCCAGCTGTGCTCCCGTTGGGTAAGGCTGCTGGCCTGGCACCATGCTTGAGTAGGGCCAGCGGCTATACCCTACATTTGTGCAGGGTTAGAAGCTGTGCTCCAAGGTCAGTTGGGGGGTCACTGGCTGTCTGCCTGGCAAGTCTCCAGGTTGTGCTCAGTAATTGGGTGGGACTGCAGGCTGAGCTCAACTACCAGTAACATAAACTGGGCTCCAAGGTTGCCTGGCATTATTGTCCAGGCTTCCAAGTTACGTGGGGCCAGACACTATGCTATGCTCAACAGTTGTGTGGGACAGGTGCCTTGGCTCCCTGTCCTGAAAAGGCCAAATAATGATCTGATTAGTGATGATGGCTAAGTTGCTGAGGACCCAAACTGGGCAGAACTGTCAACAGAACTCCTAAGCCAGATGGGACCCCAGTTTTGCTCTGCAGATGGGCAGAACCACTGGCTGGGATCTCTACTCAGGTTTCATCACCAAAAGGAATGCAGTCAAAAAGCATCCTGGAATCCTGGGGAATTTGAGTGTCCACTTTAGGTTCTCACGTTCCCATTGGAGAAACTATAGGCCAGGGCAATGGCAGACAACACATTACCAGCGTGCAGGAGGGACAATGAAGTCAAAGTAAAACAACTCCTCTTACCCTTTTAATGTAGGCTCTCTCCATTGTAGTGGTCTGAGGGGATTCATCAGCTTCATCCCCAGTTTCTAACATCTTTACAAAGTTGTCATGTCTCTGGATATTTGCAAGTTGCTTTTTCTGTGACAGGAACTGAAGTCAGGAGCTACCTATTTTGCCAGCTTGCTGATGTCCCTTCAACATTCTCTTGGTCTTATTTATTATGTTTCACTTCATCCACTCTTGCCTATTCAGGTTTGCATTTTTCACTTACACAATAAGAAAAGAGGACAGAGAGTGAGAGATATTGAGAGAGAGAGAGAGAGAGAGAGAATAAGAGTAAAAAGAAAAAAAAGAAAAAAAAAGAGGATAAAGAAAAGGGGAAAAAAAACCAGAAAAATTGTAACTGCTAAATAGTTCTCATGTATAAAATACAGTTCTGTATGATGAAGTCAACAATTATTGAGCACCATTCTACTAAATGTCATAAAGGATATTGAGAAACTTTCATTTGACATCAAACCCAGGTATGTTTTTAAAAAAATTGCTGCACTAATTGGGGCACCGGGATGGCTCAGTGGTTAAACATCTTGATTTCAGCTCAGGTCATGATCTCAGGGTTGTGAGATCAAGTCCCGAGTGGGGTTCCACACTTGGCATAGAGTCTGCTGAAGACTCTCTCTCTCACTCCGCCCCTCGTCCTTCCTCCCACCCACATCGCACGTGCCAGCATGTCCCCTCTCTCTAAAAATAAATAAATAAATAAATAAAATTGCTTTACTAATGAGCAAAAACAAAGCATGGAAATGTGGTACATTGGAGAAACCACAGAGAAGCCTTCTGCATTGAATTTGCTGTGTTTTATAATATTGGGGAGAATCTCAAGCTGACAAGGAAGGCAATAATTCTTCTTTTGTGTTTTACTGAAATATTTCCGTATTTGACCTTGCAGTGAAAAGCATAAATATTTCCCCTGATAATAAAAATAGAGCAGACATGTAAAGAAGTCCCACAGAGAACAAGGCTGGAAGTTAGATATAAATGAACCCTCTAAAATATAAACCTTAGAGAAATACAATCTACTTCCAAAGTTTGAAGGAAATATTCTCAGCAAAGGATATCAAATATAACTGGTTAAAAGCTTTAGTAATCTCAGTAGGTTTTCATGGGAAAAAACATTTGAGTTGGTGGCAATGGTGTCAGATTTTGGAAGGCTCCAACTTGGGGCTTATAAAAAATATCATATTCCTCAAAGACACCACTTGAACACAGCGTAAGTATGGCCTTTCATGGTGATAAGCAATGTTTTTGCAGGTATATAATGATGATGATCAATTTGTAGCATGCCGTTAGTTTCTAGGAGATATGCTAAAACACACCATCCTAGCGATTTGAAGGGCTGATGTCAATAATTGAAATAACTCACAAGCTAGACAGAAATATTAAGTATGATGTGAAGCATTCTCAAGAATTCATCATGCTTTTCTGTAACTCAATTAACATAGGAAATTGAAAATGATTACATTTTTCTTCATCAAGGATTTTAGGGGTTTAATTTCATTATCTAACAGGAGATATATAAGAGGAGAATAGAAAGCCTTATCTTATAAAATCTAAGGATATGCATGACTCATAATAATGTTATTATTATGAATTTTGTTTTTACTGACGGTATAATTATGCCTTCAGAGGTATGTTAGATATGTAAAACAATTTTACCAATTTTTAGCTAACCTTTACATTTCCTGAGTCCTTACTATGTACCATTTTCTAGCTAGGCACATTCAATTTATTACTTTATTGAATACTTATGAAAATATTTCCATCCTCATTTTATAGTTTAGGGACCTAAAGCCGAGAGATATTAAGAAAGTTTGCTATTGCACTGCCCGTGTGGTGGATCTGAGCCATTGTTTCATTCCAAAACCAGTGCATATTAACAAGTGTATATCCAGTTCTCATGCTAAATGGGCTCTGTGGTCCTTTTAAAGTAATTTAATCTATTTTTGTAGTTTTCTATTTTTCTAACCTATTCTGCTGCAGATGAATACATGCATGCATTTATCTACATATACATATATGCAAAGTCACATACTTACGCATGCATAAAAGTTCGTGTCTGAAAATGTGTATGTATACATACACATATATGTGTACTCCCCTGCAGTATAGCAGGTTGGAAAACATAGAGAATTATAAAAGCATATTAAATTACTTTAAGAGAACAACAGTCCTTTTAGCATGAAACTGAGAGGATATATATTTGTGTTAATGTGTGCACACACCACACACACATATGCACAGTTGTATATAAATTCATTCATTCTGTTTAGTGCTGGAAATATAAATAACAAAGCTTGTTGATGAGACTCCTAGACTAAAGAGATTTTCAGGTTCTAAAATGTATAATTGCAGGATGCATTTGAACAAGCAGAACAGGGAACGGAGAAATCTTTTTCAGTTAGATCTTCACAACTGTGACTCCAGTGTGTTTGTTTTAGAAATCTATTCTTCATAAGTAGGATGTTACTGACCAGAGTATGGATAATCTTCTAAAATGAACTTTGGAACAGCATCTGGTCATTATACAAGTAAATGTTCTTTTTGGAAAGGATGTTCATCCTTAAAAATTTAACCGAAAGATATTATGAGTTATATTATAGTACGATGAGTGAAATAACAGATGTTTTCATTAAGTCATTTCTTAAATAAAGGTACTAGATATTTCCTAAATATAGGGTTTAAAAATTATGATGAGGTGTTTTTTAATATACTTTGAAATTTATAAACAAATGAATAACTTTGAAAACATGTTATTGATCAATTGGTATTGCTGAAAGAGCATATCCTACTTTATAGAAGTTTCTTTAAAAAGACAAATTTTACTTTCTCACCTAGTTAGAAAGGGCATTCATCACTACTTGACATGCAGATGCTGTGAAATAAATGTACTTCCAAAGAACTCGATACCTAGTTCAATTTCCTCTTGACAGTAGCTTTCAAGTTATTTTCCCGGTAACTTTGGTCGGTCGACAGATAGTGCTGTAGAAGTGCTAATTGACAGACACATTCCCTGAGTGATGGATGGTAACATGTATACCATGTCAGAGTGCAATAATGTTAACTATTGAAATGAGAAACAAACACATCAGGGGATCTCTGTTTTACACACACACACACACACACACACACACACACACTACATACAAAAAGTCTGTGTGATAGAAGCCAAATGCCATCCTTAAGACTAAAAGCTAAAGAAATTTGTAATAGGGGCCCCTTGATGGCTCAGTAAGTTAAGCATCCAACTCTTGATTTTGGCTCAGGTCATAATCTCAGGGTCATGAGATGGACCCCCACGTTGGGCTCCACTCTTAGCATGGAGCCTGCTTAGGATTCTCTATCTCCCTCTCCCTCTGCCTTCTCCCTTGCTCCTCTCCCCCCACACTCATTCTCTCTCTCTTAAAAAAAATTTTTTTTAAAGGACTTTGGAATATAAACAGTATTCTAGAGAGTTGACTACAGGAAATGAAGGAAATGACAATTTCTCATAGCAGTATCCAAGATGAGGGGCATCTGGGTGGCTCAGTTAGTTAAGTGTCTGCCTTCCACTCAGGCCATAATCCCAGCATCCTGAGATCGAGTCCTGCATCGGGCTCCCTGCCCAGTGGGGAGCCTGCTTCTCCCTCGGCCTGCCACTGCCCCTGCTTGTGTTCATTCTCTCTTTGACAAATAAATAAAATATTTTTTTTAAAAACCATATCTAACCTAAAACAAAACAAAACAAAATCAACGTATCTAACCTCATTTTAGAGTAATAGAAATGGTTCTGACAACAATTTCACAAAACTGATGGACACTGTTAATGTATGTTTAGCTTCTTCAACCACCATAATTCACTACAGATGCCCCAGGATGGAAAACAAAAACTTCTGTACATTATATCACTTCTGAATAAATACTTTATGTCTAAGTTCAAATTGTATTTGAAGAGAAGAGAATGAGTGCTAGTGGTAAGAAATCAAGGAACTAAGATTTTATATAAAATCAGGTTACTTTAAACTTAAATTATTTTTAGAATTCAGAGAAGGAATCCCAACTGGGATGTTGTACATTGTGTTATTTTTTTAAGACTTTATTTAAAAATGCACATGCTTTAATAAGTCAAAAAGTTGGAACTTATGAAGGAGAAAAGAGTTATATAATGACCCATTAGACCACAGGAAAAAATGGTCTTTCAGATCTTATCCAGCACCAGAAAACTTTCAAATATTTCTCTTATAAATCTTTTTATGGACTGGATTATAGATTAAACTTGGCATGAACTTTATATAATGAATCCGAGAATAACCTTCTTATGCCCAAATTCACATAGCCCTCTGCTAAAACTGTCAATCAGATCAATGAATTAACAATAACTCTCGAGGAGATTTATATTTTTGTCTTTTCCTATTTTATGAAACTATTTCTTTAAATGACAGTAATAAATATAAAATGCATATCTCAGCTTCCATGTCCAAAAATTCACATTCACAGCTTATAAAATTTGTTTCTGTTGGACTTGGTTACATTGCAATCCTACTGATGACATCACTTTAAAAGCAAATTTATGTATATATCAGGTGGCTAATATATTTCTAAGCATGGTTAAATCAAGAGGATTCAAGCATCTCTTTTGGTAACGAAGAAGGAATCCTGAGATTTGCATTGAAAACAACTACTTTTGATTAAGATAGTGGACAGAACAAAAAAAGATCTCTTTCTTCTTCAATGACAGTAAACAGATTTTTAAGTTTTAAATACATAAGTACAAAAAGAATAGGGGTGTAATGATAGCTATAAATTTTGGAAATTATAAAATAAACAGTAGGTGCTAGGATCCAGCAATTCCCCCTCTGGGTATTTATTCAAAAGAATTGAAGTCAGATTTCAAAGAGATAACATTCCAATATGTACTGCAGTGTTATTCACAATAGCCAGGATATAGAAACAACCTAAATGTCCATCAATGGATGAATGGGTAAAAAAATGGCATACAGACATGTAATGGAATATTACTGAAGCATAAAAAAGAAGAAAATCCTGTCATTTGTGACAGCATGGATGAACTTGGGGAACATTATGCTAAGTGAAATAAGCCAGTCACCAAGGGACAGATACTGCAAGAATTTACTTAAGTGAAGTATGTAAAGTAAACTCATAGAAAGGGAAAATACAATGGTAGTTTCTAGGGGTTTAGGGTGGGGAAGAAATGGGAATTGCTTATTAACATGTACTAAAATTCAGTTATACAAGATAAATAAATTCTAGAGATCTGATGTACAATGTCATGCCTGACAACAGTACTGTATTTTATACTTAAAAACCTGTTAAGAGACAACTCCTGACATGCCATGAACTTGATGGCCGAGCCTCTGGGGCGGCATCCAGCCCTGCTGCCTGCACCGCTCTACCACTCTGTCCCTGCTACTGCATCCCCCATGTGGAGCAGGGGCGCAAGCCATGGAGGAGACACCACCCTTGGGTTGCAGCAAGCTGCACCTGAAGAAGCTGACCCTGGCCATCACCCGCATATTAGAATCTTCCCCAGGTGTGACAGAGGTGTCTATTATAGAGAACCCCCTTGCTGAACATCGTATGATTTCTTCATGGGAACAAAAAAAATAACTGCATGCTACCTGAGGATGTGAAGAATTTTTACCTGATGACCAGTGGCTTCCACGTGACATGGAGTGTGAAGCTGGATGAGGACACCATTCTGATGGGCAGCATGGCAATTAACAGCATCTCACAACTGAGTCAACTCAATTTGTTTTGCGTGTATTCACACCATAATGCACCAACTCTGGCAGACATGGAGGATGATACACTTGAAGCCAGGGAGAACCAGCCAGAGAAGTCTCACTTGGATTCTCACAGCGTGATATGTGAGCTGGATCCTGGCAATGAGAATGGGAAGGTTTGTCTTGTCTACAAAAGAGGAAAACCAGCGTTCGCACAGGACACTGAGATCTGGTTCTTGGACAGAGCATTATACTGGCATTTTCTCATAGATACTTTCACTGCTTACTATTGCCTGCTCATCAAGCACCTGGGCATGCCGCAGTGGCAGTATGCCTTCACCATCTATGGCATTAGCCCACAGGCCAAGCAGTGGATCAACATATATAAACCCATCACCTACAACGCAGAACAACTTACAGAAGACACCAACTCTTTTGTGAACAAGGTGGATTCCAGCAAATTGTTCAAGAGCAAGGGAACAAGCATCAAAATCCAGGAGGCACAGAGAACCCCCCTCAAAATCAATAAAGATAGGTTAACACCCTGTCATCTAATAGTAAAACTTACAAGTCTTAGTGACAAAGAGAAAATCCTGAAAGCAGCTTGGGACAAGAAGTCTATAACAATACAATATAATACAAAGGCAGAAATATTAGATTGGTAGTAGACCCATCCACAGAGACCTGGCTGGCCAGAAAGGACTGGAATGATATATTCAGAGCACTAAATGAGAAAAATATGGAGCCAAGAATACTATATCCAGCTAGGTTATCACGGAAATTAGATGGAGAGATAAAAAGCTTCCTGGACAAACAAAAACTAAAAGAATTTGCAAACACCAGCCCTAGAGGATATATTGAAAGAGGTCCTCTAAGCAAAGAGAGAGCCTAAAAGGAACATAAACCAGAAAGGAACAGAGACAATATACAGTTAATACTCATATTACAGGCAATACAGTGGCACCAAATTCATATCTGTCAATAATTACGCTGAATGTAAATGGGCTAAATGCCCCAATCAAAAGACACAGAGTACAGAATGGATAAAAAAACAAGACCCATCGATATGCTGTCTCTAAGAAACTCATCTTAGACCCAAAGACGCCTCCAGACTTAAAGTGAGGGGGTGGAAAACAATTTACCATGGTAATACACATCAAAAGAAAGATGGTGTAACAATCCTTATATCAGATAAATTAGATTTTAAGCCAAAATCTATAATAAGAGATGAGGAAGAACACTATATCATACTTAAAGGGTCTGTCCAACAAGGAGATCTAACAATTGTAAATATTTATGCCCCTAACATGGGAGCAGCCAATTATATAAACCAATTAATAACAAAGTCAAAGAGACACATTAACAATAATACAATAATAGTAGGGGACTTTAACACTCCCCTCACTGAAATGGACAGATCATCTAAGCAAAAGATCAACAAAGAAATAAAGGCTCTAAATGACACACTGGACCAGATGGACATCACAGATATATTCAGAACATTCCATCCCAAAGCAATAGAATACACATTCTTCTCGAGTGCACATGGAACATTCTCTAGAATAGATCACATCCTGAGTCACAAATCAGGTCTCAATCGGTACCAAAAGACTGGGATCATTCTGTGCATATTTTCAGACCACAATGCCATGAAACTAGAACTCAATCACAAGAGGAAAGTTGGAAAGAACTCAAATACATGGAAGCTAAAGAGCGTACTACTAAAGAATGAATGGGTCAACCAGGAAATTAAAGAAGAATTTAAAAAATTCATGGAAACAAATGAAAATGAAAACACAACTGTTCAAAATCTTTGGGACACAGCAAAGGCAGTCCTAAGAGGAAAGTCTCTCCTCTCATAGCAATATAAGCGTTTCTCAAGAAACAAGAAAGATCTCAAATACACAACCTAACCCTACACCTGAAGGAGCTGGAGAAAGAAAAACAAAGAAAGCCTCAACCCAGCAGGGGAAGAGAAATAATAAAGATCAGAGCAAAAATCAATGAAATAGAAATCAAAAGAACAGAACAAATCACTGAAAGTAGGAGCTGGTTCTTTGAAAGAATTAATAAAATGGATAAACTCCTGGCCAGACTTATGAAAAAGAAAAGAGAAAGTACCCAAATTAATAAAATCATGAATGAAAGAGGAGAAATCACAACCAACACCAAAGAAATACAAACAATTATAAGAACATATTATGAGCAACTATACGCCAGCAAATTAGACAACCTGGAAGAAATGGACGCATTCCTAGAGACACACAAACTACCAAAACTGAACCAGGAACAAATAGAAAACATGAAGAGACCTATAACCTCTAAGGAGATTGAAGCAGTTATCAAAAATCTCCCAAAAAACAAGAGCCCAGGGCCAGATGGCTTCCTAGGGAAATTCTACCAAACATTTAAAGAAGAATTAAGACTTATTCTTCAGAAATTGTTCCAAAAAATCGAAATGGAAGGGCAACTTCCAATTCATTTTATGAGGCCACCATTACCTTGATCCCAAAACCAGACAAAGAACCCATCAAAAAGGAGAATTACAGACCAATATCCTTGATGAACATAGATGAAAAAATTCTCACCAAAATACTAGCCAATAGGATCCAACAGTACAGTAAAATGATTATTCACCATGATCAAATGGGATTTATTCCTGGGATGCAAGGTTGGTTCAACATCCTCAAATCAATCAATGTGATACAAAACATTAATGAAAGAAAGAACAAGAACCATGTGATACTCTCAATTGATGCTAAAAAAGCATTTGACAAAGTACAGGATCCTTTCTTGATCAAAACTCTTCACAGTGTAGGCATACAGGGTATATTCCTCAACATCATAAAGGCCATCTATGAAAAACCCACAGTGAATATCATTCTCAGTGGGGAAAAGCTCTCAGCTGGGGAAAATCTCTCAGCCAAGATCAGGAATATGGCAGGGATGCCTATTATCTCCACTGCTTTTCAACATATTACAAGATGTCCTAGCTTCAGTAATCAGACAACAGAAAGAAAGAAAAGGCATCCAAATTAGCAAATGAGAAGTAAAACTCTCACTCTTTGCAGATGGTATGATACTTTATGTGAAAATGCAAAAGACTACACACCAAGACTACTAGAACTCATACAGAAATTCAGTCAAGTGTCAGGATATAAAATTAATGCACAGAAATCAGTTGCATTTCTATACACCAACAGCAAAACAGAAGAAAGTGAAATTAAGAAGTCAATCCCATTTACAACTGCACCCAAAACCATAAGATACCTAGGAATAAACCTAACCAAAGAGGCAAAGAATCTATACTCAGAAAACTATAAAGTGCTCATGAAAGAAATTGAGGAAGACACAAAGAAATGGAAAAACGTTCCACGCTCATGGATCGGAAGAACAAATATTGTGAAAATGTCTATGCTACCTAAAGCAATTTACACATTTAATGCAATCCCTATCAAAATACCATCAATTTATTTCAAAGAAATGGAACAAATAATCCTAAAATTTATATGGAACCAGAAAAATCTGCGAATAGACAGAGGAATGGTGAAAAAGAAACCAAAGTTGGTGGCATCACAATTCCAGACTTCAAGCTCTATAACAAAGCTGTAATCATCAAGACAGTATGGTACTGGCACAAAAACAGACACAAAGAACAGTGGAACAGAATAGAGAGCCCAGAAATAAACCATCAACTCTATGGTCAACTAATCTTTGACAAGGCAGAAAAGAAAGTCCAACGGAAAAAAGAAGTCTCTTCAACAAATGGTGTTGGGAAAATTGGACAGCCATGTGCAGAAGAATGAAACTGGACCATCTCCTTACACCACACACAAAAATAGACTCAAAATGGATGAAAGATCTCAGTGTGAGATAGGACTCCATCAAAATCCTGGAGAACAGAGGCCACAACCTCTTTGACCTCAGCTGCAGCAACTTCTTCCTAGAAACATCCCCAAAGGCAAGCGAAGCAAGGGCAAAAATGAACTATTGGGACTTCATCAAGATCAAAAAACTTTTGCACAGCAAAGGAAACAGTCAACAAAACCAAAAGACAACTGACAGAATGGGAGAAGATATTCGCAAATGACATATCAGATAAAGGGCTAGTATCCAAAATCTATAAAGAACTTCCCAAACTCAACACTCAAAGAACAAATAATCCAGTCAAAAAATGGGCAGAGGACATGAACAGACATTTCAGCAAAGAAGACATCCAAATGGCCAACAGACACATGAAGAAGTGCTCCACATCACTCAGCATCAGAGAAATACAAATCAAAGCCACAGTGAGATACCACCTTATACCAGTCAGAATGGCTAAAAATAAGCAAGTTAGGAAACGACAGATGTTGGCGAGGATGCGGAGAAAGGGGAACCTTCCTACACTGTCGGTGGGAACACAGTGTAGTATAGGCACTCTGGAAAACAGTACGGAGGTTCCTCAAAAAGTTGAAAATTGAGCTACCCTATGACCCAGCAATCACACTACTGGATATATACCCTAAAGATACTAATGTAGTGATCCGAAGGGGCACATGCACCCAAATGTTTATAGTAGCAATGTCCACAATAGCCAAACTATGGAAAGAACTTAGATGTCCATCAACAGATGAATGGATAAAGAAGAGGTGGTATATATATACAGTGGAATACTATGCAGCTATCAAGAGAAACGAAATCTTGCCATTTTCAACAACATGGATGGAACTAGAGGGTTTTACACTAAGCGAAATAAGTCAGTCAGAGAAAGACAATCATCATATGATCTCTCTGATACAAAGAATTTGAGAGGCAGGGTGGAGGGTTGTAGGGGGTTGGGGGAGGGAAATGGAACAAGATGGGATCAGGAAGGAGACAAACTATAAGAGACTCCTAAACTCATGAAACAAACTAAGGGTGGCTGGGAGGTAGTGGGGGTAAGGATAGGGTGGCTGGGTTATGGACATTGGGGAGGGTACGTGCATGGTAAGTGCTGTGAAATGTGTAAGCCTGATGATTCACAGATATGTACACTGGGGCAAATAATACATTATATGTTAATAAAAAAAAACAGTTTGTTGTTTCCAGTTTAAAAAATAAAAAAAACAAAAATCAAAAAACCTGTTAAGCAGTTCTTTCTCATGTTGTAGTGTTACTACAATTTTAAAAAGGGTGTGATTCTGGAATCATTTTCTCATCACCTGGTTCATAAATACAAGTATTGTATCAGTGAGAAACCTGAGTTCTTCCTCTTCTGTGTGGGATACGGTTTTTTGAGGAATCACCCTCTTTTTTTTAAAATACATGGTGTCACAGGCTACACATTCCCGGAAATAGATGGACAGAAAGTGAGAGCAGGGTTGGGTGGGGTTCCAATAGCATCCTAAAATTAAAAAACACTTGAGTAACAGTATACGATCAATACCTTTTTGTTCTATCCTGTGTCAGAGAAATTTGGATGAGGAATGTTACCTCAAGACAGCGTAACTGCATTTATCACAGGGAATTAGATAGAATCTTCCATATAAATCTAACTTCTGGCTGTAACTATAGGTCTGAGAGGAGAATAAATTAATAAGCAAGTAAAGAGAGAACAGGAGCAAGTGTCGTTTACCTTTCAGACAATTACAAAACACCAGGTGAAGCTATTTTCTCGGTTGAAAGATAATCTGAGAAATTAGTTCAAAACAATTTCACATATTCAAGATAAAATCAATGAAACGAGATCCCAAACATAAAACATAATTGTCTTTTAAACTATAAATTAAAGTTAAAATATTATCCATTATTAATGACATTCAGACTTGCCTTGGATTTCTGTTTTCTCTTCAGCAATAAATGCCAGAATTCAGCATGATATCAAGTAATGGAGTTAGCAATGATAAGGATTTATTGTGGGTTCACTATGTGTTGGACACAGTTTATCCACAGCAAAGTCCCTATTGGTAAGAACTAGTGTTATCTCTCTTTAAAAAGTGAGAGAATTGAGGCACAGGGGAATTACAATTACTATCTAAGGGTAGATTGTATGAAGTGATTGACAAAGGAATTATAGCCAGGACGTCAGGCTTTATAGCAGAACTGTTGTAATGTGCTGTGTTCCTTCTTCTAAAATTCAGGATGAAATAATTTTAATACTTGCATAAGGAAAAGCTAAAAGCAAGATGTTTTAAAGCATAAATAAGTTCACAAGAAAACATCCTCTACTTACCAAACTCAAAAAGGAGGCAAAGATTAGAATATAAGAATAAGAAATGCGGAATACAAAATAATTGATTAGAATCATTTAAACCAGTCATGAAAAAGGACATATTATATGAAATCTATGAAGAGTAATACTCTGCATCTTAAACCCTATCTTATTTTAATGCAAATCAGAAAGTGTGGGAGGTGTGGTTCTACATTAAATAAAGTAAGCTAAAATTTTGTCTTACAAAGGGGAACTTTTATAAAATTACATTAATCTTGAAATTTGGTGGAGAATTACATTCAAGTAAAGAGATATATTTTCACAGAATGCGAAATTACTGAAAATTTCAGAAGAGCTTATTTAAATATAAAAATTTTATTATAGCAATATGCTATATATCAGAGTAATATATTCATAAATGATATTAATTTTAGCATCTATTGATATCTCAAGTAATCTATTACACCAATGATATTAATTTTAGCATCTATTGATATCTCAAGTAATCTATTATACTTATGAATCTTATATCAATGGTCAAAAGATGGAAATTTCAATCTGCTTTGTTGTATTACTATTAGAATGTTTGCCAGTAATGGTTTGAGACATATTCATTCCACAGAAAGGAACCATAAACATGGCAATGACAAATCACATAACCAGAAAGAGAAAACAACAAATAAAAATAATGTACAAATACCCTCACACTCTGATATGTGTCATTAGTGGCTAGAGAGTATCAGTAATCATATTTTGTTAGTAACTATCAACATTCTCTTTATTAGCATGTTGTGTGCTATGTGATAACCACTGTCTGATGTAAAGTCTGAATGATTTCGTTAGTCGTGATTAAAACTGAAAAAATTAATAAATCACTTATTTCATTAAAAAAAGAGAATTATACAGAATTCATAAGTACTTTCTCAGTGTATTTTGCCTGAGAACAAAGAAACAGAAGAGATTCAGATTATATTGCTGTGCATTTCTATTGTTGGGCTTTGGTGTTAACAAAGGCGATTTTATTATTACTATTCCGAGGGTGTTTCTTACTGTCAGTTACATATGTGATCCAGGAAATAGCATAACATTTATTACCTTTTTCATGAAGGAAATGGAAGATATTCATTAGTTCTGGTTAAACAGTCCAATCCTTTCTGTCAAAGTGCCAAGACAAGGTCTCTTAGATTCATGGTAACAAATCCCGTAACAAAGGAAATCTGAAAGGTAATTAAGAAGGCCTAAGGAGCAATTGGATCTTATCTAAGAACCTCAAAAAGTGACATGGCACATAATACCAAGGAAACAGCAGAACCAATCAATTTGTCAGTCTTTCCCTTCTGTCTTGTTCTGCCTTTCGTGTTGTGAGTGGAAGAACAGCTGTGGAGAGAGCATTGTGTGCCCATCATTATGCCACTTTACATTATAATTCCCTTGAGATTGATTTACTTCCACCCGGGACATTCATTTTCTGTCTCAGACACCCATACTTACGTAAGCAGCTAAGTATGTACAATATATCTATTTAAACTTTTAATAAAATGAGTGTTTAGCTTTGTCCTTTGAAATCTGCCCTCTACAGAACTTAACACTTTGAGAAGCTAGACTCTACATCTCAACTTTGTAGCTATTGTTTAATGCAAACTCTTTTAATGCAAGAATGTTGAATATTTTCAGTTACAGAAAGATAATTTAAACAATCAAACGCTTTGCCAAAAACATGTCATTTGTTTTTAATAGTCTCTTATTTGCATATCATCAAAATCATTTCACATTATAAAGCACCAGCTTAATGTACTGAAACCCCGCACGGTAAAATAAAATGCCTTAAAGAAAAGAATAAAATATTGATCAGCTTGTAATTTGTTTCTTGATCTACTTTTGTGAATACACCTGCCAAGAGACAAATGTGAAATGATTCTAGAACAGTAATGCAAAACAATATAAACTAGTAATTGACTTTAATGTATGGCAAAAGTATAAACTTAAATATGATTTCCATTTGAGTCATAAGGTGTTATTATGAACTATGACCTCTATAAAAAAAGTAATTATTCCAGAAAATTATGTCTGTTCCCATGTGAAAAATTTCCCTTACTAAGTTGTTAAGGATTTCTACCCTTCTTTAAGCTTCCTTCCACTGTTGAGTTAATGAAACAAAATTTTATTCAGAACCTGTCTTATATAATATTCTCAGGAGACAAGTAGTAGGAGACAATGCTTAGCAGGAGACTCATTTTCTACACTCAAAAGGTTCCAAAGTAGGATTTGCATTTGGTCTGGGCAATCAGTGGCTTCAACCAAAGAGTGGCATGTGCTATTTCTCTATGTTGACTATTTCGAGGTCAGCAGTCTTACAGACCAAACTACCACACATTGTATCTTCTCTTTCAATCATCAATTCTTCCAGGGGCAGAGCCCTGCTTTGTATTCCTTTTCTTTACTTAAGGGACCTCTTCAGGACATAACTAGTGTTCTGAACAGAAATGAGTGATGTAGATTCAATGATAAAGGCTTAAATAAATTTGCTTTTAAGATCTGATTATTTTACTATACTTATTTTATTAAAATACAATTTTTATCGAATGCTTCATACGTATGAGGATCTACTCTATGTACTAGTAGTTCAATGAAAAGTAAGACACGCTGTCAGTGACTTGATGTCACCTGTGGGTTATCTCAGAGACAAACTAATCTTCAAAAGAACACCATGTCTAAAATTCAATGTAATGGGAGTCAGATAATAGATTCACATTTTGTCCTAATAAAATCATGCACACTTCATTATTTCCAAGTAGAGTTTGGCTCATAAACTTTATACTAAGCATAATTAAATATCAAACTTATTTTTATATCTGATATTTATTTGCTGACTTAGCTATGTTAACACTCTATGATGTTTTATTTTTATTTGTTCCTGATGGAACTTCTGGGATCTTTTTAAAAAGTTCACTTTGGGGATGATTCACATGCAAAACTCGATGAAGCAGCATATTCTTTGCCACGTTTGTCTTCTTAATTATGGAGGGAACTGCTCTATATAACAATTATGAATGGTTAGTATTAATGTGAGTATGGCTTTCCAAAACAGTGTCTCTTGACAGGTTATCACTCACATGGCTTGATTTGCATTATCAACAACCAGGAGGAATTGGAAGGCAAGCAAAGTATGGCTAATATATCATGAGCTTGATTTACAAAATTTCCACAGGCAAGTCTGTTTGCTGGACATCAAATTAGGAACATGGGTAGGATATAATTTACAATTGCTTTCAGGCAATGCAGAGATAAAATGCTTAATTATTTATTAATGAAGCCCTAATTAATCTTCTGAAATGCTTTTGTGTGGATGAGAAACAAGGCTTTATCTTAAAAGGCAAAATATCAAGTAATTAGCAATATAAAAATTATACTGTCTTGCAGATACACATGTGCTTCTAATGTCCTCAATCTATGTACTAATGCTGACATCTAATGTATGACTTATATTATCTCCTTTAGTAAAAGATTTATTTAGAATTTAGTAATAAGGATATAGATTGTATGACCAAGTATTTAAAAATAATTCTTAGGGGACACCTGGGTGGCTCAGTGGGTTAGAGCCTCTACCTTCCGCTTAGGTCATGATCTCAGGGTCCTGGGATTGAGCCCTGCATCGGCCTCTCTGCTCAGCGGGGAGCCTGCTTCCTCCTCTCTATCTGCCTGCCTCTCTGCCTACTTGTGATCTCTGTCAAATAAATAAATAAATATAATCTTTAAAAAAATAATTCTTAGGCCACCATTTTCTTTATATACATATTTGCTTTACAAAATTGGCTTCATGCACACACATGCACAATTAATTTTACATAAATTTTAATTAAGATTGGTCACATATTATGTTTAATTCAATATGACAATGGATAAATTTCTGCTATCATTTCTATCTTAAATAATGGTATTCATTATAGAAAAATATCAAAATAAACATCTTGATAGGTGATTACAGAGAAAAAATATTATCATAAATATTACATAACTTCCTTGATTTTTTTAAAACTTCTTTGATTTAATGAATAAATTGGAGACGAAATATTAAATTATCAAATGCTTAAGATTCATCTTTTCAGTTGCATTTTTATATGTGAATAATGAAGTAGCAGAAAGAAAAATTAAGAAAGCAATCTCATTTACAATTGCACCAAAAGGAATAAAATATCTAGGAGTAAACTTAACCATGAAAGTGGAAGATCTACACTCTGATAACTATAAAGCATTGACGAAAGAAGTTGAAGACGACACAAACAGATGAAAAGACATTCCATACTCATGGATTGGAAGAACTAATATTGTTAAAATGGCAATATTATCCAAAGAACTCTACAGTTTCAATACAATGCCTATCAAAATGCCAACAACATTTTTCACAGAACTGGAACAATCCCAAATCTGTATGGAATTATAAAAGACCCCAAATAGCTAATGCAATGTTGAAAAAGAAAAACAAAACTGGAGGCATCACAATCCCAGACTTCAAGTTACATTACAAAGCAAAAGTGATCAAAACAGTATTGTACTGGCACAGAAAACAGACACACAAAGCAATGGAACAGAATAGAGAGTTGAGAAATAAACCCATACGATTATAATCAGTTAATCTACAACAAAGGAGGCAAAAAATATATAGTGGGAGAAAGTATCTTCAACCAATAGTGTGAGGAAGTCTAAAGAATGAAACTGGAACCACTTTCTTACACAAAACAAAAATAAACTCAAAATGGATTAAATATCTAAATATGAGATTTGAAGCCATACAATTCCTAGAAGAAAATATAAGCAGTAATTTCTTTGACATAGAAACATTTTTTCTAGATATGTCTCTTCTGGCAAGGAAAACAAAAGCAAAATCAAACTGTTGGAACTATACCAAAATAAAAACTTTTGCACAGTGAGGAAAATCATCAACAAAACAAAAGGGAAACCTACTGATTGGGAGAAGATATTTGCAAATGATATATCTGATATGGGGTTAATATACAAAATATATAAAGAACTTATACAAAACAACACTAAGCCAACCAAATAATCCAATTAAAAAATGGGCAGAGAATTTGAATAGACATTATTCCAAAGAAGATAGATTTCCAATAGACACATGAAAATATGTTAAACATCACTAATCATCAGGGAAATGCAAAACAAAACAATGAGATATTACTTTACACCAGTCAGAATGGCTAAAACAAAACCATAAGAAATAACAAGTGTTGGCGAGGATGTGGAAGAAAAAGAGCCTCATACACGGTTGATGGGAAATTAGTTCAGCTACTGTGGATAATAGTATGGAGATTCCACAAAGAATTAAAAATAAAATTGCCATATCATTCAGTAATTCCACAAGTTGTATTTACCTAAAGAAAAAGAAAAGACTAATTTGAAAAGATACATGCACCCCTCGGTTTACTGCAGCATTATTCACAATACCTGAGATATAGAAGCAACCCAAGTGTCCACTGATAGATGAATGGGTAAAGATATGATATATATGTATATATATATGTGCATATATAATATATTAATATTCCATGTTATATATAATAGGATATTACTCACCATAAAAAAGAATGAAATCTTGCCATTGGCAACAGCATGGATAGACCTAATTTCACTTATGAAATAAGTCACTCAGAGGAAAACAAATACCATATAATCTCACTTATGGAAAGAAACCAGATTGAAGTAAAAAAAAAAAAAAAAAGACAAAAACCAGAATCAAATACAGAGAATAAACTGGTGGTTGCCAGAGGGATGGTGAGTGGGGGATAGGTGAAATAGAAAAAGAGGATTGAGACTACACTTACAATGAACATTGATTGAGAAATGTACAGACTTGTTGAATCATTATATTGTGTACCTGAAACTAATATAACACTGTATGTTCATTATACTTGGGGAAAAAAAAAAATCTTTCCAAAATATCTCTTTTAGAAGGTCAGATTAAATTTTATCAGATAAAAAGATGACAAAATTTTACAGATGGGGAAGCAAGTTGAATAAACTTGCCCAAGAGGACAAGCTAAACAGGTGGCAGATTAAGATTTGCAACCATAATGCCAAGTTCTCTTCATTCAAGCAAATAATGTTCTGCTTTTCTAAGAACCTTGTACAGGTCCCTCAGGCTTTCCAAGACTTTACGTTCTTTGTCTAAAAAGCCAAGTAGTTTAACCGGATATTCTTTCAGGTCCATTTCATAACCTAAAAGCATATCTCTGTGTTTATTTCTGAAGAATGTGCTGCCTTTGGCATCTCCATTCTTCAGGTGCTTATTATTTGAAGGTGGGAGGAGATGACTCTTGAAATAAGTAAAAAAATACAGTGAGATGTTCTATTGTAATTTCAAACAGAGTTCAAAAAGGAAATATTGAAGTTATCTACAATACCCGGAGAGAAACTTATGGAGCAGATGGAGCTCGCTCGTGACCTTGAAGAAACAGAAGGGTGTGGATAGACAAAAGGGAGTCCAGAAAGAATTTCCTTGCAGTGCTGCTGGTGGAGACATTGAAAGGTGAGGCTAGATATCAAAGGAAGACAACAGGCTCCCCTGAGGATAAAGAGGTCAAGGTCATGGCACTTGACAACATGCATAACTAAACTATCTGTTTACATGTTACAGGATAAAAGTAACTCTCTTCCCACATCTTCTCTCTAGACGTGATTACAGCTAAGTGAAAGAAGAGCTAGCTGATCATTACAAAGTGGCATCAGCTGGGTTCTAGTGCTCAGCAATTATTTTATCTCCTTCCTTACTGTCCCCATTTCTCCCCATTTCTGAGTGGCTGCCTCTTTTCAAAATGAGGAAACAAAAATCGAATTAAGTTGGCAGACCAACTGCCTTTTCCTGCTTCCGGTCAATGACGTAAGAAGTTTGGAAGAAGAAAACAAAGAGGAATATTTCAGAGCAGCATCAGCACAGAACATGTGTATATGTGAGCACATAAAATGAAAATTTAAACAATGATCACAGTCTACCAAGTGCTTCAAACATATTGCTGCATTTAATTCTCATAGTACTCCATCACTGGTACCATACATATTCCTACTTTGCAATACAGGGAAATTAGTCTTAGGGAGGGTTAGTAATTTTCTTGTTATTCCATAATGAAGAGGATTGACCCAAGAATCAAAACTAAGCAATCTGTCTCCCTAAAACTGCATTTCATTATTATATGTTCCTTCAAAGGAATAAAAAAAATACAAAGCCTGGTTTCCTCCTCAACTATTAGTGTTAATATGTTTAAGGAAAAATCACATATACTAAAATGTATGCATATCTTAACTGTACCACTCTATGAGTTGCAACAAATGTTTAAATCCTTGCAACCAAAACTGGAACATTTTCATCACCTCACTAAGTTCCCACATGCCTGCGGAACTTCCTCTTTCTGTCACTGTAGGTTAGTTTTCTCCATTCATACAAATGGCTAAATTTTTTAGTCAATAAAATGTTTCTTATATTTAACCATGGTGCTATGTGTAATGGTAGTTCATTCCTCCTCTCCCTTTTTTTTGCTGAGTGGTGCAGTATTCCATTGTTGGGATTCACCACAATTTGATGCAATTTCTTGAAAATGTATAGTTATTGCTTCCAGTTATGGCTATTAATAATAAAGCTGCTATCCTTACATGAATCTTATATAATATGTATTTTATTAAGAACATTTCATAAATTAGAAATATATATTATTTGTCTTTAAGAAATCTGTCTTAGATAAATTGCCAATTTTAAATTATGTGACTTCATGGCTATGATTATTTACACTGGCAATTTATTATTTTATGCTTGCTTGAAATAAAAGTGTAAAATATATACAATATATAAATATAAAAAAATATATAAAACATAAAGTACCAGGTATTCCTTACCATTGTGAGGACCCAATCACATTTTCTAATCTAATTGTATTTCAGATTCCTTACTTGCAAAATGAGAAGAGTAGCACTTTTATGTGTGGGGGTTTAAGGATGAATGAGAAGAAAACACAGGAGAGGTAGAATAGGGCTTGTCATAGAGCATGAGCTGCATGGATTTTTAGCTATGCCGACTATGGCAGCACTTGATTCTGGAAAATTTAATGCATAGCACTGTTTTTAGTGATGAATATATGTTCATTTGTATGCTCATTGGGATGGATGAAATGCTTAAAAAATTCTCTAAAAAAATTACAACAGGGGCGCCTGGGTGGCTCAGTCGTTAAGCGTCTGCCTTCAGCTCAGGTCATGATCCCAGAGTCATGGGATCGAGCCCCACATCGGGCTCCTTGCTCGGCAGGAAGCCTGCTTCTCCCGCTACCATTCCCTCTGCTTGTGTTCCCTCTCTCGCTGTGTTTCTCTCTGTAAAATAAATAAAATCTTTAAAAAAAAAAAAATTACAACAATGTGTCAGAATTATATTTGAAAAAAGTAAGAAAGAAGAAAAAAAAAAGCCCTGGTGGTATGGGTAGGGGGATGAGGAAGAAGGTAATACAATGAGGTAGTACAATGCATGACTATCTAACTGCTTAAAGATGACTCAACTAGGTGATCAGTTGACCAGGAAATCCTAACTTCCCAGAAGGAGTTTTTTGTTTTTTGGGTTTTTTTTTTTTATTTATTTGACAGAGAGAAACACAGCGAGAGAGGGAACACAAGCAGAGGGAATGGTAGTGGGAGAAGCAGGCTTCCCGCAAAGCAGGGAGCCCGATGCGGGGCTTGATCCCAGGACTCCGGGATCATGACCTGAGCCGAAGGCAGCCGCTTAACGACTGAGCCACCCAGGCGCCCCCCAGGAGTTTTTAACCTTATTAAATTTCATCAGAATAACAGTTATGTCCGCAAAGGGTTGAATTACATGATGCAAAAATGTTCTAAACCAAGGAGGTTTAAGGCAATTTTTTTTCCTCTAGTTCCTCTGTTTAATTGTGTTTTTGTGAGGAAATTATTAATTGGATTTGTTGCTTGATTGCTTTTCAAATTCCATATAGATAGTGAAAAATCAACCACAGGCTAATTTATAAACAATTATGGGTAATATCATATGCACATCAATATGATTTCTTTAAATAAATTTTCTACTTTAGGAAAAAATGTCCAAAAAATATCCCATTGTGGTTCAACGTCTATGTTGGATATTTCATTTAGTCTTTGCACCTGGAATTTTGTATTTTATATGCTTGAATTTATTTGCTTTGTTCCCCCCCCCCCCGCCCCTCGTCACTCCCCTCTGTCTTTGAAAGTACAAAAGCATTATTTAACACACATAAACCTCCTGCTTTGGTTCTAACATAAGTGATGTGTACAAACTTAGGTAAGAGAGTTAATTTTTGTTCAGAAAATTCCTAAAAATAAGAAATCAGAGCTATATTTTTGATTACTTCCGTTTTCCCAGAAATAATATTTTAATACCCTATTGCCTTCTGTGTTTAGAGGACAGAGATTAGCATTTAATGCTTCCACTCAGGGTTTTCCCACATGTCTATTCATGTGAGGTTGCATTCTTAGAACTGGGAGCAAATTAAGCCACAGAGTAAATACTGAGCAAAAGTTCTGGTTCTGGTGGGACATTTTAGGCACATATATGACCACATGTGAAGGGTTGAACCTGGTCCATAGTAATTGCTTGTCATAGTCAATAAAAATGCAATATATCCATGGTTGTGATATTCCCCAAGACTTTAAAAAAATTATATTCAGGTACAAAGGAAGACTAATTCTTGTTGAAACTATAAACACAACAGTATTTCAGAGAAGAGTAAATGAACTAGTTAATAATAATATATATTTTCAAATAATACTATACTATTTACGTGGAGAATAAAGCCATTATTTTTACACAATAATTTTAGGCCCTGACAGAGACACTACCTAGGAATATGTTTAATTGTTTTCAAATGTGATGTGGTTAAAAATAGTAAAATTTAACATAATGTCTTTTTATCAAAATGGTTATGATTTTTCTAAGCTTGATCAAAGGAGTAAGTCTTATGAATTCCAATCATTATCAGCATCAAACTTCAGTTCTCCTGAGAGACATTTGCTAGTGTTAGCAACTTTTCACTTTAAAGCTTATTATAGGATAATTTCCTTCCTATGATCCTTCCCAGGGACATCTGTTTATTTCCTTGTTCTGGTGGGCTACAACAATGTTGGGATTATTCTGAGGAATCTAACCCTTTACTTCCTAAAGCCGGATCATCTGAGAACCAGGTATTATTTCTTAAGTGGATTCTGAAGTACCTGTTTCAAAATAAACTAATTTTAAAAAGGAATTTCAAACAGCTGATAGATGAAGTACTTTATGCTATTGACTCCTTATCATGGTTTTTTGAGAAAGAGTGTTCATTCTAGGCTGCTTAAGTATACCTCAAGAAAAGGGGGGCTAAAGATAAAGTAAATAGGGAACAAAGGGAAACGGGCTTTATTAAGCATTAGAAAATAGACTATTGGAAATAGTGACAAGAATAGCCATATACTTATAAATAAGCATAAATAAAATTTCCCTTGGGTTTTCACCCAGACCCATGTAAAAAGTTTTGCTTTGTTAGCTTTGGATGAGCAGAGCAATTCGTTTCTCTAAGTCATAGTTTTCTAATCAAAATATTTCTAGACATCCTGGATCTTTCAGTTGTGTGTGTCATTATGACATCAGGTTACTCTGGAAGAATTTTCTCCAAAATCATCCTCTGTAGAGAAATCATAGACTTCTTTCAGGAGGTCAGTCTCTGGCCTATAGCTCAGAGAAGATTTCATGTAAATGCTGAGATTGGATATGTCAGATTAATTTATGTCAGCATTTAAAAATCAAAATTTAGAGGAGATGAATCTCTTGGGAGTATAGTTTTTAAGTGCATCTGCTTATAGTAAGAAGTTTATTAGAGTTAGGTGATGATTCCTGCAAGGAATAGAATGTGCTAAAAATAGTTACAGAGGTTTTCTGTAATTTTCAACAAAAGATATCTCAGATTTTCTAGGGTGTGATCCGATATTTTCAGATGCAAAATCAATTTGACTTCACAAACTGCTGAAATTCACAAGACTGCTACATATTTGTGTCACATAAATATAGGTAATGTGAAAAACTCTGTTTTTGCATTACACCTATTAAAAAATAAATATTTCATTACATGCTATATTTATGAGGGTATTTCTTGCAGGAGTAGAAAAGTACTAAATCTAGATCCCTAAATTTCACCTGTATAATTAAAAGAATTCTATATTCTGAATTCTGGCTTTGTATCCCTCCCCTTTTTTTATTGGCCTGGCACAAAAGAGTACACATCACGATATAAGCCCTGGATTTGTTACAATTTCATGGCTGGGATCAATTCATCATACCTTGTTCTACTTTCCACAGATTAGCTATGGCTGTTTGAATTCTTGAAGTAACTTAAAGAAAATAAACCTTTATCTTACATATAAAAACTCCAGCTAGAAGTCATAGTGGCCAAGTCAACAGTTATCTCTTGCCAAACTCCAATAAGACCAAACTCAGGATGAAAAAAACAAAAAACATACACTTCCATGAAAATATGCTAAGGTAATCTTGTCATTTCATTCTCCTCCCAACATTATATAACCAGCATCAATTTACACTGGGCCCTCTGCCTTGGCAAAGATATTTGTTTTGGAAGGACCTTTTTAGCTTCTCTGTGAGCTCCTGAATTTAGGTCATGCTATAAATTATTACTCAAGTGGTCTTTACAGACCAAATGTAACAGTTGGGTCCCTAGCACATGTCCAAGATCATTTATCAACTATGAGAAAGTTGTAGTATAATATCCTAAGACCCAGAGTGGCTTTGTTTGAATCTACTTGGAAATGAAAAGTTCTAGAGAATTAAGTAGATTGGCTTTGTCCCTTGATCTCTGTAATATAAGCAGAGTTGAGACAATCATACTAATTTCAATCATAGCCATTCTAAAAAGAATATGCAATGCTCACCACCCCATACCTATTACAATGTCTATGTTTAATGAATTGTTGCCATTTTACAATTAATTACTACTAATATTAACATGTGCCATCTACTTAGTATTTACTATATGTTAAGCACTGTGCAAGGCTTTACAACTACATAATTTCTAATTAACTCTACTGTGATGGTTAATTTTATGTATCAACCTCAATGGAGATGGATGATATTTGATCAAACAGTATTCTGGGTATTACTTTGAAATGTCTGGATGAAATTAATATTTAAACTGATAGACTGATTAAAGTGGATTTCCAACCATAAAATATGGGCCTCGTTCAATCAGTTGAAGGCCTGAATAAAAGCGAAAAGGCTGAGAATCCCTCAAGTACAGAGGGAATTCCTCATGCCTGACTGTTTTTAGCTGGGGCATCATTTTCTTCTTTCTTGCCTTCAGACTCAAGCTGAAACACCAGCTTTTCCTGGGTTTCAATACTGCCAGCCTTCAGACTGGAGCTACACCATCTGCTCTCCTGGGTCTCTGTGTACGACTACAGAACTTTGGACTTGTCAGCCTCCATAATTGCATAAGCCAATTCTTTATAATAAATCTATACGTGCGTCTGTATACATATCCTACTGGTCCTGCTTCTCTGGACAACCCTGACTAGTATTCCCACAAATCTCTAAAGGCCTTTGTTATTGTCCTTAGTTTTTGTTGTTGTTGTTATGCCGATTCTTTCTTTAAAATTTTTTTTGTATTGTTTGTTTTCCATAAACAAAGATACGTGAATCTTAAATTACTTGCCCAAGTGAAGAAGCACAGTTACAAAGAAACTTTGTAAAACTCTACAAATATAGTCAATCCATTACACAATACACTTAAAATGTGAAGGAGAATTTTTGTTGCTCATTTCATTTGCATTAAATCCCTTAGTTATTCAAGTTATTACGGATTTTTAAAAACTACCTATGGGGGCTCTGGGTGGCTCAGTTGGTTGGGCAGCTGCCTTTGGCACAGGTCATGATCCCAGGGTCCCGGGATTGAGCCCTGCATTGGGCTTCTGGCTCCATGGAGAGCCTGCTTCTCCCTCTTCCTCTGCCTGCCTCTCTGCCTGCTTGTGCTCTCTCTCTGTCAAACAAATAAATAAAATCTAAAAAAAAAAAACTACTCGTGTACTCTAAACAAGGCTCAATTTTGGCTAATGTTTTTTCAGAAACCCATCATTAAAATATAGATTGGATTCTCATATTTCTTGCTGATTATGAAGTTTTTTATATTGCCTGCATGTCACATAAAACATATTAATGAATAATATAAAATAATATTAACATGTTTTAATTCAGTGTGATATATATATATATATATATATATACGCATGTATCCTATATTTTAAAAGTTGAAAAAAGATGGAAATGAAATCCATGAATGCATTTGTATACCCATAGTTTAATTAATCTGCAAAGTCAAGTAGGAAAAGGACTTCTTGTCATGCACAAGAACATTTGTAAGACTGGAGAATAATGCCATGAGGGAATATCAACTTTTGCCTGAAGGAAAGAAAAATGTTATGCTCATTTCTTAGTCATATAAATGTAAATCAATGCCACAAATTTATTCATTTTTTTTCTATTCACATTCAGCATGAAAAAATTTTCTGAAATACAAATGTCATGTTTATACATTTCCATGTTTTCAGAAACATTGTCAAAGTGACACAGATAGATACTACAAAGTTGGGATCATTTTGTTTGCTTAGTAACCAGTGACAGAAAAGTTGCATCTGAAGTTAAGTTAAAAATAATAATAAAACAGTGCTCATTTTCTACACGGTGAAATATGCATCTTAAATTAAAGTTCCCCAGATCTCAATATAGCTACTGAATGTAATTGATTATTTCATTAGCACGTTACTCTAATATTACCAACATATTTCTGGATAATAAACATATCCATCACCTCCAAGAATCCCTTTGCTGTTCTTTCCTCTGTGTGTGTGTGTTAAGAATATTTAGTATGAGATTTATCTTCTTAAGTTTTTAAGTTCACAACCCTATATTGTTGACCATAGGAACTCCTGCAACTCAATAGCAAAGAAAAAAAGAATCCAATTAAAAAGTGGGCAACAGATTCGAACAGACATCTCTCTAAAGAAGAAGTACAGACATCAGGTATGTGAAAAAGTGTTCAACATCTGTACTCAGAGAAATGCAAACCAAAACCACAATGAAATAGATTATTTTTATATACAGTAGGAATTTGAGCTCAATTAGGTTACGCACATGGCAAAGCACTGGGATCTAAGACTCAAGAGAGCAAAGGGAAAAGGTAAGGAAATGCTATTTTCTGAGCTTATTAAAGCTGCAGCTGCAGCTGCAACTGAGACCTGGTGGTTGGTCTTCACCTGATATCCAAGTATAAGGTACAAATAATTTCTAGAATAAAAGTGCAACATGAATTAATTTCCTTCTGTTTCAGCTATATCAAATCTATCAAAATAAATTATGCTTGAATATTTATTCATCATCATAAATTGTTTTTGAGATTATTTTATTTATAATGCCCTTCTATGAGAATGCTGAAACCGTTTTAAAATTATAAATATATAGAGAGACTAAATCATTGAGACTTGATCTTCAAAGCTTCTTTTGAGTAATAACTTGCAATTTCAATTTTATACAGTAAATTCTTTATAATCTTCAAGTAGTGTTCTTTACCTAATCTGACAAAATGAGAAATTGCTCATCAATTTGCTCAGATTAATTCACACAAAGAATATAGGCTAAAGAAAAAAAAAAGGCGAGTTTCAATGAAAAATGTAACAAAATGTATCTTCCCTTCTTAACACTCAGATTAGACTATCATCAGTGACCTATCATTGTTTACAGAATAGTCACAGAGACTGTTTTCTTACCTGATTTCTAGGTTGTATAAATGCATTGTATATGATAATTTTACTTATAAAAAACAGAGATAGTACAGCAACAAAGTCACTGAAAAAACATGTCAAGATCACAAACAATAATAAATATCTTTTCTTTTTATTTTGGCATGTAAGAAAACATTGTAAAACTCACAGTTGAAAAGCTTTTCTATAGATAGTCCTTAAAGAGAAAAAAAGGAGATAAAATAAGTCTGAATTAATTTGCAGAAAATCTGATGCTCGGCACACACCTCTGTCAAGTTAATGAGCTGTCACACTAAAGCACAGCCATATGAGATTGTTCACAGAAAGAATCGAGGGGTACTAGCAGTATCTATTGACAGATATTAACAGAAATGTTACATAAGCATTAGTTATCACTCTTTTTTAAACAAAATTTTTAACAACTTTTTTATCAGATTGTTAGTAGGAAAAGCAGTTTGTCTTATTTTCCTCATCTTTTCCCAAAATTATACTATTATGTGACTTCTGGCATTATTCTACTCCAAGTTTAGCTTTTGTTCTTTCTGTTGATTATATTGTTGGTTAATATACAATCACCTTAGTGAGTTAATTAAATAGGGAGAAAAAGTGAATCCTTTTTAGATCTTCCCAAAACCAAAGAAAGATTACTCCAAAGTTGTTAATTACCCAAATAGGACAAGTGTTGTTAAGCATAAATGAAAAAAGAACTCTTCATCCTATTGAGTATGTTGATCTACCAAAATGAGACAAACACCAACAGATATTCTGAGGTTGAGCAAATATATCTGAACAGATTTCTTACTTCAAGTATGTGCTTGGTATATTCAATAATGGAACTAAATATATTGAACGATGGTTTGAAATTTAGTACTTAAATCGCCACGTTAATACAACAGTAACAGTGAATGGACTTCATGGACTCTGTCCTCAAAGTGTAATGGTAAAGGAAAAGATACATAAGTGTAAGTCAATAATTAGGAACAGAGCTTGTTCCTTTAGCTTTTCTGCATCCTAAATTACTGCTTATTTTTATTTAAGTAAAATGCAAGTTGCTCAACCTAAATCTCAGTATACTTGCTATACTTGCTAGTAATACCAGACTTATAGCAACTGCCAGCCAGAGTTTTATAAGAAGTAAATAATTGTATATAAAGCTTTTGTTTTAATTATTATGAGTGTAAACAGAATTCCGAAGTCTGTTGCCTTAGCACATTGTGCTAAGGGTTTGGTGCTCCAATCTTATTTTGAAACATTTTTTACCTGTTTCAAAATATTAACTTGCCATGCACGTTGAGAAGAGTCAGTCTTTAAATAGGTCAGAAAAAATTCCAAATAAGTTATGTAAATGTGTAGATCAGTTATGAATTATGAAATAAAGTCTAAGATCTGTGACATCATAAGTTTCTATGTTGTCAGGAAGATTGAAGAGACATGGAAACTAATTAATTTCTACTCAATTCTTTTTCTCAGCCTTGTTCTTTGTATATTTTTAGCCTTTGTTTTCTAACTTTTGTTTTACAGTAGCTTTGAAAATAATCACAAGGATTTTATGTGACATTTTCTCCTGCTCTCTTTTTAAAGAAAAAACCAAGAGGTCACAATGAAAATTTTACAAAACACAAAGTAATTATCTTTTGTCATATGGAGAGAGACTGATTATCATTAACCTCAAGGATTCATCTGCTAGAAGAAAGAATACTGGTAATGTATTTTTCACATGGGAGAATAGAAAGCATGACAGTGAATTCTAGAATCAGAAAGACCTGCCTTAGGAGGCCCCTGGCTGGCTTAGTTGACTACTGATCTTGGGGTTGTGAGTTTGAGCCCCATGTTGGGGTTAGAGATTACCTAAAAGAAAAATGAAATCTTTTTTTTTTTTTAAGATTTTATTTATTAATTTGACGGAGAGAGAGAGAGATCACAAGTAGGCAGAGAGTCAGGCAAAGAGAGGGGGAAGCAGGCTCCCCGTTGAGCAGAGATCCTGATGATGATGCGGGACTCAATCCCTGGACCCTGAGATCATGACCTGAACTGAAGGCAGAGGCTTTAACCCACTGAGCCACCCCAGAGCCCCAGAAAAATGAAATCTTAAAAAAAAAAAAAAAAAAAGCAAAGAAGGAAAGAAAGACGCCTTAGAATCTGTGTGCCACAAGTGGCTACATGTGGGAGTCTATTAGAGGAGTTGGTTAATTTCTCTGTGCCTCAGTTTCTTTTCCCATGAAACAGATAGGTATAAAAATTTTACTTATCTCATAGTACATTTTCAATGACTATGTCAAGCCATGATAGTAAAGTGTTGATGATGTGGGGGAACAAAGGCAGCGGAAATGTAGATAAAATTAAATTTCCTTAGCCCATTGACAAAAACCTGAGGCAGTAAAAGTAGGACATTCCTCCAGGAACTCCCAACTGTTTTAATGTTAATACCTTGCTAAGAGGAAAAAACAAGCTCAGCTTGATAATAGCCAGGATTCCAGGAGTCTTCTTTAGCATATGAAAATCCTTTTGGAAACTTCCCTTGTTTTTACTACCCCCAAGTCCACAGTGTATAATTAGTTGCTCCTCACAATCCCAGGGGAGCTCTTTCTGCCCATGGGTCCTGTCCTTGTGCTTTAATAAAAACATCTTTTTGCACCAATAATGACTCAAGAATTCTTCCTTGGCCATAGGCTCCAAGTCCCAACATTTCCACATCATTTAGAACATTTGGTAAACTTTAAGTTAAGCAATTGTAACATGTTACCTGGATCTAGTTAATCACTCTGCCTCTTTGCCAGCTCTTATACAATCATCCAGATTCTTTTTAGGCTACTTAAACCCAATTATAACTATCTGAAAGTTGAATTCTTCTGATATCCGTAGGACATTCAGTTGGATCAGGCAGCAAATAAAGGATGTATTTTCTATAAATCAGAACTCTTCTTGTTTTTCTAATGAAGCAGTTTTCAGAGATGTCACTCAGGGAGGTGACACCTGCATTCTGACCAGGCATGGGGAGATGGTATCAGGGATGTACTGTCAATACTTACAGCATTGGAAGGAAAGGTGATAAAGACAAAGGGCCTTGGTGACCAGCTCCTGAAGCTACCTCAGTCTTAGACCAAAGGAGACAACCAGATCAAGTTGAGATTGCCAGCGACAAGGCAATTAATACGTTAAAGAAATCTCTAAATAGATAAAGGTATTAAACATGAAGGTAAGCAATGAGAGTTTAACTGCAAAATCCTTCTTTCACGAACAAGCATACAATACGTTACCTCATCGGAAAAGTGAAAACAAAGTAACTTTTCTTCTTCATTAATCTCCTTATGTCTTTCCCCAAAAGAAGAAATATAAACAGCAGACAAGTTGCTTCAATATAAAATGGTTAGGGAAGTAAGACATAAGGAAGAAAATGCTTTTGGATCTAATGAATGATATACGTGAGGTACCTTACATAGCTGAGGCATTTGATAAAGGATAATAGCTATTAACCGTATTATCAAAACCTGTAGTTAATCTCAGAATTGTCATATTGTCTGATGTGGGAAACAAAGGCAAAAGAAACAAATCCTAAATTTCTTTACTAATGACAGTTCATTGACAAGTCCTTGAAACAGGGAGAGTGACCTTCCTCTATGAACTCAGTTGCTTTGATATTAATGCTAAGGGCAAAAGGCAATCTTAGCTTAACATTATCTTGAATCCCCAGGATCCTGTAAGTCTTCTTTAACATATAAAAATTCTTTTGGAAACTTCTTTTATCTCTACCCCTCAAGGTATAGGTGGGCAATCATCCTTCAAGCATATGGCCCACTGATACACATCTGAAGGGTCTCATGACTGAGTTTTTACTAAATAGTAATAAATGACCTTTTCCTAACAATAGTTAGTCCCCTCAGGATCCTGGAAACCTTGCTTCCAAAATACCTTGGAGGCTTGTGCTGTCTCTAACCCCCTCCCAACTTGAAAGTATATAATCAGTCACTTGTGACAACCCTAGCGCAGCTCTTTCTGCCTACTAGTCCTGTCCCCATGTTTTAATAAAACCATCTTTTTGCACTGAAGACCTCTCAAGAATTCTTTCTTGGACAGTGGCTCTGAAGCCCATTTCCTACATCATTGTCCACTTTTCTTTAATTTTCACTCATTTCATTGTACTTGGCTTTGGAGAAGAGAAATCATTATCTTCTGAGTCTCCTTTATAGTAAGTATAGCATCACCACATGCAAGAAATTCATATATGGTATAAGAGAATTAACTAATATGTTTTACAATACAGTATTTACTCTCTTAATCTCATCATATTTCTTACTTCCTTATATTTGCTTTTATTATTTGTGTATCTGTCTCATCCTTGCAATAGATTTTCATTTCTTCCCTCTTGTTCTTCCTCTTTTTTCTTCTTCTCCTGCTTCCTTCCTTCCTTTCTTCTTTTTTTCCCCCTCTTTCTTCCTTGGTTCTGTCATTTCTTAGTAGTGGAAAAGCCTACATACAATTAACAAACTAAAATACTTGCTAACTTAAAAACATTATAGAAGAAATATAAGCGCATTGCTCAAGTAAATCACAATAATGACTATCTTGATTTTTTTTTGTCAATGATTTTATCCCACCATTTTAATTGTATTTATCTGACACAGTTCAGTCTAGTTAAATAAATCCCCTTACTAAATTTGTTAATGAAAGCCAACATAACTGGGTGAATAGAACTCCTTTCTTATAGGGATTTAATTATGGCTCTACCATTAACTACCTTGGCTACTGTTGAGAAGTTAATTTTACCTTTCTGAATCAACCATCCTTATTAGAGATAATAAATGTCTGAGAGGTTACTAAAAGCTGAAAGACAATGGTGCATGTGATATGTCTTACACATACTGGTCATTCACTAGAAGATAATACATATAGCTGTTGACATGACATTGACAAAAGGAATACTTTTAGCCTCTTCCCTTACTTAATGCCTTCTCAAGTCTCAATTACTTCTAAACATTTTTACAATTTACATTCATAATTCAGATTTTGCCAGCTCTTAGATTACAAGATAATAAGACAATGCTGATGTCGCTGTTGTTGATGGTGGTGGAGTGTGCGTGCATGTGTGTGTGTGTGTGTGTGTGTGTGTGTGTGTGTGTTATCATATTAGGGTATGATAAGTTTTAAGATTTGGGCAGCAATACACATAATGGTTAAGAGCCAGATGGCCCAAGCTCAGATTATATCTGTGTGGCTTTGGCCAAATTAGATGACCACATCTGCAAAAGAGGAAAATAGAATGGCCTCAGATGGTTAAATGAAGAGTAAATGAAATAATATTTGTAAATATTGTATACTTTCTATAATGATGTAAAGGCTTAACAAATGTTTGTCACTGCTATTCACCTTTGCAAGTTTCAATAGTTACATAGGACTCTAATTAAAATGATTGATTTTTGTTAGTGGTTCTCACAAATTCTTCTTTCAATAACAATTATAATGATAATAGCTGACCTTTATGTAGCAAACAATAAGCACCACAAATGCAAATTTAAAATGTAAAATGAGTAAATAATGTGGTTTTTCTAAACATTTTGTTGAAACATTATGTGTAGCAAGTGAGAGTAATTTTTGTTCCGGCAAGATGCTGAAAAGTTTAAAATCTTGATTAAGGAAATAGTTGCTAGAAGCTAGCATAATTATCTGGGGGGCTGAGGTTGACATCAATCATATTTCAAGGCAAGTTTCTCACTATCTTTGATCCTACCTTGGTTAGGGCACTTAAGAAATATGTACAATTTAGAGGACAAGTTTTTTTGTCATCAGCATATTTCTGTTTGGGGGTTCTGTAATTCAAACAGAATCCGAATTGAGAGAATTACAACTAATACTGAAATATTGAATACTTTTGCAATTTCAAAGGTAGAACATGTTATCAGATGGCATTTTGTGTAGAATTAAATTATTTAGCTTCCTATATAAATACTGGCTTTGAAATGATGGCCGAGAGTTTTTGCCAAGATCAGTGGAACCCAGGACACTCTATAAAGCATGGAGTACTTGTTATATGATATCTCAAGTAAATCAATGACACTACAAGTAGATTTTGTAAAAGGCAATCTTAGGTATATTTGTTGTTCAAAATCAATTAAAAGTAAGATCAGAGGCTGCTATCTGATAAGTATATGGCATAAAATTAAATATTCTTAATATGTGCTATTTTCCATTCAAAGGAACACGGAAAATCTATGTGGGGGTATATTCAGAATCACATATTCACACTTAATTGGCTGGAAGTAGAAGGTGTAAGCCGATGGTAGCTGTTATTCAAAAAGATCCTCCACAGTTTTACTCCCAAATGGACACTGAGATTGTAATTAATATGACCATTCACACTTCAGAGGCACATGGTTCAAACATCTGATATTGGTGGAATCTTTTTATGAAAATGGACTATGACTTGGTCAAATATTGACATATTAATCATGTATACTTAAGAACTTCATAAAAAGGAAACGGTTCACATAACTAGAATCAAATGAAGAAATTCATGAAGTTAAAAGTACCTAACTATAAAACACTGTTAATAGACTTCCAAGGTTATTCTTTGAGGAATGATAAATTATGAATGAAGCCAATGTTATTTGATTTGGATGCAATTATTGAACGATTTCATTTAAAAACACAACATTCTTTTGCTAAAAGGGAAAAAACTCTTGAACATTAAAAATGTAGGTTCATATCTCAGTATTACATAACAAAAGTGATACAAAACTAAAACCAAGAGACAGTTCTGACAAAAATGTATGATCTTACCTTGCCTATCTCATATTCCTGCACCGCAATTTCCACAATATAGAATTAACAGGTTGTGTTTAATCACACCTAAGTTCCCTTCCTACTCTAGTGTTTTGCATTTCTAAACAAATCTACATGCAAAAAAATGATATACATGTTATAAATTACAACTCTAATGATAATATTATAGTTAACAGAATTCAGCAGGATGTACATATGACAAACACTCTTTTTGACCAAACTTGAGTCAGGCTCCTATAAGCCATTTTCTTAAGTAGGCTTATCACTTTGAACTTCTAAGTCAATCTTTACATTTTCAAGAATCTTGCTAAGTTGGTTTAGACAGAAGTTTCCCATCTGTGATATATGATCAAATCCCGCATCCCTCACCATCCCTGCCAGGGTAATATCTGAAAATCCCAGCCTACCTTCAGCAAGAAACTTGTTAGGTCTGTTTAGCCAGAATCCTCCTTTGCCCCTGATGTTTCCTCTTAGCAATTTTTCACCTACCGACGCGACCCCCATTCTGCTTTTGGTTATGAGTCCCCACTTATTCTTGCCTGTTTTCAGAGTTAAGCCCAAACCTTCCCCGCTACCGTAAAACCCCACTCCAGTGGCCCCTGCTTGAATAAAGTCTTTCTTATCGCCTTTAATGGGTAACAGGATACTTTTTTCTTCAGCAGGTATTGGACTCCTTGTCACAGTTTATATTCCAATATCAAGAAGATGTTGTTTTAGAAATCTCTTTAAGTCACTTAAATGACCTAAGCCATAGTTTCCTACCACTTACATCTTAAATACAGTAGTTATATTTAGATACAAATTATAAGATTGCACCTAATTAATCATAAGGTTATTTCCCATTGGGATCAGAGTGAGTTGTCATTTCCTGGAATTTCCAGGAAGTCTGGTGTCAAGGTTTTATTTCTTTTTACATCTTTGAAAAAAGAGTTTTGTTAAAAAACAAAACAAAACACCTACACACACACACACACACACATGCAAAACAACAAATAAAAACACCCAAAACCAAAAAAAACCACTCAATTTTTAGTTGTTTTAAACTCATTTGCTAACATTCTGGCAGATTTTTTTTTTCTTTCCTAAGACTCATTTCAGTTTCTTTTTTCAAAGATTTGTAAGCAAAATCATTTAACACTTTCATAATTACATCTTTATATGATCTGTTGTTAATGACCTACGTTCGTGAAGAGGAGGAGAGAGTCAGCCCATTACAACAAACATCTCTGGTGAAGGAGAAGTGGGTGGTTACACGAAACTGCCTTAAGGAGCAGAAGATTGGCTCTCCCAAGATACAAAAGGGATGATATTTAAATTGCCAACACTGAGATTTCAACACTACTGAGTAATGCCCACAAACTGGACTTATTGCTTATAGGGGAAAGAATAGCACCTAAATAGATCCCTAAACACATGGAAGGAAACACTGCTACCGACTAGGGGCTCAGAGAAATCTTCAGTCCTGGAAGAGACCTGGACCACTGGGAATGGAGGCCAAGGCAAAAATACAGATTTTATTTAGTAAAGGCATGCATAGATCAGAAACTGTAGAGTCTGGGACACAGAGAACAGTGACGAACTCATCCACTTGCCACTCACTAGGAAAACTACTTAATGTCTTTGAGGTCACTGTATCATCTATAAAATGTGAATAATACCTATCTGGAAGTGTTGTAGCAAAAATTAGGGGGGAGAAGTACCTATACAATATTCCATACATGGGTTTACTGATGTCAATTTAAACAGAGCTTTTTATTTATTTACTTTTTTTTGGCTAAAATTACCATGTTAGTTGGACCCTTTACTAATAATGTAGGGATCCTGACTTTTAATATTTGTAAATCATATTGTGTTATCCATATACATGTAGTCACAATATTCCTTTTGCTACACATATTTAACTACAGTCATGTTTCTTATCTTCTCAGAATAACTTGTCCTCCACAGAATGAGGTGGTTTTCCATGTAGTTCAATTTCAAAGACTGTTATATGAATGCTGGCAGAGTTTGGTATTCCCCCCACCGCGGTGCAGAGAGGTTCTATGTTGAACCAACATTGCCCACAGCTGTATATTTTGCAGCATTTCTTCAAGAAAGTAGAAAAAAAAAATCTCCAGATTCTATGATTGCCTTAAGTTTCTACAAGTGCAAACTCTGTGCCAAAGTCTTATAAAGATTTGGTTTATTTGAAGATACAGGAGCAGAGGTAAAGGCAATTTGAGTGTGTATTACCAAGATTACTACACTGGGCAACAGGTACCCAGTTCTGCCAGGATCTCCTGATATGTGTCCAGTAGCCAGAGGCCAGTGGGCCAGTTGATGGAGCTGTGCAGGCTCTACCAC
>CM053609.1:72583178-72597333 GCA_028646535.1 Procyon lotor | reverse complement strand
AGGGTTAGGTTATGTTTGGTGGCGGATTTTTGTCTGTTTAGTTTTGCACATCGATTTTAATTTAATATCTGAATATGGAATCGGGAAAGATACTCTGTAGACTCCTGTAGGGACCGGGGCCAAAGACTGCAATCAGAATGGATTCATGCCATGATGAAAATAAAATTACCCTTTCCCTTCAAGGGAAATGCCATTATTCTCTACCTAAAAGTGGGAAGCGGAAGCATTTTATTCACCGGTTCATTCTACCACTACTCCCCAAAACTTGAGGGTTTCACTTCATACTTCTCACTTCTGAGTGGCATTTATGTGCAGCCTGAGTAACTCTGAGGGAGAAATTCACCAGCAGATAGTCCCAAGGGAAAAAAGCAAGAGTAATTGAAGTGATTATGTTGCCAACTCCAATTCAGTCAAATTTCATATGAAATGACTCTCCCTAGTCTCAACTGAAATCAGAAGTGAGATCAAGAGGATGAATGGGAGCAATGGATGTGTCAGATTCAAGTAAGAAGTGCAGGAGCAGTAAGCATGTGAACATGGGATAGCAGACCTGAGGAAAGGTTTCCTAAACTGGAAAGTTGGATTCTGGATTAAAAACGTCATGTCAAATTTAATGAGTTAAAATTTATAAAAATATTTTTATGTTTCTTTGAAATTTGTCCATTTTTTGTAAAATTCAAGTTTGCTGTGGTAAAGTTCAATATAACTTCTTATAACCTTTTCATAACTGAAGACTCTATAGTGATGTCATTATTTTAATACCTAATGTCATATGTATTAAAATATCTAGTTATATTTGTCTTTTTGCTTTGTGTTGGTCAGCCTCTGTAGAATAAAGGTTGACTTTGCTGATCTACTCAATGATATATTGATTTTATTTCCTTATTTCTACTTCTTTGCATATATTGTTCTTTTCCTATCTTCTGAAGATTAATGCTTAGCTCATTAATTTTCATGATTTACCTTTTATAATAAATGCATTTGTAGTTATACATTGCCTTTTATAGATAATCTTAGCTAATGCCCTAAAGTTTGCTATGTTGTAGTTACTACCTTTCAGTTAGGTAAATCTTAATGTCCACTGTGATTTATTTCTTTGCACTACAAGTTGCATAGAAGTAAATTTATTAATTTTAAGATATGACATTTGTTAATTACCTTTGTATTATTCATGTACATCTTAATCTTGGTAAGTCAGGTGGTAGCCAGATGACATAAATTTTATGATTACAACCTTTTGAAATGTGAGGTTTGCTTTATGGCCCAGCATGCATTCTGCAATCATAGTTTCTGATTCTCTTTCAACATTTCTATTTCTTTATTTAACATCTTTCAGAATTTTCTATCATTTTCTAAAAATTTTCATTAGATCTCCCACTACATTTTTGCACTTGCCTATTTCTTCTTCTAAGTATGATTTTTGTAGATTATATTTTATTATGTTATTATGTATGTTCACATTTAGAAATTTTCACCATCTCGGGTAACTAAATATTTTATCCTTATAAGATGACTCAATGTATTACTAGTAATGGTTTTGGCTTTAAAAACTAACTTGCCCCACATTAGTATAGCTGCACAATATTTTATTTGGTTAGAGTTAGCATGACATCTTTTCATCTTTCTCTTTTAAACTTGCTGAATACTTTTGGTTTTGAACAACTGAGTTTTTTCCCTTAATCATATCTGACTTGACCACATTTTTCTATTAAATGTCAGTCTTAGTAGGTTTATATTCAAAGAAATTTCTGATATATTTTTTGTTTAAACTGATAATCTTACAATAACTTTTCTATTTTTCCCACTCTCTTCATTTTCCCCCTTATTCTTATTTTAATTGATTTTTAAAAAAATACTTTGTCTTCTTTGTCACTACTTGCTTGGCTTTTAAACTTAGCTCACTACAGGGGTGTCTGGGTGGCTCAGTGGGTTAAAGCCTCTGCCTTTGGCTCAGGTCCTGATCTGATCTCAGGGTGTTGGGATTGAGCCCCGTATCGTGCTCTCTGCTCGGCAGGGAGCTTGCTTCCCCTTCTCCCTCTACCTGCCTTTCTGCCTACTTGTGATCTCTCTCTCTCTCTGTCAAATAAATAAATAAAATATTTAAAAAAAACACATTAGCTCACTATATTTTTAGTGACTAACATAGAGATTTCAACATGTAAACTTGGTTTACCATCACACCAAATTATATTACTGTTTGCTTTTTGGACAGTATAAGGTCCTTAGTGTTACTCTTAACTCATTCATAGACATCGGATAAGTATGTATTAACCAAGTACCACAAACTGAGTAGCCTAAACATCAGTAATTAATCATTTCATAGCCTGGGATCAAGGTGTTGGCAGGGTTTGCTCCTTCTGAGGGCCATGAAAGAGAATGTGTTCTTTGCCTCTCCCTTAGCTTCTGGTGCTTTGTGGGCTATCTTCCCAGCTCCTTGGCTTGTGCTGCATCATTTCAGTCTTTGCCTTCATCTTCAACTGGCATTCCATTTATAATACCCCATTCATATTGTTAGGGGCCCACCCTACTTCAGTATAACCTCATCTTAACTAATTTGCATCCGCAGCAACTCTATTTCCAAATATGGTCACATTTTGAGGCACTGGGGTTTAGGACTTCAGTATACAGATTTTGGAGGAACACAATTCAACTATATGTGTGTGGTCTGTATTTATACCAAAACATTATATCATTATAAATATTACTTTATTGTTATGTAAAATTGGTATGTTACACATTTAAACGGATATAAAGACTTATTTAAAATTGTTCTAGCTTTTAAGCACTTCCTATATCTCTGATCCTCCAGAGATTATCCTTCTTCTATCTGGTAAATATGTACTAGAAATTTTGTTGTTGTTCCTGGTGTGTTGGTAACAATTCCCTCATTTTTTTTATGTCTAAAAATGATTATTTTCATTTCATTCTTAATATATTTATTATATATTTAATATATATTATTATTGATAGTTTTTTATTTAGTTATTTGACTTCTATGGTTTCAGTTGAGAAACAAATTTATTGGTCTAATCATTATTCCTTTCAATATAAACTTTCTTTTTCCTATGGTTGTTTTTGAGATGTTCTCTTTGTCTTCTTTTTTTTTTCATGATCTCCTATAATGTTGATTACTTGTTCCACCTTTCTTTTTAATTTTTTTTATTTTTTTAAAGATTTTATTTATTTGACAGAGAGATCACAAGCAGGCAGAGAGGCAGGCAGAGAGAGAGGGGGAAGCAGGCTCCCGCTGAGCAGAGGGCCCGATGTGGGGTTCGATCCCAGGACCCTGAGATCATGACTGGAGCTGAAGGCAGAGGCTTTAACCCACTGAGCCACACAGGCTCAGTCGTTGTTGAGGTTGTTCCACCTTTCAATTTAGAAAATTTTTAATCTGTAGCTTGATATATTTAAAAAAAAATTTTTTTTTAAATTTATTTAACAGAGAGAAACACAGTGAGAGAGGGAACACAAGCAGAGGGAATGGTAGCCGGAGAAGCAGGCCCCCCGCCGAGCAAGGAGCCCGATGCGGGGCTCGATCCCAGCACTCCGGGACCACAACCCGAGCCGAAGGCAGACGCCCAACGACCGAGCCACCCAGGCGCCCCTGTAGCTTGATATATTTTATCAGATTTAGAAATTCCTTATCCATTTTCACTTCCAGTATTACTTGTGCTCCATTTTTCCTTCTTCCTCTAGGGTTCTGATCAGCTACATATAAGGATTTCTTCTTCTACCTTTTCTCCCTTCCTTCCTTCCTTCTTTCTTCTTTCCTTCTTTCCTTCCTTCCTTCCTTCCTTCAGATTTTACTTATTAATTTGTCAGAGAGAAAGAGAGCACAAGCAGGGGGAGCAGTAGGCAGAAGGGGAAGCAGACTCCTTACTGAGCAAGGAGCCAGATGTGGGACTCAATTCCAGGACCCTGGGATCATAACCTGAGCTGAAGGCAGATGCTTAACTGACTGAGCTATCCAGGTATCCTAACTCCTTCTATCTTCTTTACTTCCTGTTCACAACTCTGTATTTCCCATGTTGTTATTTTTCCTGTGTTTCACTTTGGCTATTTTACTTAACCTTTTACTAATCCTCTCCGCATCTCTGTTTATTATATTGTTACGTACCTCAACTTATTAATAGTACTAATTTTTTTCAGTTTCATAATTTCTAATTTTTAAATCTATTATTTTTACATTTCCATCTCTCTACTAAATTCTAGATCTTAGACTGTTACCTTATTGAATATAGTAAGCAAGATTATTATTTTAATACTTTTTATTTTCAGACTTACATAGAATTGCAAGAAGTAATATAGACACAGTCCACATACATTTACCTAATATTTCAATGGAAATATCTTTCAGAACTATAGTATAATATTACAACAGGATATTAGCATTGATATAGTCAAGATATATAATAATTCTTTTTATAACTATACCCATGTCCTGCCACATCTGTACCTTTGGCCTTATCTCCTGACAACCAATAATCTTTTCACCATCTGTATAATTTTAACATTGTGTTTATGTTACATAAAAGGAATCATAAATCATGTAACATTTGGAGACCGGACCTTTTTCACTCAACATGACACTCTGGAGATTCATTCAAGGAATTTCTTACATCGGTAGTTATTCCTTTTTATTGCTGAATAGTATTCTATAATATGTACATACCATAGTTTATTTAACTATTCACTCATAAATGACATTTGGGTTGTTTCTTGGTTTTGGCTATTACAAATAAAGCTGCTATGAGCATCATGCATTTCTAGGCTTTAGTGTAAATGTAAATTTTTATTTCTCTGGGACAAATATTCAGGAGTGCAAGTGCTGATTCATATGATCATTGCTTGTTTGGGTTTTTAAGAAATTGCCAATCTGTTTTATACAGTGACTGTATCATTTTATACTCCCTCCAGCAATGTATGAGTAATCCAGTTGCTCCACATCCTTACCAACCTTTAGTGTGGTCACTACTTTTGATAGAAATTCTAGTAGATGTGTATTGATAAATCATTATGGTTTAATTTGTATTTCCTTAATGGTTTAAGCTATTCAATGGATTTTTATATGTTTATTTTCTGTCTATCCTGGCCAGTGAAATGTCTGTTCATGTCTTCTGTCTATTTTCTTATAGGATTGAAAGCTGTTACGTATTTTGGGTATGAAATCTTTAAACTGAGCAAAAGGCAAATTTATTTAAGTGAAAATGAGTTTGGCTGAGAATAGCAGAGGAACTGCAATTTGGGACGAGCAAGTTATGGTGAGCAACAGGGAAGTCCAAAAAGACGAAGAGAAGGTCAGCATTTATTAGGTTTTGGAGATAATTGGGGGGGGGGGGGATGTTCTGAACAAAAGTTTATTGGATAAGAACAAGACTCTGAGGTAGTGGTGGTTTTTCATTGGCTGTTAGTGCATTGTGGCTGGGACAGGGAGGGAAGTTCCTTCCCTTTCTTAAAGGCAGAAAAGAAAATTCCTATCTAAAAAAGTGTCATCCTTTGTAAAAGAATTCTTATCTTTCTTCTTTCTGCTGGTTAAGTAGACTGCAAGGAGTGGTACATGGGTGAGAAGCTCCTTCAGGGCTTCCTAACTCCATTTTAAATGGGGTTTCCTTTATTTTCACAGGTACTTTGCCAGATATGTGGCTTGCAAATGTTTCTTTTTCCTAGTCCATATCTTGTCTTTTTAACCTCTTAAGTGCAACTTTGACAGAGTAAGAGTTTTTAACTTTAAGTTTCATTTATATATATATATATATTTATTTTATGGATGTTTTGGAGTTGAGTCAAGATATGCTTATCTTTCCCTCCTTGGGTCCCACACATTTTCCAACAGTTTTATAGTATTTTGCGTGCGCGCGTGCGTGTGTGTGTGTGTGTAGTATATTGTTCATAGTTTGAATTTTGTATAGTATTGTATTATGTACTAATTTTTGTAGATAGGTCAAGATTTTGGAGAGGGGTCAGGGGCCTATGGGAGTCCTACTGTTAGAACACAACTTGCTATAGTCTATCCTTCCACCATTAAATCGACTTGCTCCTTTTCAAGTTCAGTTGGAGATATCTGTGCAGATTTATTTCTGGATTCTCTTTTCTGTTCCATAGGTCAATGTGTTTATTTTGCCAATGGCAACCGATAACTAGTTATGTAGTAAAATTTAATTCTAGCTACATTGATCCATCTACTTTTTTCATCTCTTTAAAATTTGTTTTAGCTATTATATTTCCTTTGTTTTTCCACATAAACTTTAGAATAATCGTGCCTATCTCCATAATGAATCTGTTCGGGATTTTGATAGAAATCTGTTAATCAATTTAGATAGAATTATATTTTTACTTTGTTAAGTCTTGCAATCCATGAACACTGCATGTTTTATTTAGACAAGGTATGATTTATTTAAATCTTTAATCTCTTTGTTTGGGGTTTTGCAGTTTTAAGCATACTAGTCCTTTACATGTCTTGTTATATTTACATCTAAGTATTTTCATTTTTAGAGCAATTGTAAATGATATTGTAACACTTTAATTTTGATGATCACATGTTCACTAGTCATATGTAGATATACAATAGATTTTTTGTGTTTATTTTGTATCCTGTGACCATGTTAAATTCACTTAGTTCTAAAGTTGTGATTGTTTTTTTCCCTTTCTTTCTTAGATTCTTTGGGATTTTCTCCATTAAAAAATCATGCTATCTATAAATGACAACCATTTCATTTCTTCCTTTCCAGTCTGTTTATCTTTTGTTTCATTAGTTCATTCATTCATTTTTGCCTTATTCAATTGGGTAGAACTTGCAGTCCTATGTGAAAAAGAGTGTTGAAAGAAGAAATTCTTGTTTTGTGCCCAATCTCAAGGGGGAAAACGCATTTTTTTAAGTATGACCCTTGATGTAGGGTTTCAGTACATGCTCTTTGTCAAAATCAGATTTCTTCCCTTCCAAGTTTACTAGAAGTTTTTTTTTTATCATGAATAGGTGCTGAATTTTGTTAAATGATTTTTCTGAAGATAATTATCTGATTATGTAATTTTTCTTTATCCTGTTAATATAGTGGATCACACTGATTGATATTTGAGTACTTAAAGAGCCTAGTATCTCTAGAATAAACTCCATTTAGTCATGGTATATAATTCTTATATATTGCTGGATTTTATTTGGTAGTATTTTGTAAATGATTTTTTTCATCTGTATTCATGAAGAATATTGGTCTATACTTTCCTTTTTGTGTAATACCTCTTATTTTGGATGACAGCCTCAAAAAATGAGTTGAAAACTTTTCCTCCATTTTTACTTTCTGGAAGAGATTGTTTAGATTCAATATTTATTCTTTATAAGTTTGGCATAATTCTTAAAGAGAATGGTACTGGAGCTTTCTTTTTGGGAATTTTTAAACAAATGAGTTCAACTGATTTAATGGTTATATGGCCATTAAAGTTATTATTTTGTATTAGGTCAATTGTGGCAGACTATGCTTTTCAAGGTATTGGTCCATTTTGTCAGAAGCTCAACTTTCTGTGTATAAAGTTGTTCTTAGTTGCCACTTCTAATCTTTATGATGCCTATAGGGTTTTTAGTGATATTTCTTCTTTCATTCCTGATACTGGTAATTTGTGTTTTCTCTTTTATTCTTTGTCAATCTTTGAAGTTTGTCAATTTTATTGATCTTTTCAAGAAGACTAGCTTTTTGTTCCATTGATTCTCTTTGTTGCTCTTCATTAGTGTGTTTCATTGATTTCTACACTTTATTATTACCATCTTTACTGCTTGCTTTGAGCTTATTTTGCTTTATAATTATCTTAAATAATCCCTTTGCATAAATTTAGAACCATCTTCATGTTCTAATATTCATTTCAACTTCAAATGGAAAACTTTAGTAGAAGAAAATTACCTTGTATTTCCCCACATCCACATATTTGCTATTCTGATGTCCCAAGATTCCTTCTTCTATTGTGAATATTTTATTTAGAGAACCCCCTTTAGCCATTTATTTAGGGTAGATGTGCTGACAACAAATTCTCTCAGTTTTCCATTATCTGAGAATGTCTTTTTTTCTCCCCTTCACTCCTAAATATTAATTTTAGTAGATTTAGAAATCTGGGGTGGAATTATTTTTTTTATTCAGTAATTAAAAAATGTTTAATTTTCTTCTGGCACCCATGATTTCTGATGAGAAATACATCATGATTCGTTTTTTTTTTTCAGATATAGTTAAGTACTCCCTGCTCCAACATTTTTTGTTTTTAATTTCCAGTTCTTTAACTATTATCTGTCTTAATGGGAATTTCTTTAGGTTTATTCTCAGCTCCTTGAAATGTCAATGTATGTTTTTTTCCCTAAATTTGGAAAGTTATAAGCTATTAGCCCTTCGTGTGTTTTATCCTCCTGCCTCTTTCTCCTTTCGTTCTGGGGCTCTAGTGGTATTAATCTGAAATATTAGTGATAGTATCCAAGGTTTTGTTCATTTTTTAAATCTGTTTTACTTTTTTAATTCAGCTTTGTATTCATTCTACTATTGAGCCTAATCATGGAAGTTTTTTCATATATTCTTTATTTTAGAATATTTTTACAGTGAAGAAATGTTGCAGATAGTCCAGAAAATTCCTATATACCCCACATCTAGTTTTCCTCATGATTAAAATCTTTCATTAGTATGACACATCTGTCACAATTAATGAACCAATAGTGATGCACCATTATTAATTATAGTCCATAATTTATTCATATTGACTCTATTTCCGGTGCCTATGATTTCTATTAAGAAATTTGCAGTCATTCAAATTATTGTTCCCTACAGATAATGTGTTTGCTTGTTTTCTTCTCTCTGTTTTTAAGATTTTTGTATTTATCATTAATTTTTAGTAGTGTCATTATAAGGGTCAGGTAACAGAGTCCTTCTAATTTACCCTATTTAGTATGCACTAAACTTCTTCAGTTGGTAAGTTTATATCTCGCACCAAATTTGGGAAGTTTCTAGTCATAATTTTTTCAACTATTTTCTCAGCATTTCTTTTTTTTCTCTGCTGATAGTCCAAAAAAACAAATAATGTACATTCTGTTTCTGTATAATATAACACAAAGGCCATGGTCATTAAATTTTTTCATTGTATTTTTCAGATTAGATACTTTATCATGACCTATCTTTAATTTCACTAATTATTTACTATGCTATCTCAATTCTGCTAATTAATCTCCATAGTGAGTTTTGTTTTTATTTTTTTAGTAATGTTATCATGTATTTCTCTGCTAAAATTATGTTTCCTGTTGTTTTCAAGTATGTTTTAGATTGTTTTCTAAAGCTTTGTGTAATAGCTTCTTTAAAGTTTGTCAAATAATTCCAATACACATGTCATCTTATCAATATTGTGTTTTGATGAATGTTGTACAAGACTCTGGGTCATGATTAAATCCTGCAGATAATGTCAATAGCCTTCTGCCGGCTACAGTTTCAACGGCAATTCTGATTAAAATCCTTCATTGCACTATTCAGATCTGTTCCATACCCTGACCTGGTGGTCTATCTGTTCAATTCAGTGTTTGGTGTACTGTATGAGATCATATCCACATATATGGAGTTTGAGGAGGAACCCAGAAATTCACAAACAATTGTATGTATCTTCTTCTTCAGCACTTTCCTCTCTACAACCTCCCTCATACCTCCTGGTTTCTGGGCTCATTTTGGGAACTCTACACAGAAAGCTGGGACTTTGGCGCGCATTACCCAAGCTGCTTCTGTGTCCAGAGCCTAGCAAAGCAAGGACAGAAAAAGAAAAAAAAATATATGTAACTTTATCCTTCTTTTGGAAATACATTTCATCAAAGGAACATGAAGACAAGTAAAGACTTTTACAGGCTTTTACAAGACTTTTACAGAAAAGGAAAAAAAAACTATTACCATTTGGCCCTTTATTTATCTAAACTATGTAAATTGCTTTTGTATTTACAAAAGCTATGTGCTATGTATTTGTGCTATGTGTGCTTATGTATTTGCTTATTTACATATTTTGTAATACATTGTGCTATGTATTTGCTTATTTACATATTTTCTAAACTATGTAAATTCACTATTTTTTTAATCATATTTCATAGCATTTATTTAATGGAGTAATCAAACATAATTAAGATATAATAAAAATGTGTGATAAATCAATAAATTATAAATACTTGGAAATTGTTAGTATTATTCTCATATTTCTAAACAAGTTTATATAAACTGGTAATCATATAAAAATTTTTTTAGTTTAAAATAATTAAGGCTTTTTCAAGGCACATTCTATGAGATATCTTCCTCATTTCCCAAAAGAGACATTTGGAAAGTAAGTTTATGCCCTGGATTTAGTTTTTCCCTTTTTAGCTCTGAACAACCTAGCTGAGAATAAAGGTTATCAACATATTGGAAATCTTGTAATTGAAGAAATAATATCTCTTGTCTTTACTCTAAGAGAAGAACATAGCTACTAGAATAAAAGTGACAATCATGGCCTTAGAAGGTCTTATAACCCAACCTTTGAAATTCACTATGGACAGGGATTATATGTTTTATTTCCCTCTAGTGGTTAAGTGAATGAATAAATATGAAGAAACAAGTCAATTGTGAATTGTGTTTTGATGTACATGCTTAAAAGACATAATATTGAAATGTCTCATGTAGAGCACTTAAGAGAACTGTACTGTAAAATCTGCAAACAGGAAATGAATATGTGCTCATTGTTAAATAAGCATGCTGAACCAATAAATGAATCACTAGAAAATCTACGATCAGTACCAAATTATTTTTCTATATTCTAAAAGTCAGTGTTCATGAGGCAGAAACAATGGAGATAAAGTGATGTTTCCCTTTTTTTAAAGCTAATACAGGGAAGTTATAGAACAAACATTAAGAAAAATTCAAATGTCATTTTATTTGCTTTTGAGAGAATTGATCTTGTTGAAGAAAATTAGTATTTACTTGGCTAACAATTATTTTTGATATAGCCAACTCTAAAATTTACATCACTTGAACACATGGTCCTGGGCAGAAAAATTATTTTTTTAAAAAAAGCTACATACTTTTTAAAAGACAGATCATAGGGATGCCTGGGTGGCTCAGTCAGCTGGGCAGTTGCCCTCAGCTCAGGTCATGATCCCAGGTTCTGGGACTAAGTCCCACACTGGGCTTTGTGCTCAATGGGGAGCCCGTTTCACCCTCTGCCTGCAGCTCCCCCTGCTTCTGCTTTCTTTCTTTCTCTCTCTCTGACCAATAAAATCTTAAAAAAAAGATTATATGCTAAACATTTAGAGGAAATATTTAATTCCCAGTGTAAATCATGTACTTTGACCATTTTACAGATGATAACTGGAGGAGATGGGTAAAATATTTCTAAGGTAAGAGGAAATGGTAGGACAAGGATTTAAACCCAGGTAGTCTGGCTCCAGAATTTATATTCTATTAAGAAGGCATCAAGGCATGTTATCTGGCAAAAGAATCTGGGACAGTTTTAAATATTTACCAGGCACAATGGATTCTTGAATAACCTGGGGTTATTTTTAGGATATAGTTCTGACAGTGTTATTGAATTCAGGTTTCATAGTACATTATTTTGTTCAACTGAATGACATAATGAGATACAAAACCAAACAGAGGCAAACATTTAGTGATTTTTATTATAAGGGAATCATTTAACATATATTTTCTCAGCAATTTTTTGCTACGGGAGCAGACATAGTTTGTAAAAAAAAGTGTTTATATTTTAGGCTATTGCTGTATATTTTATTGTTGAAAATATTATTATGGATAAACATGACACAAAATGCTGAAATTAAGAAAATTGAGAGTTTTTTTGGTGATAAAATTACTTTAAAATTTTGAATTAAGTACAGAAAATCAAGGGACTTCTGGGTGGCTCATTCATTAAGCGTCTGCCTTTGGCTCAGGTCATGATCCCAGGGTTCTGGGATCGAGCCCCGCACTGGGTTCCCTGCTCAGTGGAAAACTGCTTCTCCCTCTCTCACTCCCCCTGCTTGTGTTCCCTCTCTTGCTGTGTCTCTCTCTGTCAGATAATAAGTAAAATCTTTTTTTTAAAAAAAAAGTACAGGAAATCAAAAGAGCTTAATATTCCAAATTTTCAATAGTTGGCATAAAATGACTTATAAAACCAACTGGTGAAAACATATATTGCATGTTTTTTAGGATATTTTTCTATCAATGGGTAATATATTAATCAATTCAGTTTCATTATCTTCAGGACAAGATTTGCTATCATTTAAAGATATATTGAATTTTTTTAGAAACAATGAAACTAATGATAGAAATAATATTTTTTGTCCATAATAGATACAATAATTTTCTGTGGTCTATATGTATATTGGGACAAAATTTTAGAAGAGACATTTCTGAAAATATTTTAAGAAAGTGAATATTCACTAATAGGGGTATATCATATGTGAAAGACAACAAATGATGATCAATTAATTGACTGCATATAATTTGCAATTTCAAAAAAATAACTTTAATAGGTTAAATATTTCTACTACTTTTTAATAATTTCTCTGCATATTGAAAACCATTCATGAATCTAAAACTTCCATAAAACTAAATTCAACAGAAGATAGATTTGCTTTGGTTGCCAACCACAATGTTGAAATGGAAGCAGGAAAAGGCAAAACTAAAAGAAAACATTGGGGAGGGTATATGCTATGGTAAGTGCTGTGAAATGTGTAAGCCTGACGATTCACAGACATCTACCCTGGGGTAAATAATACATTATATGTTAATATAAAAAATAAATCAATTAAAAAAAAAGAAACCAAGTAAAAGGGCTTCACCTAATCACATGTTTCATTTCATTTAGGAAAATAATTGCATCATTCCTATTGAGAAGCACTGTCATCACACATTATCCTATTATAATTGGAAGATGAAAGAAATGTTGAAGACAATTATATTGTGCTTTCTTTCTAATCATTGCTTATATTCACAAGTTGCTTCATTACTAATACTGAGGTAAACAGGAATAATAAACTACACTTAGGAAAATAGAGTTTGTGAGGAAAAATAGATTGTGTACATAATAGGGATTGCTTTGTTATCAGTATAATTCTGAATAATTTTATTTATTGATATGACCTTATATATTGTGGACCATATATATTGAGGACCACGGTAGACTAGAATTCAGGTGCCTCATTTAGTTGTCTCAGCCAAAGTTACCTTACTGATAATTTAGCTTGCAATTAATAGTCAATTGATAGTGAATTTTTGTGCAAAGATAGATTTATAATGTCAGCATATATTGGAAGATTTGTAAAGTAGTTTTTTTCATTTCTCAATATTCACAATATTAATTGGACTCTTCCTATGAGTATGAATAATTATTACAGTGTATTTATCTGGAAACCAATCAGAAACTGCCACTGATGTAATATAAATAGATAAACAGCTTTATACATAATTCCATATTTTCCTCATTTGTTTTCAAAGAAAAGTCCAAGTAATTCCTAAGAAAGACAGGATATTGTATTGTACCCAATTGATGTTTCCTATCTTTTTAAAACAAAACAAAAAATAAAGTTATGAAAATATTCTAATTTAAGTATGGTTCAGAATAGGGTACTTTGAAATGAAAATATATAGCGGTAAAATATCAAAAGGAGGAGTAGTAAAAGTCAGTTTTAATTATTAATTATGCTCTAGTTTGATAAAGGCTTTTATAATTTTAAAGGTAATTAAATATTATTTACTCAGCATAATAAAAATTACCATATTTGCATGAAGACATGCAACTTATGTAATCAGTGGGTTAAAGACTCTGCCTCCAGCTCAGGTCATGGTCTCAGGGTCCTGGGATCGAGCCCCGCATCGGGCTCTCCGCTCAGCAGGAAGCCTGCTTCCCCCCCACCTCTCTCTGCCTGCCTCTCTGCCTACTTGTGATCTCTCTCTCTCTGTCAAATAAATAAATAAAATCTTTAAAAATATTTGTGAGTAGGGGCGCCTGGGTGGCTCAGTCGTTAAGCGTCTGCCTTCGGCCCAGGTCAGATCCCAGGGTCCTGGGATCGAGCCCCGCATCGGGCTCCCTGCTCGGCAGGAAGCCTGCTTCTCCCGCTACCATTCCCTCTGCTTGTGTTCCCTCTCTCGCTGTGTTTCTCTCTGTCAAATAAATAAAATCTTTAAAAAAAAAAAAA
>CM053609.1:72561501-72583078 GCA_028646535.1 Procyon lotor | reverse complement strand
GGATTTTCCAAAGATGGCCACTACTGTACTTCTAGAATTCTACCACTCTTGCATCGACCAAGGTTCCCTTGGTCTATCTGCTTCCTATCTGCTTATCCTATCCCTATCTGCTTCCCTTAAAACTGAGCAGTTTTCTCACTACTTCAACCAATAGAGTGCAGCAGACATAATACTTCTGCAGTAATGTCAAACAGATACCACTTTCCTGTGATAGTCACTCTTGTAACCAACCCCCCTACCTTGAGGAAGCCCAGGAAGCCTTTGGAAAAACCTTAGTTAACAGTGTAAGTACCAGATTGAGCGTCCTGGCTGATGTTTTGTGAAACAGAAATGAGCAATTTCCATGAAGCTCATGTTAAATTGGTAAATAAGTTTTGAGAACTAACTTATTAAATAGTTTTTTTTTTTTTTTAAGGATATGTTCATGGCTAGTTTAATGAAACTTTCTAAATGGCCTTGTTAATACTTCTTTATTAAATAAATGGTTGTTTCTTATTTTTCAGAGTAAAAATTTTCCATTTGGGTTTCCTAAGAATTAGGCCATGTGTGATAGACGTTTCCTGTTTTGTTCTACCTCTCCCCTCCCTACTAAGATTCTAGTAAACTTCAGTAAGATGGTTGAACTTCTGTGATCTCTTAATTTATAAAAATTTCTCTTATATAAAAGTGAAAACTAATGATTTCAAGGAATATATTAATATATTATTGGTTGCAAGAAGGATCCATTTCTTTTAGGTCATTTTTATTACCTCTTTATTCTATTTTTTCCAGATACCCAGAAGCTATAGCCCTTCTCAGCCCTTATAGTTTGGCTGAGAACCCTGTCATAGTTTAGGTGTATGTTTCTTTGCACTCTGGTATTTGATCTGTCGAAAAGTAGAAATAAACACTGGAAACTAATTTCACTCAAACTCTCTCCCCATCTTTGTCTCTTTCTCTTTCTCTGTCCAATCAAGACCTTTAGCAAACCCAGAGTTAATCTTAAGATTTGTCTAGATAAACAGATAAAGCTGGTCTGAAAGGAAGATGATGTTTTAACTTCCTCCAGTACTATCTTTTTAATAAGTTAAAGAGAATAATGTGACAGATACCTTGCAAAGTACTTTATATACTCATACCATTTAATGTAAAACATATGCATCAACTCCAAATGTCAGAATAATATTATTAGTAACTATAAATATGTACAAAGTCGTTAAATTCAAGAAATCTTCCTACCTCATTTTCCAAAATACTCCTGCATGGGTTGCTTCTGGGGTTAGATATCAAAATATCAACATGTTATAATAAGAGTCTGTAAAGGACTACGTGGCTTAATTGAACAAACATAATAAGTTGACACAGCATTTTTATCATCATAGAGCATCTGGAAGGAGCCCTTGAGAATATGAGCCTAACCGGACTCAACTGAGTATCATTCATCTCTATTCATGCTTTTCTTGATAGGATTTAAAATGGTAACTTGAGCTGCCAATGAACCAGAAACTACACCACAATTCAAAAACTAAGAATATGTGATTATAGTCATAGTAAGCTTTAGAAAACATGGAATTGGATTTAGCACTCAGGTGAAGAAAATAAATGAATTTCATTTATTCTCTCACATGGGTATATTTGGCTTACATTAGATTATTAGTTCCACCTTGATAAATAAAAATTAAGTCTGGAGTGTATTCATTTATGCAACCAATAGTTTTTAAGCATCTAATATGTTTCTGGTACTCAGAGTATGTGAAATTGAAATTAATTTAAAAACGTATAAATAAATACATGAAAACAAAATGATCTCTGTTTTCAGGTAGGTTACATTCCAGTGGAGGGTGAGAATGCTGATAAAATATAAAATAAAAACTGTACAGTGTATGTTGGATGGTGGAAAATGTCACTTTTTGTTTCTGTACTCTCCTGTTTCCATTTTTCTGTTCCCTTCTTTTTGCATTATTTGATTTCCTTAAGAATTATTTTGAAATTTACAAGTCCCTTTGCAGTTACTTTTTGTGATCATCCTAGTGGCTGCTCAGCATTAAGCATGTATGTAAATGTTAACTATTTTGCAACAGTGTACATCTTTTAACCCCTCTCATCTTTTACCCTTTAGTCATCATATTATACATCACAGTTTTACTCTTTAGATATTAAAGAGTGTTAGCCTTTTAAAGACTCCGGAGGTCACTTCAGCAAGAGTGGGAGAGGCAAGAAGTGGTGAGATACAACAGCAATGGCCACCTTCCCCTTTGTAGCACTGATAACAAAAACAACAATCAGTGAACAGAGAACAGACCACCCAGAACTTGTTGGATAGCAAGTGTCCATCTGGGTTTCCACAAACTACATACAAGATGCTCCTAAAATACACGTTTATGACTACTTGCCATAGAGCTGTGGCTATGAGATGAGGAGAGATGCTACCGTGCTAAGAGCTGAAATTGACAGAAATTAACTGTAATGTATCCTTCAAGTCTTCTCCTGTTAAGTTGTAAGCTTTCAATAACTCCAAAGTTCCAAAATAGATACATTAGACAGAATCTGGCAGTGCAGTTGTTGCCTAGGTGGTGAGACAGATTCTTGGTGCTTTCTACTCTGCCATCTGCTGGAATCCTCTCGATGCTGTGTTTTTGCATGATAGCTCTCAATACTTTACTTTTGTCTTTCAGCAGTTTGGATATGATGTGCTTAAATATAATTTTTTTGTATTTCTGATATATTGCTGTGAAGAGTGTTGATAAATATATATATATATATTTAAAATTTTATTTATTTACTTGAGAAAGAGAGAGAGAGAGGGAGAAAGAGCAGGGGGATGTGCAGGGGGAGGAGGAGAGAGAGAATCTCCAGCAGACTACCCACTGAGTGTGAAGTCTGATGTGGAGCTTCATCCCATGAACCCAAGATCATGACCTGAGCCGAAACCAAGAGCCAGGCGCCTAACTGACTGAGCTACCCAGGCACCCTGAGTGTTGACATTTTTATTTAATCAAGCCATTGACCTGGCTATGTTCAAACTGCAAAATCTGTTTTACCTGGAAGGTCATGGTAGAAGGCAATCATTAATCCTTTCTACTCCTTGCTTCAAGGTTTCCCTGCACACGCTGGCTTGGGGTCAGCCAGAGAATTAGGTGAAACTAATATACAAAATTCGGGATTACTATAGTTTCGGGTTTTTTTTTTTCCCGTCTCTCTCAGTACTGCTCTCATTCTTCATGGGCCATAGTTGCCCAAAACTTTGCTTTCACTTTTCTCAGGCAAGAAAGAGGATGGACTTCCTTGAATCCTTACTCACCCTGTGCCACACCTGGAGACCTTCCTGCAACATCAGTCCACCACATGCCAGTCCTTTTCCACAACAGTTACTTGCTCTCCAAAACTCATCTGATTTATTTTGTTCTCCAAATCCCTTCTATAGTTTTTGTTTGTGTGTCTTGTGTTTTATAGTTGTTATTTGTGAGAGACTTATTCTATTAAAATATTACAAAGCCATGCTAGAAACGAAATAGTGCCTAACTTCTAGCAGCTTTTTTCATTTTTTTTTAAGAGGGATTAAATGGGAAACCCTGGAGTAATTGTGGACATTTTCATCTTACTATAGTGCTAGTAAACTACTAACTCTACTTTGAAAATTATTTTGCTCACATGGAGGAAAAAAACATCTCTCAACAAGATATAATTTCACTTGTTCTTTTGAATTCTTTAATGAGGAAATTATCTTGTGTTTATTAGAGAAAGTGGCTTTAGATACTGCTCACTCTAATTCTTTATTCAGACATTCACAGAGAATCATTTTTAGGCTTTTAGTTAATTCCGGAAAGAAAATTAATGTGTGTACATAGTCTTGGTGTCACTATATGAAAAGGATTCAGGAAACTGACTTAACTTTCTTTTTGCCTACTTTGAAAATCATAGCCATTATAATGATTACTGACAATGCTAATTTGAAAAATATTATATTATAAAATCATTCCTCAATTTCTTCCCAAGAATGAGGAAAATATGTATTCCAGATCCCAAGACGAATTATTCCATATGTCAACAAAACCCAGTAAACATTATTACAAAGTGTCTTCAACTGTGAATTCTTAGTCCTACTTCCCTGGTAGCTATTGCATCTGTTCACTGAGAAGTCTGTTACAAAATAAAGCTGTTGTGTATTGTGCAAGATGAAAATGTGCAGAGCAAATGAAATTTATTGCCCTGCTTAACCCATTTTTAATACTCTGTTACTAACTCCAGTGTTCAAACTAGAAAACAAATTTTTTTTTTGGTAACAAATTTCCAAGAACCACAGCCTGGGGGTGGAGTTGGTGGAGAGAAAAAGCTGACCAGTGAAAAAGTCTAATGAAAGGAAATGATCAAATTATGCCTCGAATCACTGGAGAGTTTCCATAATTGAGCTGCCACTATGTTTCAGAGAAATTTTGCCATTTTCATGGCACAAAATCCTGTTTGTTAATGCCTATCTGTGTACTACAGACCTTTCAGCCTCTAGAAGGGATGGTTGTTAAACAGAGAATATTACAGGGATTTTTCTTTAGTAAAAATAGATAGCAGTGAACAAGAAGCTTTTGTGATCCACAAGATTGAATAGAATCCTTGAAGGATCACATCAACCTCATCACTAGAATTAATTGTTTTAAATAACTCATACCATTTGCACATAAGAACTGAACACTTTTGGGACGCCTGGGTGGCTCAGTTGGTTAAGCGGCTGCCTTCGGCTCAGGTCATGATCCCAGGGTCCTTGGGATCGAGTCCCACATCTGGCTCCTTGCTTGACAGGGAGCCTGCCTCTGCCTCTGCCTCTGCCTGCCTCTCTGCCTACTTGTGCTCTCTCTCTGACAAATAAATAAAATTAAAAAAAAAAACAAAAACTGAACACTTTTTAAAACTGTATGCATGGGGGCGCCTGGCTGGCTCAGTCATTGTCTGTCTTCAGCTCTGGTCACGATCCCAGGGTCCTGGGATCAAGCCCCACATCAGGCTCTCTGCTCAGCAGGAAGCCTGCTTCTCCCTCTTCCACTCCCCCTGCTTGTGTTCACTCTCTTGCTGTCTCTCTCTGTCAAGTAAATAAAAAATCTAAAATAAAAAATAAAACAAAAAAACTCCTCATGCATGATATTTTTCATGTATCACGGTTGTTTTCATTATGCATCATAGAGTGGAACATATCAGTAAGGAAATTACCACTCTCTTGTTTTAAAAGTGCAAACAGTCCTGATTTTTTACTTTATCTATCATAATCCTGTTATGATAGAAGGCAATGTCTACATATCAAACCGATACCTTTTTCCAACAGATGTAATGATTTAAAAATATCCATAACATGAATTGATTATTTAGACGATGAATTGAAGTCATATGAAACGAAAGACACACAAAGGATTAACTGGGCAATGTCTTACAATGCATGACATATCTAAAACTAAAGAAGATCGTAATTTTCAAATTTTGACTTAGCTGATATTCAATATTTTTGGAAAAATTTGTGCTATATAGGCAAATATTTCATGCTTAATTGAAAATCATTCACATTAAAAAAATAATTTAATTTATTAGTCATTTGCTCATAATTTTCTAACAAAGATCCCACGAACGAAAGAGTAATTTATTTTGCCATATCTCCATCTAAAAATGGTTTCCCATTTCTGGGAGGGAATCTAAGTCATTTTATAGCTACTCAAATATACAATCTCAGATCTGTTAAGAATAATTTAAAATTTTTGTTGATTGATTCTAGTTCACTAATTTCATTAATTCTTTTTAGACTTCTAAGAAGAAATTTCTCATCAAATTCATTGTTTACTGAAAAAAATCTTACTATTATCTGCATTATCTCCAAAAGAGTTTACACAACAACAATTTTTTGTTGGACTCCATTACAACAATTTCTATTGTCATTTTATGAGATATTTGACATACCATTTTCTAGTATTTATTTTCCTTCAATATTCTGTTCTTCACATTAGTTTCTGCATTTCTGCTTAGTTCAGCATCACTAGTATGCTTTCATTATGAATTTACCAATCAATGTGTTTTATACTTACATTTTTAAACCAGAAAAATGATTTAAATATATTATAATTAAGATAATGATTATTTTCTCAATTTAGTACCACTGATGATTTCACAGGTAAAATTGTAATTCATGTTGCCTAAGTAAAATATTCAAATTGTGACATGACATTTTATCAGAGTATAGAAAATGTCATTCACACTAAATCAATCCATTGACACAAAATAGATAAGTGGTCTGTTTTTACATATTACTAGAATCAAGGTATGCATCTAAAAGACACACTACCATATAGCAGTAATAACGAGTAATGCCACTGTTACAGTGAAAGTCCTACCAGAGCAATAATATCAGGTTTAATAGAAAAATTATTCTATTCTGCTTTAGCTTTTAAATTTAAACTTATATTTATTCAAATAAAATTTAAAAATCAGGGGCACCTGGGTGGCTCAGTGGGTTAAAGCCTCTGCCTTCGGCTCAGGTCATGATCTCAGGGTCCTAGGATCGAGCCCCACATCGGGCTCTCTGCTCAGCAGGGAGCCTGCTTCCCCCTCTCCCTCTGCCTGCCTCTCTGCCTACTGGTGGTCTCTGTGTCAAATAAATATATAAATAAATCTTTAAAAAATTAAAAATCAGTTGCTTAGGTTCACCAGCCACATATTAAGTACTCAATATTCACATATGGCTACTGGTAGAAATATATTGCACAGTGCAGCTCTAATCCTAAGAGAGCCCTATGAATTGTTTCTTATTGAGCTTGGAAAAACGTGTTTTCTCTCAAGGCATATAAATTAACTTGTTTTTATTGTGGCAAATATATAAAAAGTGAATGGCAAAATTCCCATTTTAATCATTTAAAAAATTGATCATTCAGTGGGTTTAGTATATTCTCATTTTTTGTTAAAAACGTAACCAAAATCTTTCATGATAAAGAATTTTGAGAATAAAGTACTATACATCTGTTCTGTTTCCCTGTTAGATGCTGAGGATTCTGTAAACATTTGCACGCCTAACACCTGATGAAGAGTGTGTCAGTCAAAAGTAATACCAATAAAAAATTCTCCTTAAGCATTCTCTGGTCTATCAGTAGATTGCTCAGGTCAGAAAAATATTTTTTTTACTTCAGAGGGTAAAAGAAAATGTAAATATAATTTTTGATACTCTCTGAAATTTAAGGGTTTGTTTGTTTTTTCTTAGATAAGTTAGTTTCAGGGTTGATGAATGACATTCTCACAACCTGCTGCTGGTTCTATTCTCAAATTGGTATCACTGGAGTTGTCTGTGTGTTCCCTACAGATGGAAAATATGTTCATGCTTTACAAAAAAATCATCACCTCCTTTTTTATTTGTTTGTATTCTCTCATTCATGGTGGCTGCTAGAATTTTGTTTAAAAGTCTACAATAAAATATGTTAGAACTATTTTAACAAATAATCATTGAGAAGTTCTAAAATTATATTTTATGGCTTTGGGAATGTAGTCATTTTGCTTTGACCTGACACTGGAATAAGACTGTTTTAAAGTTCATACAGCACTACTTGTTTTATTTATAATCTACTGTCTTGGCAAAATAGATTTCCTACCAATTCGAGTGAAGCCTGAAGATATAGTAAACCATAAAAGATTTTCCAGAATAGAAGTGTCAACTGTACTGATCAACAAGATATATAAGTAAACCTACAGGGGATAATTAAATTAAATTGTATTGAAATCCACTTGGGAAGAGAGACTATACTTATGTACTATCTCCCCAGTTCTTGTCAGCTGTGGGAAAGCCAAATCTTGAGAGCATTTTCCAGAAATTGCATTTTAGAAACAAAGATGTTTTACTTATTGGACAATAAAACATTCCATAGAGCAGTGGATGATTGATGGAATATGCAGTCAACAAATGCTACTGAGAAACAAAGAAAATTGATCTGTTTCAAAGGGATTGTCTCCATCTATTTTCTTCTGCAAAAAAGAGTAACACTGGGATTGATAATTCAGCCATATTGTCACAAACTTATCAGCTTAAAACCATACCTAATTATCATTCCATTATGTATTTATTGTTTATTATTATGCTATAAATTAGATGTTTGGTTTAGCTGAGGTGGGTTTTGTGCTCAGGATCTCACAAAGCCAAAATCAAGGTTTCTGCCCCGGCTATCATCTCATCAGGAGAGGAATCTGATTCCAAACTCATCAGTTTATTGGGAGAATCCACTTCCTTGTAGCTGTAGGTCTTGTTGTCAGCAAAGGACTGTTTTCTACACTTGCAGGGCTATCATATTTCTTCCCATTGTACTATTCTCTACAATCTTTTTCAAAGGGTAGACACAGAGGGAATAAATATTTTCTAACTCATTCTATGAGGCCAGCATTACCCTATATCAAACCAGACAAAGCCACTCACTATAAGAAAGCTATAGATCTATATCTCTCTTATGAACACAAATGCAAAAATCATCAATAAAATATTAGCAGATCTGTTAGAAGGTGGAGGAGGGTCAGTAAAGTATCCTCCACACTGAGAAGTCACTTTGAGACCAAAAAATGAAGCAAGCTACTCCTTAACATTTACACAGAGTTTTACTTCAGGATAATGTACTGAGGGAGGGATGGGATGGACAAACAATCCCATCTCTATGTAGCTATTCTCTACCCCTACTCTCCACCAAGTCCAAACCTTAATCCCCAACTTTTCTAGAGTGAGGAGCATGGTGGTAAGGTCACAGGGCAGTTACCTAAAGTGACGCCATCTGTGCACCAGTCACCTCTACTAGTTATCTGAAGTGGAGCCTTCTGTCTGAGACTCAGAATAAGCCTTCCCACATTCCAATTGGAATATATATTAACCTCTGTGGTTGATATAACACATAGCCCTGAAGGAGATCCTTGGGTAGGCATGAACAAGATGGGGGCCAAAGATGGAGTCAGTGTTGTCAGCATTCCTACACAAATCTAACCCAAAAAAGCATGAACAGAATTACATACCATGACCCAGTAAATTTCTCCCCAATATGCAGGCTGATTCAACATTCAAAATCAATGTAATCAATCTCATCAACAGACTAAAAAATCAAAATTACATGATCATATCAGTAGATGCAGAAAAAGCTTCTGATAAGCTCCAACAGCCGTTCATGATAAAAACTCAGTAAAATGGAATAGAGAAGCCTTTCCTCACCTTGATAGAGTTCACCTACAAAAAGCAACAGCTAACATTATACCTAATGGTGAGAAATTTGAAGCTTTCCTGCTAAGGTCAGGTAGAGGCAGAAATGTCACATCCCACCACTCCTTTTCAATATTGCACTGAGTCTTTGCTAATGCAATAAGGCAAGAGAAGGAAATAAAATTGTACACAGAAAGAAGGAAGACATAAAACTGTCTTTTGCTGCAGCTGACATGATCATATATACAGAAAAATCCGAAAGAAGAGATTAAAAAAAAAACTCTCCTAGAACTAGTAAGTGATTATAGCAAAGTTGCAGAATAAAAGGTTAATATACAAAAGTTAATTGTTTTTCTATACACTGACAATAACAAGTAGAATTTGAAATTAAAAACACGATACCATTTACATTAACACCTCAAAATGAAATACTCATGTATAAATCTAACAAAGTATGTACAATATCTATATTAGGAAAACTACAAAACTGACGAACAAAACCAAAAAGAACTAAATAAATAGGTATTTCATGTTCATGGTAAGAGGACTCAATATTGTTAAGATGTCAGTTCTTCTCAACCTATGGATTCAATGCAATCTCAATCAAAATTACAGCAACTTACTCTATGGATATTAGCAAACTGATTCTAATGTTTATATGGAGGGGCAAAATACACAGAAGAGCCAACACAATATTGAAGGAGCAGAACAAAGTTAGGAGTGACAGTGCCCAATATCTATCTAGACTTACTAAGCTACAGTAATCAAAACACTGTATTGGCAAAATAGAACAATGCAACAGAACTGAGCCAGAAATAGACTCCCATAAATATAGTCAACTAATCTTTGACAAAAGAGCAAGGTAATACAATAGAGCAAAGATAGTCTTTTTAACAAATGGTGCTGAAACAACTGGACATCCACATGAAAAACAACGAATGCAGACAAAGACACCCTTTCCCAAAATTAGCTCAAAATGGATCAGAGATCTAAATATGAAATGTAAAACTATAAAACTCCTAGAAGATAACATAGGAGAAAACCTAGATGACCTTGGATACAGTGATGCCTTCTTAGATATAACACCAAAGACATGATTCATGAAAGAATTAATCGATAAGCTAAACTTAATGACATTAAAATTAAAAACTTCTGCTCTGCAAAATGCAATATAAAAAAAAATGAGGGGGCACCTGGGTGGCTCAGTGGGTTAAAGCCTCTGCCTTCGGCTCAGGTCATGATCTCAGGTCCTGGGATCGAGCCTCGCATCGGGTTCTCTGCTCAGTGGGGAGCCTGCTTCCCCCTCTCTCTCTGTCTGCCTTTCTGCCTACTTGTGATCTCTCTCTATCAAATAAATAAATAAAATCTTAAAAAAAAAATGAGAAGACAAACCATAGACTTGTGAGAAAATATTTGAAAAAGACCCATTTGATAAAGGACAGTTATCCAAAACATACTAAGAACTCTTAACTCTCAAGAATAAGAAAACAAACAACTGTATTTAAAAATGATCCAAAGACCTTCATAGACACTTCAACAAAGAAGATACACGGGTGGCAAATAAGCATATGCAAAGATGTTCCACATCATATGTCATCAGGGAAATGAAAATTAATGATAGAATACCACTACATAATAATTAGAATGCCCCAAATCCAAAACACTGACAACACCAAATGCTAGAAAGAATCTGGAAAAACAGAAACTTATTCATTGCTAGTGGAAATGCAAAACCATATAAACACTCTGGAAGACAGTTTAGCACTTTCTTTGAAAACTAAATATACTTAACATACAGACCACCAATAACACTCCTTGGTATTTATCCAAAGGAGTTGAAACTTATGTCCATACAGAGACCTGCACACAGATGTTTATATAAACTTTATTCATAACTGCCCAAACTAAAAGCAACCAAGATGTCCTTCAGTAAGTGAATAGGTAAATCAAATGTGGTATTTCCAGAAAATGGATTATTCAGTGTTAAAAAGAAATGAGCTATCAAGCCATGAAAAGACATGGAAGAGCCTTAAGTGCATGTTATTAAATGTTAGACGCCAATCTGAAAAGTCTTTATATTATACAATTCCAACTGTTTGACATTCTCCAAAGGCAAAACAATGGAGTAAAAAAAAAGATCAGTTGTTGCAGGGGTGTTGGGGAGAGAGATAAATAGGCAGGGAATAGAGGATTTTTAGGTCATCCAAAATACTCTCTATGGTATAACGATGGACATATGTCATTATTCATTTGACCAAACATATAGAATGTACAATACCAAGAGTGAACCAACCATTAGGTAAACCATGGAGTGTGAGTGATTATGATGTGTCAGTGTAGGTTCTTCCTTAGTGAAAAATATACCACTCTGGTGGGGGATGTTGATAATGGAGAAGGGTGTTCATGTGCGCTGGCAAGAGGTATATGGGAAATCTCTGGAACTTCCACTCAATTTTGTTGGAAACTAAAATTACTCTAAAAAGTTAAGTATTTTGAAAATCAGTTTACTTAATAGCTATACTGGTATTAAATCACCTTTTTTATATTGGGTGGGTTGTGATTTTTTGCAATTTATAACAAAATAGTTAATTTGATCTAAGTTGGCAGATTCATGTGTGTACAGTTGTAAATAGTATTGTGTATGTGTGTGTGAGGGAGAGAGAGAGCAGGACTACTTTCTAGAATGATGTGCCATTTCACATTTTTTCCAGTTATATAAAATTTTTATAATTCACCACTATCATTCTCCTTCTGCATCTTTCTCGCTTTGATTGCTTTTCATTAAAATCTTTTATATTTCTGCTTGGAGTCATTGTTTGATGAGCCTTCTACAAAATATGCAGTATACACTCTAAATTCTTGCATATTCAGAAACATCTTCTGCACTAACAATGAAAAGATGTCTTGGCTGGGTGTAGGATCGCTGTGTTTCACTCATCAAATTTCTACACTTAATGAATATAGATAATATTCTAATGTCTTCTGCTTCAAATGTTTCAAAGCATCTGATGGTGGTATTCTAATATCTTCTTACTTCTTATTAACCAATTCTTTCAATTTTTGGAAATGTGATGTTTTCTGGCATTGTTTTTTCCAGGAACTCTATGAAGCTTTCAAGCTTAGACATGAATCTTTCCTCAGATAAAATTTTTTTTTCTATTAACTAATAACTTTCTCATATATTACATTTTCACTTTTAAACTCTTATTTGCATTTTGGGTTTCCTGTGTTTTTCAAATAAGCTCCGAAGATTTTCCCTCTTACATTCCTTCTCTGTTTTTTCTATTATTTCAGCAAAAATCTCCCATTTGATATTCTAATCTACTACTTCAGATCATTAAGTACGATACAGTATTTAATGTCAGATCCTTAAAGGCAACATTAATGTACTCATTGTTTTCCTGAGAAATCATATCATCATCTCCTCCCTACAGCAGCTCTATTTTATGAATTTTATGGTTCTTTTTTTCCCTGTCTGATATTCTTCAGAGAGCCTATGAGAAGACAGTTGTTTGTTTGTTTAATTATCCATGTATTCATTGAAAATGAGGCCTTTATGCTAGATCATTCTAGGTGTCTTCAGTCCTGCAAGCGGAGAAAGGAAATCACTTTCTCCCCATGGTGAGCCAACTGCATAGCATAAAAAGTCCTTTAGTCTTTGGTAGTCCTTAAGTCTCTTATAGTGAAGCTTCATTCTTCTGTAATCACCATGCTCTCTAATACTTAGGGACAAGAATGACTTACCATATTCAATCAATAATTCTCATCATATGTGGTTTCAAGGAGAGTCATTGTTAAAGCAAAAAAGCTACTACAATAGAAAAGAGAGACCAGAAGAACACAGTTTGAACTCAACTCCACTGAGAAAAAGCGTGGAAGGGTTTTTAAGAGTCAGGGTGTGGGATAGTAGGACTTGTGTTTGCTCACTGGCTTTACTCAGAGGAAAAGTAAACTTAATATCCTCATGGCAGAAGGTAGTTTTACACTCGGGTCTAGGTGACCACCCAAGTTAAGGTTTTTGTTGTTGTTGTTGTCTAAAAATTTTATTTATTCATTTGACACAGAGAGACACAAGCGAGAGAGGGAACACAAGATTGGGAAAGATAGAAGCAGACTTCCCAAGGTGGGGCTTGATTCCAGAACCCTGGGATCATGACCTGAGCCAAAGGCAGATACTTAATAACTCAGGCACCCAGGCACCCCCTAACTTAGGGTTTTATTGTCCCACAGAGACCAGGAATTATGGATACTATTTTCCTTGATGATTACATTTCAAAGAGCTCACTCCTGGGTCCTTGAAAAAGTCAGTCATGGCTTCTAACATTAACAAGAAGCTTTTAAAAAGATTTATAACTTCAAGTGGCAGAGAAAGAATTTACAAATTTTCAAAGTATATGTTCTAAGAAAGGGGAAGGGAGGGAACTCCGTTTTTAGGCCCCCTGGATTCTGCAAGCCCTGGGTGAGAAGTCAGGGGCCTAGCAGCAAGAGGCAGCCTGTCTAACGTTTGGTCAAGCTGAGGGAAACATTAAGTCTGTCTTTGTCGGAACTAAATTCCCATCTAATCTCAAGTAAGCATTGGGAAGAGGCTAATGTTTGGAATTAGAAATGAAAGAGGTGAAAGACTGACTCAGAGGGCCATATGCTAAAAATCTTGAGTATTAATTCAGCCACTAGCTTTATTATTATTATTACTTTTAAAGAATCCAAAGGATGCTCTTCCCTCTCTGCCTGCCTCTCTGCCTACTTGTGATCTCTCTTTCTCTCTGTCAAATAAATGAATAAAATCTTAAAAAAATAAATAAATAAAGAACCCAAAGGAAACTTTTAGATACAGATACACTTAACTTGATTAGGTGCTAAATGTAAAAGATTCTTGAAATAAGAGAGACATTTATATTTCCAGTGGTCATAGATCTAAATTTAATAGGAGAGTAATCTTACATAGTAAATTGTTAAACTAATGCAGAATCATTGCTATAAAACATCATTATAGTCAACTAAAGTATTTTTTAACAATGTATGGTACTCCCCTGTATGTTTAGATGATAGAATTCTTATTTCCTCTGACTGATTTAACATTTTGATTACGAAACAATGGCTTAATTAAGGACATATTTCCCTCCTGCTAATTCCCTAATATAACAAATTAATTACATACGCTTGTTAATGTTCTGCTCTTTATTCTAAGTGACAATTAAACATATGATTTTAATATACAACCCAAGAATGATGACATTCTTAGATCTATATTATGCTGTGTAATAATTAAATTATGAAAATGTAACAAGACAGGAATATTATTACATGAAAAATGCTGACTCACTCAAAAATGCTAATGTCCAATTGTTAAGAACTTCCTTTGAGGATAACTTTCAAGTAAAATTAACTGTTCTAACAAGATTTGACATAAATGAAATATGCAAATGAATGAATAATTTATAGGTACATATTGAATGCCAGAAAATTCCTGGATAGATTTGCTTATTCTGAATTGATAAGATATATTCCTAAAGTAAAATTAAACTTTAGTCCCCAACAAACTGCTTGTTATCTCATCTGTTTAATTGGAATATTGGATAAAAACAGATTAAGACCCATGAAGGAACAGGTTTGCTAAAAATAAAATAACTTTAAAAATGTTTAAAGGGTTAATTTTTTTTTAAATTTTTTTAGGATTTTATTTATTTATTTGACAGAGAGAGACACAGCAAGAGAGGGAACAGAAGCAGGAGGAGTGGGAGAGGGAGAAGCAGGCTTCCCACAGAGCAGATCCCAGGACCCTCTTTATGACCTGAGTCCAAGGCAAATGCTTAACAACTGAGCCACCTGTGCACCCCTAAAGGGTTAATTTTTATGACAAAATCTTCAGCAGTTCCATTAAGGAAGAAAATGTGTAGCCATCTGACACTTTGCTCTTTAAAATCTACACAGAGAGAATAGACAAGAGATGTCAGTAAATAAAACGTTCTATTCTTAAATCTTCTTAAATTAAAAGTTAATTTGTGGGGGCCCTGGGTGGCTCAGTGGGTTAAAGCCTCTGCCTACGGCTCAGGTCATGATCCCAGAGTCCTGGGATCGAGCCCCTCATTGGGCTCTCTGCTCAGCCTGCTTCCCCCCCCACCTGTTTCTGCCTACTTGTGATCTCTGTCAAATAAATAAAATCTTTTAAAAAAAAAAAGTTAATTTGTTCATGAAAGAACTTTTAGAAAATACAAGAAGGAAATGGTAAATGAAGACAATGTAACATTTTATCAGTGAACTTGATAAAAATCAAAATGAAGATAGGAGAGAGGATGACTGTGAGTTGTAGGTTTACAGTCATGGGAGGTCTTATTTTATGTAGCTTTTTACCTCTAAGATTAAAAATGTGTGTTATGTGTTTCTAAACAAGGACCAATCAAACTCTCTTTGTGAAGAAAATTTTTTAAATTGATGTAAAGACATGAAGTTGATAGCCGAGGACAACTTTCCATTTCCCACGGGTATTTCTAATGGGAAGCATTGTAGCCATTTATAGGACAGAAGTCCTGGCAGCACCTTCTCATAAAACATGTTGGTAAAGGAGACAATCTTATTAGGAGTGATTTGTCAACGTTACTGGGAATTTTTATCCACATTATAACACATAATTTCTAGTATTTTCCTAGTATTTACATTTAAGGAAAGTCCTACTTAAATAAACTTTGAACTTTTTTCAAAATATATTCTTGGGAGATAAAATATTTTATGCATAAGATGGTCATTGGAGACAGCAATACTTCTTTTTTCAAAATTGCTAGAGACTACACATTAATTAATAGCATTACATATTTATGAACCAATTACAATATTTATGCAGGCCAAGCAGATCCCTATTCATTTAATTATAATTTGGTAGTTCTTTTGAATAAACTTAGCAACAGTGGCAAAGCCCAATAGACTATATTAGCATTTTACAAATGAATTACAAGTTATGAAATAGAAAATTATTTTTTGTGACTTTAGGGTCATAATTAAAATCCCATGTGCCTGAAGACAGGATTAAGTGGAATATCATACTGACTGTTATGTACATGGGTAAAATAGACTATTTTATAAGTTATGCTTTATATTATTATTATGCTATAACACAATTATGTTGTCATCACTTTGTTTATTTGGATGCATTTTAAATATCTACTGAATAGAAAATTATTAATTAAGACTTGATACATTTGAATATATATACCATGATCTTCAAATATTTACCTTTTCTGAAAATTCTTAAGGAATTAATAAGTCATGAGGGTCAAATAGTTGTTTTTTTTTTTTTTTTAAAGATTTTACTTATTTATTTGACAGAGAGAGAGAGAGAGAGAGATTACAAGTAGGCAGAGAGGCAGGCAGAGAGAGAGGGGGAAGCAGGCTCCCCGCTGAGCAGAGAGCCTGATGCAGGGCTAGATCATAGGAGCCTGAGATTATGACCTGAGCGGAAGGCAGAGACTTTAACCCACTGAACCACCCAGGCGCCCAAAATGATATATTTAAATTATTATGTGATCATAGCCTATATTTGCTTATCCTATAACTATTGGCCCCTCATGGGAGTGCCTGGGTGGCTCAGTGTGTTAAGGCCTCTGTCTTCTGCTCAGGTCATTATCTCAGGGTCCTGGGATCATGCCCTGCATCGGGCGCTCTGCTAAGCGGGGAGCCTGCTTCCCCCTCTCTCTCTGTCTGCTTCTCTGCCTACTAGTGATCTCTCTCTCTGTGTCAAATAAATAAGTAAAATCTTTAAAAAAATAAATATATCATTTTATATTCTACAAATTCAAATAAAACAATTTATTAAGGCCTTATAAAAAGTTCTGATTAGAGAAAAGCTTGGGATATAGTTATTTTATGTGATTTGACTTTTGTCTAATTTATTCCTGCAATAAGTTTTTTTCACCGTTTAGTACCTTCTTTTTAATGTTAGAATGCTATGTCTTTCTCTATCCCCTTTTTTAAAACCTGTTTCTTTGTATTTCAAGTGGAGCTCTTGTACACAATAGGTCATGAACTTGAAAATGGCTACCTTTCCTCTCCCCCTGCCAGAAACAGTAAGATTATTTCAGGGTCTTCACTGTGACAATCTGCTCAGTTTCCTATGATTGAACCCATGGAAAGTGCTGAGGACTCCTAAGGCTGCATTCCCCTAGGAGTTTCTCTGTGTCAAGATTGTTCACAGTTAGCATCCAACCATTTGTCATTATCACATAAGTCTTCCTACCACATCATGGCTCCAGCCGCTTTTGCTCTAGGTAAACTGATCTTGGCTGTGACTCTCTACATGTGTCTCTCCCTCCAGATTTCAAAGTAACAGTTTGCCCTAGGTTCTCAATTTTTTGATGGATCCAAGAAAAGTAATTATTTATACTGACAGGAATGAGCGCTTCCAAGTTCTTAACATATCAGAGCTGAAACCAGGACTTTTAAATACATTTAAGAGTAATTAAAAGTACATTTTTTAAGAACATTGGTTGATATCAGAAATGAAAACAATCTATTCAGGCCTTGAAATAGATAAGAATTTTGTTTTCTGAACACAGAAAACATACTATCAATCAACAGAAAGAGTAATTAAAACTGTCAAATATACTTATTAAATATTTGTGACTCAAAATGTGAATAGCACATTGTAATAAAGAATAGAAATATATATGTATATGTTATATATTTCAATTAACAGTAACTTTGTTATTGTTCTTTTATAAACATAATTCAGGACCACACAAAGGAAATTTCCAAGTAAACCCCAAATGTATATGATATTGTGATTTATAATAAGAAATAAATATTTGGAAAAAAAAAGAAATAAATATTTGTTCTTCCTTCAGCTTTAGGCACAGAACTCCTAAAACCCTTGAAATTTCCTGTGTTGACAGCAATAAAGGTGTCTTTTTTTATGTTAATTAGGTGACTCTTAGGTGACTCGGAATGCCCCTACGTCATCCATGATAAGGACTAAGTCATTAGAAGATCTAACCATGTGTTTACAGGGTTGGAACTTTCAATCCTACCCCTGGCCTCCTGGGAGGGGAGAAGGACTGGAGATTGATTGAATCTCCAATGGTCAATGATTTAATCAACCATGCCTAAGTAATGAAACCTCCATAAAAACTCACAAGGAGAGGGTTCAGAGAGCTTCTGGATTGGTGAACATGCAAGGATTTAGGAAGGGTGGTGTGCAAGAGTAAGGGTGGTGTGCAAGACTGGGTTCAGAGAGCTTCTGGACTGGTGAACATGTAAGGATTTAGGAAGGGTGGTGTGCAAGAGTAAGCAGGTAAGCTCTGAGATCCTGACCCACATACTTTACCCAATGTGTCTTTCCAGCTGGCTCTCCCTTAGTTATACCCTTTTATAGTAAATCAGTAATCTAGTAAGTAAAATGTTTCTCTGAGTTTTGTGAGCTGCTCTAGCAAGTTAATTGAACCCAAGAAGGGGATCATTGGGACCTCCCATGTATATCCAGTCAGTCAGAAGCACAGGTAATAACCAGGACCCACAACTGACATCTGAAGTGGGAGGAGGCAGTCTTGTAGGACAAAGACTTAACCTGTGGGATCTGATGCTATTTCCAGGAATAATGTCAGAATTGAGTTGAATTGTAAGATATCCATATGGTATCACAGAATACCCCTTGTTGTGGGAATCCCTCTCCCATCGGAATTAGGAGCACAAAAAATATATACATAATATACAAAGAGAAATGATAAATTATCCATAATCTCAGGACCTGGAGATGACGATTGCTAAGAGTTTACATAATTTCATGCTATTGTCTCTTTCTCTAAAAAAAATCACTTATTCGCACAACTATTTCCTATACATATTTTCTATTACAAAACATCCTACATTACAAGTAATGCAACAACCCTCCCTAAATACATGGCTCATTCCATATCTTCAGAGAATATAACCATTAACATTATGGTCTGTATGCTTCCATTCTTTTCCTATACATTTGTGGACATATGCACATACATATACATGTTATTGGTGGGGTTTGTGATTTTTTTCTAGCATTTTTTCTAATAGAGGAATTTTCTATTTTTTCACTTCATAATTAGCCTACTATTCAATTTATTAAAAAGTTCTACTTTATTGGGGTGCCTGGGAGGCTCACTGGGTTAAAGCCTCTGCCTTTGGCTCAGGTCATGATCTTAGGGTCCTGGGATTGAGCCCCACATCGGGCTCTCTGCTCAGCGGGGGGGCTGCTTCCCCCTCTCTCTCTGTCTGCCTGTCTGCCTACTTGTGATCTCTCTGTCAAATTAATAAATAAAATCTTAAAAAAAAAAGTTCTTCTTTATCAATAGCAAGGCTAGCTGTAGAAATGCTCCAGCACAGGATTTTCAAATATATATATTGAAATGAAGCACAGGGCTAATGTTAACTTAAAGGGTCTTTATGCAAATTACCCCAAATATAAACCAAAAAATGGCATCAGAACAATCCAGCATCATGGAAGGAGGAAAGATAAGTTAAGTCCACTTGCTTGATTTAATTAGGGGTCCAAATCATAACGAAAGGTTGTAATAGGGTTATATCATGTGACCAGTTAGCATAAAGGCAGACTTCATTCTGAAAAAAAACTATTTAAGTGGCTTTTTCTATGAACTTTATGGTTTTCAAAGCATGAGTTATAAAATCCCACAGATCAAGAGTTATCTTGGAACACAATGAGACTGAAGAAGAGCTAAAATCAGATGGAGTCAGAATTAGCAGCATCAACACTCAATCAAATACAACACAGAAAAAGAGAAATAATCGTTTGGTTTTAACAGGTCAAAATGGGCTTTAAAATTTTTTTTTCTGATACTGAATTATTTACTAAATGTTTCTCTTAATAAACTTGACCAAAAGTCTAGCACAGTTATTCTATAAAATCCTGGCATATAGTGACTTCATATTGGAGATGCAGTTTCAATAAGAAAAAAATCCACAAATTCAAAGTGATTAAAAACTAATGTATTCTAAAAATAAAAATCACACATTTGCCATTGAATAACAGTAGTAATAATAATTGAGGATGTATTGGGGATGTATCAAGGGACATGTAAAAGTATTATATATAAAGTTATATTATATATAATAATTTTATATATTTATACAATTAAATTTATATATAATAAGAACTATTATATATAAATATATATGTTGTTAGTGTTAATATTTTATAGCTTAAGTCTAGCAAAAAAGGAGGTATGTGCAAAATGTTTGCAATTTAGAGTTTAATTTCTAAACATAATAATCCCTTTATTTCCTTTTATTATTATGAATGTTTATGTTGATTAAACTGAGTAACACTTTAATTATCCAAAAGTAAATTTTTGAGTTCTTTCACATAATAGTGAACATACTATAGGGCTAATACATAATGTAGGTATGTAATCTTAAAGTTTTAAAAGTAAAGAAACACATTGTAATTCTTTTTTTAAAAAGATTATTTATTTATTCACTTGAGAGACAGAGCAAGAGCATGATCAGGAGGATGGGTCAGAAGGAGAGGGAGAAGCAGTAGGGTGCCTGACGCAGGGCTGGAACCCAGAACCCTGGGATCACGACCTGAGCAGAATGCAGACACTTAACCAACTGAACTACCAGGCAACCCATACATTTATTGTAATTCTTATGTTATTATTTCTTACTAAGACTACTTTATCGTAGCTAAACCTGTAGGTGTTTTCTTAGAAGTTTCTAAGTCATGTAGTATGATATTGATTGACTGGATTTTTAAAATTGAAGTGTAGTTGACATACTACTATGATTCTCTATTACAAAATATTAGGCAACTCTATCATAAACTTTTTGATTTAAAGCTGGGAAAAAACCTTGCAGTTTTTAATTTAACTCAATATACTGTTTAGGAAATTTTTTAAATTCTTAAAAATATCTTGTAATGAATAGGATCCAACGGTACATTAAAAGGATCATCCATCACGATCAAGTGGGATTTATTCCTGGGATGCAAGGTTGGTTCAATATCCACAACTCAATCAATGTGATTCAATACATTAATACAAGAAAGAACAAGAACCATATGATACTCTCAATTGATGCTGAAAAAGCATTTGACAAAGTACAGCATCCCTTCCTGATCAAAACTCTTCACAGCGTAGGCATAGAGGGCACATTCCTCAACATCATCAAGGCCATCTATGAAAAACCCAAAGCAAGTATTATTCTCAATGGGGAAAAGCTCTCAGCATTTCCCCTGAGATCAGGAACATGGCAGGGATGCCCACTATCTCCACTGCTATTCAACATAGTGCTAGAAGTCCTAGCCTCAGCAATCAGACAACAAAAAGAAATCAAAGGCATCCAAATTGGCAAAGAAGTCAAACTCTCACTCTTTGCAGATGATATGATACTGTATGTGGAAAATCCAAAAGACTCCACTCCAAAACTGCTAGA
>CM053609.1:72529267-72561001 GCA_028646535.1 Procyon lotor | reverse complement strand
CTCTTATTACTCTTTCACATCTCCTAGTTTTATTTTCTGTGCAGCATTTATAACAAATCAATATCATATTTTATATGTGCTAAATTTTCAGAAAGATAATCTCAAAACCCAGGGGTCAGGGGAGAGTTCTGGCTTGAGAGATAGATAAATTTTAATTTAGTGATTAATTTCTTATTTTTCAATGCTAAAAATTCATTTTAAAATTAAACCATTCTAACAAAAGTATATATAACAAAAATTTTATTAACCCTAGCCCTTCTTCTCTTTATTTTTAATTTAGGGGCCATGAGACAAAATCTCTGAAATAGGTGTCTGAATACAAATGTGACATCATTCATTGGCAATGGAACATGGGACAAAATTTCTAAACTTCTACAGATGTCAGTTTATTGACATTTAAAATGGGGATGAAAAAGCAATCGTTCTGCATTATTTGTTCTGTTTCTGTTTTGTTTAATAGGGCTATTGTGAAGACTGGGTAATGTTCTGAGCACAGTGCAAATGTTTTATTAGCACCTACTGACTACAAATCTACTTTATTCACTGCATTTGGATACTGCCTTTGTAGTTCTAGGGTCTCTTTCTACGAGTTTATTAATAATAAGTGTTTGTAAGGATACTTGGGTTAAAAGTGACTCAGTTTAGTTCACTTTTCAAAAATATTCTTCATTTCTCTCTTCTTTTGGGGAATAATAAAACTCAATGTCAAAGAAAACAAATGAAAATCTGTTTAAAATAACACAACTATAATTTTAACACATCGGTGTTCAGTAAATCAATTAATATCTTAATTGCTGCAACTGTACTACATGAAAACGTTTAAGAGCAGATTAACAGATGTGTTGGATATCAGTAAACAAATTGGTAGGATAATGAATTTATGAATTTAAACCCCCTACTTCTTTCCAACATCAGTCTCCTTTCCTTTTGGGTTAAAATACAATCACTGCAAGCCATAATCCTCACTTAGCATGTGACTCATTCATGTGGCTTGTTGTTTAAACCTGAAATACATTTCCATTCACACAGCAACAATAGAACTATTAATAGATGAAAACCACTTTGAATGTTCCAAAACTCTTCTGAAATTTGGGCCTTTTACTTTCCATAAAAAGGAAATAAGTTGGTTGACATTAAGCATCATTTTTAAAAATAATTATGCATTTCAAAGATGTCTTTGGAGATTGAACAATGAAATGTCATTGAAAGTAAAGAGAATTATTTTTTTGAATTTACAAAAATGTTTATTCTCTTAATAGAAGATATAAAATACACTGCATGGTGGCATCTAATAGCTCAGATTGATGGAATGTACATTAGTTTTGTAAAGAAGTTCAATTTAAAATTGACTTTTTTCATTATCTTATCACTTTAACCAGACAAATGCAATTTTTCAAACATTTCAATTCAAATAATATGATTTTTTCCATGGAAATCATCTATCACAAAAAGCAAACAAAAAAACACAAAAGCTCTGGTAGATGACCCAAGGTCACTGAATAAATGTGCCAACTCATTCTTCCCAACAAACTTCAATCCATTGCGTAGACTGCAAAGTTTTTGAGAGAGCAGGAAAAAAAAAAAAAAAAAGAGGGGCTAACTTCATTTTGTGATATACCTGTCATATTGTATATAACCCCTATACAACCGGCTCCTGAGAAAGGTCACAGAATGTCAGAACATTGCCTAGCAGGTCCTTGAACTAGTTTGAGTTAGCCGATAAGAATGCGGAATCCCTAACTGTTACAGAATGCAAACCCCGCCTTTTGCCGGCCAATTCAGACCAGAGTAATAGGGTCGTTCAAATGGTTACTATAGGATAAATTATGATTCAATTGGCTAACTATGTGTGGACCGACAATGACCATGCAACTTTCCGTGCGTGTTACAACCTCATTGGCCACCTGCGTGTGGACCAACATGACTATGCAACACTCCGAGTGTGTTACAATCTCATTGGCCACCTGCGTGTGAACCGACAATGACTATGCGACTTTCCGAGTGACCACTGGCCCCTATGTAACTGTTACGCCCTTTGACCTCGGGGTCCAAGTCCCGACCCCGCTGTGTCGAATATACTTGGGCCCAAGCTCGAGCTTGCTAATAAACCCTTGTGCATTTGCATCGGTATTGGCTCCTCGGTGGTCTCTCGGATTCGAAATCGGGGGCATTACAGTTTTCAGTGTTACCAGTTTGCTTTTAAAGGAAGCTACCACCAAAGCTTTTCAACTAAATAAGAGTGAGTCCAATTACCTCTTGTTGCTGTTCCTCAGTAATAACAGGATTCAGGTGTTTTCAGGACTTCAGCTTTTATTCCACTGAAGTAGCTAAAATTTTACTTTCACTTCTTAATCTAGGTGAGGTTAATGTGTACTTGAGTTTAATGAGTATTTGGCATTGCATATGTGGTCACTTCACCTCAGCTCATTTATTTTTTAGTTTACCTATAAAATATGATGGTAAATATTTTGACTGTTGAGAAAGGCAAAAATAATATGCTGAAAAAAAACTGAGAATTGAAGTGTAATTAAATCATTTTCGACCATGCTCAAATCTACTTTGGCATCTTTTCATTAGAAAGGTTAGGGAAAAAATTAGATGAGATGCCAAGAGTAAACTATGAATGCAAAATTATTGTTTATTTCGTACTTTCTCAGTTAACAGATCTAATTTGATTGATGTTCATTATTAACTTTACATTAGTAACTCATAATATTTGGAGGAAAAAGCTGATTAAAATGTTTTAGACCTAAAACAGTTCTAGGTGCAAGAAAATACTATATGACCCTGGGATCATGACCTGAGACAAAGGCAGACGCTTAAGGACTGAGCCACCCAGGTACCCCTAAGATTTATTTTAGAAAGGAGTGAGACAGCATAAGCACAGGGAAGGCCGGGGGGTGGGGTGGGGTGGGGGGGTAGACAGAGAATCTCAATAAGACTCCGTGTTATATTATTGAATATACATCATTTTGTTTTCTCAGGGTAAAAATGTATGTTGCATTGTTTATAATCATGTATAAGAGTAGCTGTAACCGTGTGAAATGGAAATGGATAATGTAAAACAGAACAGTAAGATTTCCAAAAAAGTATAAAGTGTATCCGGCGAAATTTTAACTAAAAATATACACTTGGGTAGGATAGAGCTGATTAATAGCTGAACTGAAAAAGCTCTATCTTCATCACTGGGGAGGACTGGATGTTTGGTTTTGGCCACTCCAGCCATGATGAGGGCAGTGGGATTTATGATGTGATTTTTAAAATCTTAAATTCCTCTGACTATCCTCAGGTTCACTTTTTGTTTATTAATGGTTTTTATCTACGTAACAGTTTAGATAGCTTGGCTTGGCCACGTGACTAGAAGGACCTAAAACCCCTGCTGGGACATTCTGCTTTGAGCTTTCCTGAAGCCATGATTCCTAGCAAAGATCTTCATGGTTCAATTCAGAAATAGAGAGGTCTCTGCACAGCTAGGGTCTCTAGGGAGCTTACCCCTGGATAGAACAAATTTTACAAATTTTATGACACATTCACCAGACTTATACAAGGAAAATCAGTTGGAGAAGCTGGATTTATAGAGAAGATTATTTAACTACAAAGAAATCTACACAACAGTGTCCATAAAGAACTAAGATAAAATGGCACTTTGATACTGTCTAATACCTAGAGTAAGAGACATTAAGAGACACCTGGGATTGGATGCCCTTTGTTACCTAAACGATGTATAGTTGTTGACTGTGATGGTCAAAACAGGAAAAGCTGTTTCATCAGCAGGACACACACAGCATGTTCATCAAAGTTCTTCCTCACTGACAGGTTAAACACTAAATATAAAAAGGTTGTCTCCCTGTAAGAACTGAGCTTTTCCTGAACTTGTATAACTCTAGGACACATCATGGAGCTAGGAGCTTGGGTGCACATCACGGAGCTACAAGTCAGGGAAACCTTTGCTAGAATAGTTTGCATGTGCTCTGCTCCTGGTTAAATGTTTGTATCCTTGGATAAATGAAAATATGCATGAAGTGTGTAAGTGGGGCCTCTTCTCACCAATTTGTATCACACATGAGGAGCTGCAGTATCATTTGAAATGCTAAGCCAGGGGCACCTGTGTGGCTCAGTCAGGTCATGATCTAGGTGTCCCGGGACTGAGCCCCAAGTCAGGCACTCTGCTTAGCAGGGTGTCTGCTTCACTGACTCCCTCTGCCCCTCCCCCTGCTTGTGTTCTCTCTCACTTGCTCACTCTTTCTCTTAAATAAATAAAATCTTTTTAAAAAATGAAATGTTATGCCAGATACCATGTATCTTAAACTTGGCCTGTGATATAATAAGAGAACTGTGCGAGGAAATGGACAGCAAGAGGAAAGAGGATGAGTGGAATTACTCTTCTCCATGTTTTATTTGTCCCTTTATGTTTATGTGGGTGCAACGCTTTTCCTCGAGAGTACCAGAAATGAATTTTGTAAGGAATTAGGTCAAATGGACACAAGCGAAAATTACCTCAAAGGTAACTGAAATTTACCTATGAACTTCTGAAGAGATATTGAGGACAGTCATGAGACTCATTCTTTATCCATCTTGACATTCACTGGAGACTTTATATGTTCCAGAAACTCCTTCTTGCCCCTCACACCAAACTCAGTAATTCTCTATCCCCGACTTCTACACCCCTATTCACCATCGAAATGTAACTTAAAAATTCAAAATTATAGTTTCTTTGGCTATTAGGAAGCAATGAAATGTGGGTGAAAAGTTATTACCATCATTACCAAGTTTCGTGTATTATGACTATAATATAAACAGTCTTATGATGCAACTGAAGAAAAAGAATAGTGGAAATAATTTCTTCAATAAAAGCAAAATTATTCTAAAATATACCAAGTAATTTTCAGTAAGTGTATCCAAAGCTACATTATTAAGAAAAATTCTAGGAGAAAAACATAGCTCCATATGACAGTTCTTAATAGCAAAAAAGAAATATTTTTTAAAAAGGGAATAAAATTAGAAGCTTTTATTTAATATATCCATGTTATTGAGCAAAATGGGAAAATGTTGTATATACCATGTAACAAATTTAGTAAGCAGATTACTTAATCTATTTTAAAATACCCTTTTGCTCCATCATGTCTGCCAGAAGCAATATTTCCATGCTGAATATTTTGTGTTGAAACATTCTTTTAGCCTTAGGGAGCTCATTTATTGTGATTTATACTGTAGTTTTTTTTTATCAAGTGCATTATACAGTTTCCTGTACTTCTATAAATAACAAGTGGAATATTAAAATGAAAAATATGTTTAGTATAAATTATTACTCATTTTCAAAATTTGTCTAATACATTAATACACCAATTTAAAGACTGAAATAATTTCATATATTTGGCCTTGTAATCTATATTTCCAGTTGTTTCCTTAGGAATTTGTTTGGAAGGTCGGGCTAAAATTGACTAGCTTTACTCACTGGATGCTGACTGCATCCAGGCAGAGGAAAGAATTCTCCTTCAGTTTCCATCCTGACCACAGAGTGGGAACCAGCAAAAGCCATCTCTGGGACATTGCTCCCAATTCAGCCTGTGGGACATTTAGGGTATTAGTCTATTTTTGTTCCACTCATACATGCAGACTAAAGCCAGACTGAATTGTTTTCCTCATTCCTTTTTGTTTTCAGTACATGGATATTTCTCAGTTTAATGCTTTGATCATGAAGATTATTTAACCATCCTTTTATGTACAATCATATGATGACGGGAAATCTCAGTTTCTACTGAGATTTCTACCACATCCAACCACACCCATCAATGCCATCAAGATATGGACTTGTAGGAATGAGTGGGCTTCCAGAATCCAGGATCCATAAGAGGTTCATGTTTAATTCAGCTTTGTTATTTTGTGTACTTGATTTTCTGCTTAATCTTGATAATCAGATTTCAGTAGTCTGTCATGTTCTAGTAAATTTACTATTCCTAGGATTGCTTCATCTTTTCTTTGTCTTAGCTTCTTTTGGCAGGTTTTGTTTGTTTTGATTTGGCTTATTTGTTTCTTTGTTTGTTCAGTGTTTTTTTCTTTTAGCCACAGAGTCCAAGTTCCTTCTTTCTTCCCTATGAGGTATTTTGCTGCAGTTCTATTCAACCCTGTTTAAAAGTCTCTTTTTGAAATGAGCCATGTTATTACCTAAGGCATATATATTTATTTTTAATTAGATGACATGCACACATATTGCCCCAATCTATTTGTCATTTCAAATGCACACACACACAAAAAAAGGTTAGGGAAACTAAGTAATTGTCTCCTAATGCCAATGCTTGCTTTCTAGAATCATCTTTGTGTACTTGCCTTGAACTGGGTTCAGATACAGCTTCTCCAGATACAGCTTCTGCTTTAAGGATCTTTGACTTCATCTGTGAAGGAAATAAAGGAAATAATGGCAGTTTTTCCTCAAAGACGTATTTTGGTCTGTCAGTAAACAGTAGATTATCAGGAGATCACTCTTGCCTCTAGCTACCACACAGAGCTGTACAGCTCGTTACAACAGATAAATTTGTGTTCTCACAGATCATTAGGCACATTTTGAAAAGGAGTTTTAGAACCTGCCATTTCGCATACTGTAAACAACGTACTAGATCCAGCATTAAAATGTAAGCAATCACTTCACAAGCATTGTTTATCCTTTTTTGAAACTTTTTTTCTAAAGTGTCTATGTAAAGTAGCGGCAGGTTTTGATATTCCCAAGAGGCTTTCTTTTGACTATTTATTCTCTGAAGATATTTTTTTGTAGCAAACTACTTCAGAACTTGATTTTATTAAGTTTTCTTGCCTAAATAGAGATCATTTAATAGCAGGAATTTATATACTCATTTATAGGTCTCTTACATATTTTACTTAAAAGAATTTAAATGTGCCCAATGGTCATATTTCAATAAATATCTTACATATTTTATATCTTTATATTATTTCTCCCAGAGTCAGAGATTCAGTGTGTTATATGCATATCCATGCTTGTCCTTGGATCATTACTTGTGCCCTAATGTTTTTATAAATTCTATTTTTTTCATGGTATCATTAAACAAATGTTCATTATTCTTGCTATTTCTAAATCAATGACATATTTGAATGCTAAAGAAAGTCACATTTCAATAGATCAAGGCACATATTTTCAGAGAATATGAAATTATTTTTAATTATATAAGTGCTTTTAATAATAGGCTGTTTTAAAGAGAAAGGAGAATTAAAAACACAGTTTGAAAGTGCCACAAATTACTATTAGAAAGATATGTGACTTCTTATTTCTGATGAGACATTTTCACAGTACCATAATTTCCTGCTTATTCATGTATTTTAGCTATTACTTTCTAAACTCTGTAAGTTAAAAAAAAAAAAAAAAGGCTATTTTTGTAAACCAAACAGTTGCAGAAATAGCTCAGTGCCCAGACTATGTTAGAAGTGTATTTTTAAAAAAATAAGACAAAAAAAAAATAAGACAATTGATTGTACCATCAATACCAGTGTAACAACAGTGAATTTTTATTTTTTTAAGATTGATTGACTGATTGATTGATTTGACAGAGAGAGAGATCACAAGTAGGCAGAGAGGCAGGCAGAGAGTGAAGGGGAAGCAGGCTCCCTGCTGAGCAGAGAGCCCATGTGGGATGTGGGGCTGGATCCAATGACCCTGAGATCATGACCTGAGCCAAAGGCAGAGGTTTTAAACCACTGAGCCACCCAGGCGCCCCAAGAGTGAATTTTTACAAACTAGCTTCTGATGATACACAATGTTATAAATGAAATGACTTAATTCCTTATGAGTGATGGGAATTGGAGGGCGTTTTCAGTCATAAACCATCTGATAACTGCAAAGAGACGTAACCTAGGATGGCTAAGGAAATACATGTATAAGGTTTTACATAATAGTTATGTTCATAAGATAGTAACTGGATACCTTGGGGCTAGACATTTATATTTCTAACTCATTAATGTGGACAAAGCTGGTACTTTGAGGATTCCAAATATTATTTCCCTTTGGCTATAATGACTGGACCTGGTATCTATCTCTGGAAAAATATTTTATTTTTGGAAGTAGTTACAAGGACAACATTATTTTCTTCCTACATCATAATATGTTTTATGCTGCTATTAGGATCACATTCCAAAAATAAAAATCTGCTCTCAGGCAAATACATGAAGACTCCCATACACCTCAACTCAAGCTAAGTTTTATCCCTTATCTCTCTGGTTATCATAGCTGAAACTTAATGAACCTCCTATCTCCCAACCAGATCACACAATTTACTGCCTCAAAGCTTCTACTCTTACCATTACCTGGAGGCTCTACCCTATACCACATTTGGCAATTTTTCTTTCTTTCTTCCCTTCCTTCTTCCTTTCTTTCCTTCCTTCCTAATTTAAATTCAATTAGTCAACAGATAGTGCATCATCAGTTTCATATATAGTGTTTAATAATTCATCAGTTGCATATAACACCCAGTGCTCATCACATCACGTGCCCTCCTTAATGCCCATCACCCAATTACCCCATCTTCCTACCATTTTTCCCTCCGGCAACCCTCAGTTTCCTGTAGTTAAGAGTCTCTCATAGTTTTTCTCCCTCTCTGATGACTTCCCATTAAGATTTTCCTGCCTTCCTCTATGATCTTCTGTGCTATTTCTTATATTCCAAATATGACTGAAACCATATAATTCTGTTTCTCTGATTGACTTATTTCACTCAACCTAATATCCTTCAGTTTCATCTGTATCATTGTAAATGGTAGGTATTCATCCTTTCTGATGGCTGAGTAATATTCTATTGTATATAAATATACCACATCTTCATTATCCATTCATCTATTGATTGACATCTCAGCTCTTTCCACAGTTTGGCTATTGTAGATGTTGTTGCTGTGAACACTGGGGTGCAGGTGGCCCTTTGGATCAACACATTTGTATCTCTAGGGTAAATACTAGTATTGCAATTCCTGTGGCAAGTTTTTTTCTGTCATTGAAGACCCAGATAAAAATGAACCTTCTTCAACCAAACCCTCAACTGCATGATCAAAATTATGGGACTCCTTTATTTTGCTCCTGTAGCATTTCCTTCATTTCTCCTATACTATAGGACCTACCATGATGTTATGACCAGTGTCTGTAGTCTACAGACAACTTTCAAAAGTTATAAAGTTTACTTGTTACATTCTGTCATACATTTTCCACTAGTGTCCCCATTCAATCATTCCAGTCTTTCTCTATTATTTATCAAAAAACACATTTGAAATACTTTTACTTTTGTCTTTATTTATGTAACAATCCAAAACTGACCACAGAAACACAGCAATTTTTGTCAGGTATAAAAAAGCACACATACTAAACATACACAACACATGCACATCAACACACACCTACAAAATAGGAGTATCATCTCCTTTGCTTTAACTACTATACTACTATTAAGGTATATTTATTTCGTTTCGGTGAGGCAAGCCCCACCAGGGCAAAAATACACGAATGTATTATTTAAGTGTTCCCTTGCTTTTGTCACCTTCAACACTGTAAGTCTATCATCTGGATGCTACTTCATTTTATTTTTTACAGATACATTCATTTAACTGCTTTCAAGGACTTTTTATTTTAGTAAAGACAGAAGAAAATAAAAATATCTAGAAAAATGATGTTAACTGAAGAAATTTCTGTATGTATGATAAAGAGGTATTCTCTGGCTAATATCCCAGGGAAAACAGAAATTGAGAGAGATAAAATGGGCATTTGGGACTGCTCTTTCTCAGGGGATCTTTGAGGATTTGGAAGAGATAGTTATGAGCCAAAGTAGCATTTCTGATCTCTGCATTGGGAGAGAAGAGGCTACTGGCAGGAATATATATTGGACTCAGAGCTATAGTAGGGAGAGTCCCAGGAGCACCAGGAAGGCCACACCATCAAAACCTAGAATCACAGTGCTTGCTTTAGAGTGAGGTTTGATGAGAAGAAAAAAAAATCCCAGCTGGTCTCCATCCCCCCACCTTGCCCTACACCACTGCTCAGCCTCTTACCAGTAGGCTAACCAGAGCTGAATAACATATAACAGTGTAATACTACTGAATTTCAACAAAAATGATCAGGAATACAAAAAGATAAGAAAAATAGTGTAAAAGGACAAAGCAACAACTGAATTACAGATGCTGGGACTATCAGACAGAATTACAATTTATTATCAGTAATATGATAAAGGTTTTAATATAAAAAAGGTATAAAAAAGAAATGTAGGAGCAACAATATCAAGATTTTACATATTTCCATATCCTCTTTATAGTCAATATTTTCTCAATCAATATTATTTCAAACATGTTAAACCCACTGACTAAAGATATGTTAATATAAGTAATAACTGATGAACATAGACCTTACAGGAAAAAAGGATAATGAACTTAGATTTTGTATGAATTTATGAGAGCCTTGATATTTTGATTTACATAAAAGAAAACATTGAAGCCATTTACTAACCATAAAGCACAAATTAACAATATTTAAGACAATGAATATTTTACAAATAATTCATAGGTAACATTGCTTCTTTCCTAGAAATATTTTTATTACTTATTCTGGTGTCTTTTTTAAATTTCATTTTGAAATATTTTAGATTTATAGAAGACTTGTATATAAATACTGAGAATTCCCATAAAGTCTTCATTCAGCTTCCCCTAATTTTAAAATCTTACATAACCATGGTATATTCTGCAAAACAGACATTAACTTTGATACAATACTAACCAAACTACAGACTTTGATTTGATTTTCCCACTAACGTTCTTCTTCTGTTCTAGAGCACGATCCATGGTAGTAACATGTTGTATTTAATCATCTCTCTTAGATCTTTTCTAATCTTTTACAGTTCTGTCTTTCCTTGCTCACCATAAATGACATTTTACAGAAGATCTATCTTTTGTAGAATGTCCCTCCATTTTGGTTTGTCGAATGTTTTCTTACAATTAGTAAATATATTTTTAAAGATAAGTTCATAAGATTTCCTGCTAACTTATCCATTGATTTTCCCTTTCATACAAATGTTTATTCAAAGCCACTGTGTTTATGCATACTAATGAACAATACTGGGGTGCTCCATAAGCATTCACACAGTCTCCTGAATGCAAAAGAATTTTTTGTGAAAGTATGATTTACTTTAATTACTAAGCAACCTGAGGACAATTCTCACTTGCTGATGTATATGTTTTAACAAACTACTTATTTCTATGGCAACAATATTTTAAATAGAAATTTTTTGTTAAAATACTATCATGACTATATCATGCAACTGGCCTCTTGTCTGAACATCACTACCCAAATCAAAAGAGATAGGAATGCAATCCCAAAATTCAGTGTTAGTTTCCCCAATTTCCTTTAACATTCCAGGGCTTCCCTTAAGAAATTTCTAGTCCTGCCCAGTTTTCCATTTTATATATCTTTTCTCTAGCTAGTTCCAATCTCCTCTTTTAAAAATCACAATGAAAAAAATACTTTCTTCATGGTCTCCCTTATTGGAATTGAAAATCTCAAAGCTGTGATAAGAATATGTAGAAATTAATTTTCATATAAAATAGTGCATAAAAGAAATTCAGATTTGGGGAAGGATGAAAAGAATTTGTAAGTTTCCCGGAAAACTATCAGACAGGTAATTCCATGATAAATGCATTAAGGAAAAATGATTATGCAACTTTCTATCTTTGGGAAAATACACATTAAAATATTAAATAGATTATAAAATAAGCTTCAGTGAAGTCTTCCTATCCTTCCTCTTTTATCAATGGGATAATTTTTTAATAAAAATTTAAAAAAATTTTAATAAAAACTTTAATGAATTTAATAAAAACAAATATATTTTTATGTCAGTCTTAGCATTAAAAATCTATAAGAATATAGCATTATAAAAGCTATCCCTTTCAATCCTAATATTCTATTACTAGATAAAATTTGTAAATTGTTAATTGACAACTTGATCTAGAAAGTGGTAAAAATAATAATTTGCATTCCTTATTGTATCTATGGGTGTGTGAAACATGATACACCTATTAAAATATTTTGCAAAATTTTAAATACTGTGTATATTGGTTTTCCTAAGCAAAAAGTTACAAATTTCTCTCCATTTCTTTTCCTAAAGCATGGAGATTCAAACGAATAATTAGATTCTTCCTGGAATTCTGTAACACGTGTGAAATAGGGTACTACAGAAGAAATTAGTAAAATATCAATTATCTCTACTCAGTACCTATTTGAACATCGTATTTTCAATACTTCAGGTATTTTTTTTTAAGATCTTGTTTATTTATTTGAGAGAGAGTGAGCAAGAGAGAGCACAGGAGCAGGGGCAGATGGAGAGGGAGACCTTAACCAATTGAGCCACCCAAGCACTCCAATACTCAGGTATTATTGACACTTTCTCTACATACAAATCTTCTGAAATTTGAATTTAATCAGTCATTTAGACATGCTATTTTCACTGTAAAATTTAAATCTTTAATCCTTATATAATTACTGATACACTATTGGAATTTATAGTGTACTTTAAAAAATAATATGATATTATCATTTGACAGTTTAGTCCTGATCAAATCAGAAAGGTCCAGAAATAGACATTCCTGATCAGTGGTTTTTACAAATATATATGTTTATTAATTAATAATTAATTATAATAATTAATTAATATATAAATATATCTATTTCAAGAAGCTAGTATTCTTGTATGCTTAGGCAAAACTGTGAAGTAGGGCAATTTATTTTTAACTTGATCTTTCCTCTCCTACTGTATTCTTCTTAATTACTACCCTGTCCTGGGTCTAGTCTCCATATGCTTCTATTTCAGAAACTGTATTTGTCCAATTTCAATAATTATCATCTAAAATTACTCCTTCTTGGCTACACATTAAATCCTAGAAACTATGACCCATCCTGGATGCTTTTCCTAGGTGCTCAAATTATCACTCAGATCATATTCACTGTGTTCAACAATTGTGTGTTACCCACCCAAACTTTGTAAAAATCAGATTTAACTCAAAAAAGAATTCACAGATCCTCCTAGTGGGGAATATATTTGGACTCAAGTGCATTTCCAGATGATTCTTAAATGAAATACTATGCTGACGTGCGGGCAGTCAGATATGATATTAAGAACATAGGCCTTGCAGTTTATATTTTTAACAGAAGTGCTTTAAAAATATTTATTACTTACATAATTTTACATTCAATTTGTACACTAAATAAACTACTAAAAGTGAAGTATTTTACTGTACCAATCCAGTACCTATTTTTCCACAATGTCTTTAATTTTATTGCCTTTTTCCTATTTATGTTATGTACTCATTTAATTTTATTACCTCATCCCATATAGTAGTTTCTATTTTATAGATCTTAAAAAATATATCAGTTAAAGAAACAAATTCTGATATTATAATGCTTTACTTCATAACTCCTTCTGTTCATACTATGGATTTAGTTACTAATATATTAGAATTCTTTTAGTGCAATTACCTAATTGAGGATGAAATTTATTTTACTTAATTTTTTTTTCATTTGGTGAGAAATGCAAATACTTTTTGATATTTTAGAAATGACTTATTTAGCTGGAAAGAATACTAAAACAGTTAAAATAAACCTACTCTATTAGTCTTGAAATGAAAGTCTTAATATAGTGAATTAAAACAAATATTTTATAAATAAAAACATATAAAAGTCAATTAGAAAGATGGAAAATGAAAAATAGCTTAAAATTTCCTGATTTTATGTCCAAAGGAAGAACATTTTTGAAGTTGTTTAGATTTTAATTAAAAAATGGCTTTTAGGGGCGCCTGGGTGGCTCAGTCGTTAAGCGTCTGCCTTCGGCCCAGGTCAGATCCCAGGGGCCTGGGATGGAGCCCCGCATCGGGCTCTCTGCTCTGCGGGAAGCCTGCTTCTCCCGCTACCATTCCCTCTGCCTGTGTTCCCTCTCTCGCTGTGTTTCTCTCTGTCAAATAAATAAAAAAAATCTTTAAAAAAAAAAAAAATGGCTTTTAGAGAAGAAAAGTTATTGTATATGTTCTTTTAAAAACTGCAAAGCAGATGAACCTAGAGCGTATTATCCCAAGTGAAATAAGACAAAGACATAATTTCACTTACATGTGGAATCTAAAACACTAAACAAATGAATAAAGAAATGAACAGCAGAATCAGATTTAAAAATAGAACAAATTGATGGTTACCAGAGGCTAGAGATATGGGGGGATGGGCAAAGTGGAGTTGGGAGCTACAGGCTTCCAGTTATGGAATGAGTAAGTCATGGAATAAATGGTGTACCATAGGGAATTTAGTCAATGGTTTTGTAATAGTGTTGTATGGTGACAGACGGTAGCTACACTTGTGGTGAGCAGAGCATTATGTACACTTGTTGAATTACTGTGTTGTATACCTGAAATCAATGTCGCACTGAGCATTGTGTATCAACTGCACTAAACAAAAAATTGCAAATCATAACAGAAGATTTATTTGTGTGTATATTTTTACTTAGCTTTTACTAAAGTATACAATGTATAGAAATAATACTTATATTTTCAAGTGTATGAACTGGTTGGTAAAATAATTTTGTTTATGAGCAATTAGTACTTTTGCAAAGGATATAGGTAATTGTGAGACTGGAAATTCTTCAAATCTCTGACATTAAAGCTTGTGAAACCAGTATAACTCCTCTCAAATGTTGAATTTAGTACTCTTATCTTTATTCCTGTATGTGTTTCCAAATCCAAAGAATATTACAACAGGTAATACTTTCTATTTGGCAATTTCTAATTTATCATACTAGTCAAGTAAAATTAAGCCTGCAAAATATATCAAAGAGGATGGTATATACAAAGAAAAACATAACAGGGTTCTTTCCCCTCCCTTCTCTTATTTTTTTCTTTTTAAATATTGACTCAGACTAATTTGGGTAGAAAAAAAATAGCCTTTAAATAAAAGACTTAAGTAAATATGGTAGAAACACAGACAAAAAAATGTTTACATGAGTGAAGAAAATGTTTGTTCATCATCTGAGATATAAATATGGGTTAGATTATTTTAATAGTACTAAGTTAAAGACACAATGATAATATATGAATAATAATATACCAGGAATGTTCTAATCCTAATGACCACCTTTCTTTACAGCCACAAAGATGATTGTCAAAAGAAACCCATTATATATCTTTTAATTTATTATACATTTTTTGTAAGTGTAATTAGTACTCATTCCAAGTACAACTTTGCAGAAGGCAGTAGGTAGATATTTCTTATATCCTTTTACTTTCTGTCCCTCTATGATCTTGCTTTTCTTTTATATTAGAATAAATAAGTAAATAAATCTTTTCTTCAAAACAGTTGTTTTTACTTACTATTTTCAATTTCTATTCCCACTTTCTTTTGAATTAAATTCAGTCAGGTTTAACATCTGATAAAAATTATTTTTTCTTCATTCTTCTTAAGATATTTACCCACATTCAAAGATCTTAAAATTATTTGTAATCACACTCATTTCTATTCCTTCTCATGCACTGAATAGAACACCTTGATCTAAATGGAACCTTAAACTCTTCTGATCCTATGATATCAGTTACTGGACTCCACCTACCTCACATTCTCATTTTCCTTCAATCCATCTTAGATAACATGATCAAACATTACAATTACTCCCTTAAATGTATTTTCAACTTTCTATCATTTCTCTATTACTTAGCTCTACCTGGTTGAAAAGATTATAAACGTCTGTTTCATAAACAAATCTTGCAATTCCTTCTTTCAGAATATATTCTTAACCCAATCAGTTCCCACCATCTCCATTGCTAACTTCTTGCTTTGAGCCACTATATCTTTCACTAAAACCAAGTGCTTAGGTCTGGCTTCCATGCATCTTCCTTTACTCACCCTTTCAGTTCTCAACAGCACTCATAGCATTCCAGGTAGAACTAAATCAGAATATGTCACAGTTCTGTTTTCTCAAAACCTTCAAATGGCTTCCCTTCTAATTAAATGTAACTTATGGGATTCACTTTTCACGTTTGACTGCTGACATTTCAATTTCCATCCTCCTTCTTCCTGTTGCTCCACATCTGGGAAAGCCTGTAAGAAAGCTGGCATGCTTTCTCCCTGGCACAAGCAGGAAATTCAAACCATGCAAGCCCGACACTTGTGCAAAGGAGATTTTGCCTCAGTGCTGTCCCTTAACCATACCCAAGTCAGCTGCCCATTTTCAAACCCACTGGGAAGCATGTCCTGTTTTTCCCAAAAAAGTTATACTGTGTGAGTAATGAATTTGTACTTAATTGGCATATGTATGTGTTAACATCAGTTCAACATATGAAACAAATTTTGGATTGGGTGTCTATCCCATTCACATAGCATAAACTACAACATCTGGTCATAAATTACTTTTTTGATCTATTCCCTAATAGCCTACCCTTCACTCTAATTCACTGGAATCTTTGCTCCATGCTACCCTATGTAAAATTATTTCTAACAAATTTTGCACATGCTCTCCACCCTGTCTAAAACTTTCTTCCCTCATTTATCCACACAGCTCACTCCTTCATACTTAAAATGACAGGCTCTCCATAAGACATCTCTATATTCTATGGCACTTATTAACATCTAATGTAATTAACACTCTGTTTATTTAGTTTATTTATTATTGGAAAGTCCCATGTGGACAGACATTTCCATATATTTTGTTCATTGCTGTATTATATAGATCCTAGAATTGTGCTTTGTAATGATGATAGGTGTTAATCAATACTGGTTGAACGAATAGACTCAAATGTGAATTGGTGATAGTAGTGGTATACTCATTCAAAATGAACACATCTTATACAGAAAATTTCCATAAAAATAAAGACAAAATAAAAAAACTTCATGGGAATAATTTTAACGTCTCTAGTCATCAAATAAATAATAAAAATGTTTTTTCATTTTGGTCATCTATGAAGATTAGAGGTAACAAAAATACTAAACTCGATTAAAATTCAGTGAAATAAATGCTCTTGTACCTTATAGGTGGAACAGAATGTTAATGTGGTTTTTTCTTGGAAAGCAATTTAAGAATATAGCAATAACAAAACTTTTTCATGTAATTAAGAAAAATAATTTCAATTTCAAATGTCATTTGTTAGGCAATAAAACCAAAATTATGAATATAAATACCATATATGTTCACTATTATGCAATCTAAAAAACAAAACAAATGAACAAACAAAGGGGAAAAAAAAGAGAGACAAACAAAAAACATACTCCAAAATCCAGACAACAAAATGGTGTTTGTCAAAGGGGAGGTAGGAGCTGGGAGGAGTGAAGTAGATAAAGAGGATTAAGAGTGCTTTTATCTTGACAAGTACTGAGTATAAAATTGCTGAATTATTATCTGAAACTAATACAACACTGTCTGTTAATTATCAATTAAAAAACTATTGTAGGGGTGCCTGGGTGGCTCAGATGGTTAAACATCTGTCTTTGTCTCAGGCCAGGATGCCAGGGTCCTGGGATCAAGCTACATTGAGCTGCCTGCTCAGCAGGGAGCCTGCTTCCCCCTCTCCCTCTACTGTTCTCCCTGCTTGTGCTCTCTCACTCTCTCTATCAAATAAATAAATAAAATCTTAAAAATAAAAAAATAAAAATAAAAAATTATTGTAGGAATAAAATTTCCATCATATTTTATGTAGTATAGGTGTTAAAGACACTGTTTCAGATACAGAAAATTAGAACAAATAACTAGGGCTATATTGCTGATCAATTTTGAAGTGAAGATTCAAAGATTTGTTTTAATAGAAAAAAACAGGAAAGAATTATCCATAGGAATGGACAGTATTTATTATAAGAAAGAAAAATAATTTTTGAATTATCAAAATTCTAACATATATATGCTTTCCTTTTAATTAAATAAATTTTAAAAATTCATATTATTCTCTTTTCATTAAATACATATTTTGAGTAAAAGTGAAAGCTATATTAAAATCAGGAAAAATGGCATATTTTCCTAACAACAATAATAGAACATATTAAGTATTCATCATGTAAGATACAGTACTAAAAAAATTTTAATGAATTATTAACCTGTATTCTCAGAGCATCTGGAAAATTATAAAAACTTCCACTTTGTCATTTTTATCATCCTCCTCTTCCTCCTCAGTGTCATCAATATTGCCATCATAATCATTCATATACACTATAAAAACTTTATGAATATATTTAAAGAACCTGGGAAAGCCATTAATAAAACACTTAGAATTAAAAAATTAAGTATCAGATAAATCCATATATTTGGAATGGAAAAATATTTTCATTTGTAATCATGTTGATCAAACTCATGTTATTTTAAATGGATTGGTATTTTTAAATTTTAATTTCATTTTCAGAAAGTAAAGTAAAATATTCTAAACTTAGGCAATAAGAGATAACGTAAAAATTAGTTATAAAATAAAATGATTTAGGTATAATCCTGTCACTGAGACCATAATATTAGAAAATAATGTAAATCTGTAACATTTCAGTGTCAAAAATAAAAACATATATTTATACTGGATGGATAAGGCAAGACTCTTTTAGAACAAATATTTGACTACATTTCTTTTTTAAAAATATATCCACCTGTGTGATTTAGCTCTGATTTTTTGTTTTCCTGGAAGTTTATAAATGCTCCTGACCCAGTGGTAAGATTTTTCTATATTGAAACATGTTATTTCCTATTATTGATATTCCTATTGATATTTCTACCTCTTGAAATCAATAACATATTAATGATTTTGCCATTAAAAAACACATATCTACATTTGATCTTTTCCAAAGATACTAATAGTGAGATATAAAATATCTGTCTCTCAGTAATATTGCAAATGTGTCACATCAATTACTCCTGTATTTAGCTTTCACATTTCAATAAGATTTATTAGAAAAAATAGAAAGTTTGCAATAAACCCCTAAAATATCAGCTTTGCCAGAAGTCATTTACATTGTTGTATTACCGCCAAATTTTAAGTTGTATATCTATATTTTACTAATAATAGTATCTTGATACCCAATGGCTTATTTTTACTGAGTTACCATCCATTCCAATTTCTCTAGGAGAAACATTTATCATTGAAAGTCATTAAAGATATTTCAGTATTATTGAGAGGAAATCTATTGCAGACACAGAATTATTTCTAAAAATAGTCTTCTTGAGTACAATCAAAAAATCATCATGAAAATGTTTTGTCTGTAAAAGCAAATAAAGGTGTTTTTAAAAGCAGAATAATAATTTGACTGTCTTTTATAAACAATAACAAAAATAATTATATGTCATTCTTATTTGTTGAAGGACAAAATTACACGTACTTGTGTATAATGTATTTAAATGATAACATAAAGTGTACAGAGACATACTCATCATTCCTATTAAGCGTTTGAAAATTACAACAAACTTTCAGTATTTTAATTCACTATCTAAAAAAATGACCAAATGCTAAGTACTGGGGATATAAAGATCAAGTAATATACACCTTTCCTAAAGGCAATACAAAAAATGTTGGGTGTCAGACATGTTCATGTACACTGCTTTTTAAGATAAATTTCAGAATAGAGGTGTAGGAAAGGGAATAACATTAAGTCTTGAACATGAGTCAAAATGATGCTCAAAAATAAGTTTTATTTTAAATCTTGTGGAGCTTTTTAATTTTTAATTATTTTTTTTAAGATTTTATTTATTTATTTGACAGAGAGAAAGAGATCACAAGTAGGCAGAGAGGCAGGCAGAGAGAGAGAGAGGAGGAAGCAGGCTCCCTGCTGAGCAGAGAGCCCGATGTGGGGCTTGATTCCAGGACCCTGATATCATGACCTGAGCCGAAGGCAGAGGCTTTAACCCACTGAGCCACCCCGGCGCCCCATGGAGCTTTTTAAAAAATATTTTGTTTATTTATTTGAGAGAGAGAGACCATACATAAGGTGGGGGAGGGCAAAGGGAGAGGGAAAAGCAGACTCCCCACTGAGCAGGGAGCCCAAGGTAAGGCTTGAGCTCAGAGCCCCAAGATCATAACCTGAGCCGAAGGTAGATGTTTAACTGTCTGAACCACCCAGGCACCCCTTGTAGAGCTTTTATTTACTCAATTTTTTAAAATGTAAACTCTATGTCCAACATGAGGCTCAAACTCATGACTCTAAGATCAAGAGTTGCATGCTGTACTGGCTGAGCCATACAAGTGGTTCCCAATTTTTAAATGAAATAACAACATGTTTCTATGTTGTATTTTTAACTTAACATTTTAATGTGGGCATATATAATAGTAAATAAAATTATAACATATTTTTATAATTTTGTGTGCATATGTGTACTTTTATAAAAATATGATTATTTCATAATACTATCGTATTACTATCTTTTTTTCATTTTTACTCATTTTACTTGGGTTTTCCAGAAACCCTACTCACAGAAGGAGACTTGCTCACACCATTTCTACCATGTAATTTCACTTCAACAATCAAGAATTTTTACCTATTTATTTCCATGTTGAAATGATGCTATAAATTATATATATAAATGTGTTTGTGCATTGCTTGATTCAAATCAGATTGATTTTTCTATTAGTGTTATAAAAAAATAAAAAATTTAAAAGGAAAAAAAAGAAAGAAAACCATGCTTTCCTTTCATAATGTGGAGTCTTTCTAAGTCAGCAATTTTTCCAATCCTCTTGCTTCTAAATATAGCTATGGTTCTTGCCAATAAAATGTAAGTGGAAGTGATATTTGTCACACTTAGGCCAATTTTTTATAAAATAAAACTTCATAAAAATAGAGGACTCCTAGGCTCTGTAATGCCAGTGCTGTATGACTGAAAAGCCTGGATTCTCGAATGGCCATGAAAAGGAAAATTTCTCATTAATCTGGAAGGCATCTATTATATTGTTGCATGATTATAAATTAAACACATATGTTGTTAAGCCACTGAAATTTGCATTTTATTTATTAAAGAAACTAGAATTCTCCTAATAGAGACAGAAAGCATATTTACACACATACACACATGCACACACAACTGTATTCCCAGATGGGAGAAAGAAAGAGTATGGGGAGGAGCCAGAATTGAAGGAAACCTGCCCAATACTTAATGAAAATTGAAGGAAAGGTATCTTCTAAAATATAGCTGAAAAGGGAATTACAAAGAAGAGAGCCATTCTGTATGTAATTACTCTCAAGATATTTGGTAATTCCAAACTCCATTTTTTGAAGCAAGACTCCCACTAACAAAGCAAAGAGCAGAAGTCAAAAGGCTAAAAAATGCTAAAAATAAATGCTGGCAATCTCACAAGATATGGATACAAAAACTGGAGTCAGGGCCACAAAGATAAAGGGACATAATGGGAACTTCAGACCATTTTTTGAGACTCCCTAGAGTTTTTATCTAGAAAAAAAAAATGGAAATAAATCAATCTTAAGATGATTTGGCTTTATTTATTTATTTATTTATTTATTTTAAAGAGATTTTATTTGAGAGCGAGTGGGAGAGAGACAGCATTAGCTAGGGAGGAGAGGGGCAGAGAGAGAGGCAGAAGCAGACTCTGTTGAGCAAGGAGTCTGATGTGGGGCTCAGTCCCAGACTGAGTCACCCAGGTGCCCCAGATGATCTGCTTTTATTCCACTTATGTACAAGAAGAAAATTTTAACTTCTACGGAAAAAGGTAACATTATCCCAGAGACCCAACTTTCGTAAACACAGTATTTGACATATAACTAAAATTATAAGAAATAATAAATACAAATGCCAATAACTAAAATTCAAGAGCTAAAGGGACAAAAGAAACATATCTATAAATGATACAGATTTTAAAATTATCAAACATTAAATAACTGTAACTATACTAAATAACTCTCATATTTAAAGAAAATATATAAAAATTTGTACAAGAAATTAGAAAATCTATTAAAAGGAATCAATATCACATTCTTTCACTGAAATATTAATATCTGAAACTATTCAATAAATGCATTTGAAAGCAAATTATAAATAGTAGAAATGAAGTTATTGAATTTAAATATATGCTAACACAAAATAGCCACATTGAATCAAAAAGGTTTACAAAAGGAGAGGAATGAAGGATTGCTATCATTGTATGGATGATGGTGAAATGATTTAAGATATATGTAACTATAATCCCAAAGAAGGAGGAGAAAGAATATAAATTGAAGAAGAAAGAATTGAAAGAAATCTGACTGAGATTTTTTTTAATTGGAAAGAATAAACAAACTATGGATTTTAGATTTCTACACTATGGGATGGATAAAAACACAAGAAAAAATACACCTAAAATACAGTGAAATTGCTAAAAATTAAACACAAAGAGACTCTCTTAAAACTAGCAAGATAAAAAAATAGCACTCACAGTTCTAAGCATATATAATTCAGAATACTATGGATGCATATATTTAAAATGTGGAAGAAAAATAAGTGTCAATTTAAAATTATATATGCAGAGAAAATATTTTTCAAAGGTAAAGGACAGAGAAAAGATAATGGCAAAACAAATACTGAGAAAATCCTTTATAACAAGAACTACATCAAAAAATCTTTCAAAAGGAGACTTTTTTCCTGACTGAATGAAAATGATACTGAATGAAAATAGAGTAATTCTAGAATAAATGAAGAGAACAGCAAAAGTATGCATGTAATTAAATCTAAAATAATATTGTTTAAAATAATTCTTGTGATATTAAAATACATGAATAATACCACAGCTCATTAAAAATATATTGAAATAAATTGCATGACAACAGCACAAAAAGCAGAAGACTGTAAATATATCCACAAGGTCCTTATATATGTCAGAGAGTGCAAGAGTCGCAGTACAATGTTATCAATTCAAGTATTCATCTTGTAATTAATGCATAATTTAAAAAGATATGTATTGTACTTCTGATAGAAAATAATAAATACATGAATTAAAAATATATCTAAAAGGCAACACTGAGATTACCAAGTACCATTTAATTATAAAGAAGATTATAATGGAACACAAGGAAAAAGGGAGAATAAAATGAAAAATAAGAAGAGACAATTTAAAGTGAAATATACCTATAATTATCTTAACTATAGATTAGTTTAGCAAAATACAAATACTGATACACTAATTAAATGCAGCACTATTCACTACTTATGAGATATCTTAAATATGAGAATACCTAAATGTTGATTATTAAAGAATGAAAAAATTTTATCATGCAATATAAAAAAAAGCTACTGTAGTTTTATTAGTATCAGATGAAATAGGCTTTAGTACCAGAATTATTACTACAGTAAAGAAGGCTATTCCATTCTATAATGTTAAAATGTTAACTCAACAGGAAACAATAAGATCATCTCATAATATATAAAGTAAAATCTGACATAACTAAAAATAAGATATGCAAATCCATATCATAGTAAAATATTTTGATACAAATCTTACAGCAACTAAAAAACACATTTAAAAAACAAGTAAATTGAAATATGTATAATATATAATGTTTTATATAATGGTATTATATATTGGTACTTGTAATTATGTGTCACATATATACTTGAATGTTTATTTTTCCAGTTGATGGGGTAATATGTTTCTGTGTGTGTGTGTATCCCCACATATATAAACTGTTGACAATTTAAAATATGTATAGTATTGGGGCACCTGGGTGACTCAGTTGGTTGAGCATTCAACTTTTGATTTCAGCTCAGGTCATGGTCTTGGGTCCCGGGCTGGATCCCTGCATTAGACTCCATACTCAGCAGGAAGTCTGTTTCTGTCTCTCTCTTTCCCTTTGCCCCTCCTCCCACTAATGAACATGCTCTCTCCCTCTCCTTCTTTCTCTAAAATAAATAAATAAATAAATAAATGTTTAGAAAATATGTATAGTATTCTGTAATTTATACATCTGAGAATACGTACACACACACATGCATGTTCACATATAACCATGTAATTCAAATTATAAATCGAAATGGACATTAGAAAATTTTAAATGTTAAATTGATTAATAATAAAACCATCATATCAAAATACACAAGCTATTACCTAGGAAGTCTACTTACATATATCCAGAGATGTGTCATATAATGCAGCATGTCAGCAAAGTTATTTATAAACCCAATCTGGAAACAACCAAATGACTATCCACCACAATAGAGCTGTACAATAAATAATTGTAACATGTTGGTAAAATGGAATAGTACAAAACAATAAAAATAGTGAATTTTACACTATATACAAAACATGGGTGAATCTTAAAAATATATATTGCTGAACAAAAGAGGCCAGATGCATAATGCATGATCCCATATTTCACAAATATCAAAATTAAAAAAAAAAACTAATCCAAGATGAAACTGTTTAAAGCCAAAAAAACATTTTTTAAAAAGTCCTGGAAAGGGTAGGAGGGAGGATTCTGAGGTTTAAACTTACTCTACACCTTGATCTGGGTTTTGCTTATGTGTAAAATGTCATCAGACTTCATACTTATAATTAGTACACTTTAATAAAATATGTATATTATACTTTAATTAAAATGTAAAATGAAGAAGTAGCTATTGTAATTTACCTTCCCACCTGCAAAAAACATAGAATGCTTTCTAAAACTATCGAATCTTTTTTCTATATAAAGTATTCTAAATTGACAGTTTTCTCTCAGCACTTTAATGTAATAATTCTGTTGTCTTCTGTCTTCTGTCCTTTCTGATGAGAAGTGAGATGCAATCAAATTGCTATTCTTCTAATTTTAAATTTGAATTTATTTTAAATTTCTCTCAATACTACTAAAAAGTGTAAGGACAATGAAAACCCTTCTCTTCTCTGAATCTCTTAAAATAAATCAATAATATATTGTTGCTCTGTATGATATATTCAATTCTGACAACTTATGAATTTCTAGGGGAATAATTTCATATGCTGCTATAAAATGTCTTCAACTCTAACTAGAATACAACAGATGTTTAATAGCTAAAATAGTATGTAGCACTTAAACAGAACATCTCATCTTCAAAGCATCATGCAAACACTGAATAATTAAACTTTATAGCTTCCTAGTGCTTTAGATAACACTCATGATAATGTCTGTTTAATATAAAACAGATATATCATTATACCGGTGAGTGGACTGAGAGAGAAAAAGCTATCCATTATTAGAAACTACTTGGTGTATGAAAGCAAATGTATTTTTTTTTTGGGAAATCAGTATGTATTTTTTTTTTAAATCGGCATTTTAAAAATATAAATATTTGAAATGAAATTAAAAACTCTGATTCATTTATTTTCACAAATTTAGAGTATGTTTTCTCAAAATGCTGTTTGGGGGATATCTATATCGTATTTACTAGGTATATTTAATAAAAATAAAGATTCCTTAGACAAATTAAGTATACCCTTACAAAATCAGAATCCCTAGAAGTAGTTTGAGGGAATTTAAATTTATAATATCACCTTGTAATTTTTGTGTAAAGTAAAATTTAAGACAACGGTTTTAGTGTTTATTTGTAAATAATATTTATTAAAATCCACTTAAAATTATTCAAGAGGAATGATCTTAAGTGTATATGCTATGACGTACACACATAGGTTGAACTGGATATTACAAAGGATTATTTTCCTATAAGGTGCTGAAAAATGTATTGAAAAGGGTGGCATCAGTTTCCACCAATTATATGGAGAGCTGTTCGAACTCTCCTTTTCTGCCCATCTTTACAGCTAATAAGAGAATGATGTTTTCCCAAAGACAGCTCCTTGTTTTGATCTCATTTTCTTCTTTTATCCAAGAATCTTGACACTTATAAATAAGTTGTCTGAAAATCCCTACAGTTTTTTTTTGACTGAACATGTCTATGAAGACTTTATAATGGTTCAAAACATTTTAAATAAGTGGATTTATTTTGACATAGACTTCTCTGAGCACCTGCAAAATCATAGCCTTAATTGGGATACAGCTGTTGCTGATTGCTATGAAGAGAGGGTAACTGTGTTGACTGATTGGCTATTTTTATTTAATAGTACACATTGAGCTTTCTATCTCTTTTTTTTCAAGTTGAAGTTTTCTTAGGAAATGGATAAATGATTAAAGACCTAAAATGGAGTGTCACTTTGCCAACTATCAACAGTAGAAGATGAGCTGCTTTCAGTGAATAAACATTGCCAGACACCTGTGTAGAGCTTCTCTTTTTTTGAAGCAAGAATATTGATCTGAAGAACCAATTTGCTGAATGGTTCAGCAGTCACAGAAGTAAATGTTTTAAACTGATGAGGCATATGAACTAGTAAAAATGTCAAGGCAGCAGGAATAATTAGGTTTGCTCTAAAAAAGTGTGGAAGAAATGGGAATGGTTCCAATGAGTGCTAAATAAATGTGTACTCTGATACCTTTTCTAGTAAGGTCAGTGAGATACTTGCAATTCTCCGTGACTTCACTTTATTGATTGACATTTAAAGCAGATATTTAAAAATCCTTAGGTGATATTTACATTTCTACCCATACAGAAAATTTAATGATATAATGATGATTAGTACTTTTATCATTGCTTCTTAAATAAATTAAAAAAATTTTTTTTAAATAAATTTTTAATGGCTGTACTGATCTGCCTCTCAAACAACAGATAAGGATTCAAGTTATTCTTTCTTAACATCCTTAACTGTATAAAAATATCTGTTGCCGATACTCTAAGTACTAAAAAAACAAGTGTCAGGACTAAATATCTCTAATATCTGCAATCATTTTATTGCATGATTTTAAATCCTTGCATCATCAAGGCCATGCTCTTAGACATTCAAGAGTTTGTAACTTCCTCTTAGAGCATATTACTAAGAGATTAACATAAGCCTCTAGAAAATATTATTTTTTGGAGTCTATATTTCAAATGACATAGTCTAAGAAACTGAACTATTATTAGCTTAGAATGAGTTAAGAACTTACCAAACTAAATTATCAAAAGCTCTTTGTAGGGGCGCCTAGGTGGCTCAGTGGGTTGAAGCCTCTGCCTTGGGCTCAGGTCATGATCTCATGGTCCTGGGATCAAGCCCCACATCAGACTCTCTGCTCAGCAGGGAGCCTGCTTCCTCCTCTCTCTCTGCCTGCTTCTCTGCCTACTTGTGATCTCTCTCTCTCTCTCTCTCTCTGTCAAATAAATAAATAAAATCATTTTTTAAAAAAAAAGCTCTTTGGAAAAAAAAAGCTCTTTGTAGTATAAAATATATTTAATTGTAATATACTCTATATATCTAATAAACATCAACTTCTATAACATGAAAACATTTCATTTTATTCAGATTGTATTTAGCATATTAGTTTCCCTTAAAACCTAGCTGAGACAAATTCCCATAGGACATGGGGGATTCAATTGGAAGCCAGATAATTCAAAAGCATGGCATGTTTTGATGTACAGACAGTTCCTGACTTATGATAGTTCGATTTATGATCTTTCTACTTTATGATGGTGCAAAAGCATTCAGCAGAAACTATACTTTGAATTTTGATCCTTTTCCAGGCTAGCAATATGCAGTACAATATTTTCTCACGAGTCTGGGTGGTAGCAACAAGCTGCAGTTCCCTGTTAGCCACTTGTTTAGGAGGGTAAAAAACTGATACCATATAACCAATCTGTTTTTCACTTTCAGCATGGTATTCAATAAATTAAATGAGATATTCAAAACTTTATTATATAATAGTCCCAATGCATCTGTCAAAGCATTTTGCCTAATTGTAGGCTGATGTAAATGTTCTGATCATGTTTAAGGCTGCTATGGTGTTCGATAAGCTGGGTGTATTAAATGAACATTCCACTTAGGATATTTTCAATTTACGATAGATTTATCAGGATGGGACCCCATTATGAATTGAGGAAGATGCATATTAAGGCTACTGTATGGTGACTAACGTAATATGATCAAAAAAAAATAGGAAGACGTGAATAATGAATAAAATTTCCCAGTGGCAGGTCTAAGGAAAAGAATGAAAAAGATTGTAGAAATACATCTTCACAGTTAATTCTATCAAGTTTATCCACCCCTTCATATTAATAAGAAATATGTTCCTCAGGGAGAGAAGAAATAAGATGGAAACACACAAACACACAAAGAAGCAGAGACTATAGAGAAATAATGCAAATGGTTTTCTAGTTTCTTTCTGAGCTACAGATGCATCCTTGTCTGTGAATCATCTCTGGTCCCAAAAAATTATAAAGAACTCTACTTTTTTCCTTGCCTTCTTTTCTACGACCCTTCTCATGATCCTTTGTTTTTCAGCCCCAACATTTGGTTAATACTTCTAATATTGTAGTTTGGCTCTATAATTTGTTTATCAAGTTATTCATTTACATATATAAATATGAATATATATGAAATAGAGTGCAATTGACAATTACCTACTCATAGTTTGCTACTAAGACAATTAGGGTTAACTAGATAAATAAATGAGTTTAGATTCTGTCCTTAGAGTAATGTAAGGTGAAAGCTTAAGTTGAAGTGGGGGAGTTACATAATATATTTTTAGAGACATAACTGCATATTGTATAGAGAATGTACTGGCAAAGGCATTACTGGAAGAGGAAGACTAGAGACTACAGGAATAAGTTCCAGACATAACGGTGGCTTGAAAAAGAATGGCAGAGGTAGAGATGAAAAGAAGTGATATGATTAGAAAAATATGTAGAGGTCTAAGGTCTAACGCAGTAAGAATTCATATGAGAGAAGGGTAGCTAATTCAAAGATGACTCCCAGAGTTTTGACTTGGGAAATCATGTTGCAGTTTGAAACACACAGTTGGATACATGATATTGTGCCCAGAAAAGAGCCCTAGAATTGAATACAGCAATTTAGGTACTATCATTTAGAGCTTTTACACAGAGCCATATGACTAGATAAGAGGTCCTAATTTAAAGGTGCAGAATCAGAGGAGACCCTAAAATAGAGCTCTCTAAGATTTAGAGTTTAAGAGAGGAAACTGAGCTAGTATTGTAGATCAAGATGGAGAATAACCAGGAGATTGTTGAATCATGAAAATCAATAAAGAGTTTAAAGAAGTGGGACTAGCTGATGAAAATTCCAAGAGATTAAATGAACTATACTTATAGAGCAATAAAAATTATTTGCTCAAACAATTAAATACAATTTTGTGCACATAACACTATGATATGTTGGGAACTATCTCTATTTATAGTCTTAAAAACTACAAATATTGTTCTTTACTTTCTTCCCTATTTCTTTCCATATTGTTGATAAGCAAAAGGGAAGAAAGATTGATGTATGTGCATGCACACATGAGAAACAACTGACCATATAAGAGATGTGAGAAGATCTGATAGGATATTAGATTGTCTTTGATCACTACAATATTCAGAATCTGGGTAGTGCTTGAAATTTTAATATTGAAATTTAATATTGAAATAGGAATAATTATGAAGATTAAATAATGTAAGTGTAACTGTTTTAAACAGTATATACATCAGAATTAACATTTAACTCAGAAATACTGATACGTAACTTATACTTTTTAAAATCAATTTGTTACTTCAGTGTCTGCCTCATTAAATGACTTAAAGGAAAGGATATATTTATACTTTCGATGTATGAAAAATAATATAAAATCATATTTTTCATCAAATGGCTTATTACTTTTATATGTAATATTTATGAATTTATAAATATATAAAAATATATTTTATTTTATAAATAAAATTTATTTAAATGTCTAAATATTTATGCCTACAAATATAAAATTATGGAAATATATTTTGTTCCAGGTAATTTCAAATGGATAGTACTGTGGCTAAAAAAAAAAATCAGTAGCTAAAAGAAATGAGGAAAATATTTTCCTGCATAAGCTTTATAATAAATTCAATGAGGCCAAAATTATATGTAACTCATTGTAAAACTTAGAACTAAATATTGACTTACTGCATGTTGCTCTGGGTCACAGAATAGAATGTTTTCCAAATTGTGATGGAATTACTATAGTCAACTTATTCTTTCTCCAGAGTAGATACAGTATAACTTGATATAACATTAATATTAGAACTTATCTTTACTATTACTTTAAAGGAGATTGAGATTATATTAATATATAATTGTAAATTATGTCATGAAAAACTATGAGATAATCATTATAAAATAATGTAGTTACCCATTATATCTAACTAAAGATGACTTTCTTATTCAAACAACAGAAACAAATCATGTCTTATATTATCACAAAATTGTAATAAATGATTTAACATATTTTCATTAAGTACTTATTTTGGACATTGACAAATGTGCTAAATATAGTAGAAGCCATAACTTGATCATTTTTGTCATTATAGCAATTTTTAATCCAAGTAAATTTTTGATGGTTTCAATTTACATAGGCATACGATAATTTTCTTTTTTAGATCAGTCTCTTATTAAATGAGATAAAGTGCTGTGATCCCACATTATTATATGTTTTACCTATTCTTCCTGTTAGTGTAATCTTGCATTTTGAGGTGTGAGGTTGTACTATAATTCATCTTTAAAAGAAATACTATCAAATCTAAATAAATATCTCAGGAAAAAGAAGTGGCATACTTTCAAACTAATTTTATGAGGCCAAGATTATATAGTCAAATCTAGATTAGAAATAGAAAAATTTCCATACAAATTTTAGAATTGTTTTTTTTCCAGCCCTTTGAAGAAAACTGGTGGAATTTTGATTGGGATGGCATTGAAACTATAGATTGCTCTGGGCAGTATAGACATTTTAACAATGTTTATTCTTCCGATCCATGAGCATGGAATGCTTTTCCACCTTTTTGTGTCTTCTTCAATTTCTTTCATGAGTGTTCTGTAGTTCCTTGAGTACAGATCCTTTATCTCTTTGGTTAGGTTTATTCCCAGGAATCCTAAAATTTGTATGGAACCAGAAAAGACCCCGAATTGCTAAGGAATTGTTGAAAAAGAAAAACAAAGCTGGGGGCATCACATTGCCTGATTTCAAGCTTTACTGCAAACCAGTGATCACCAAGACAGCATGGTACTGGCACAAAAACAGACACATAGAACAGTGGAACAGAATAGAGAACCCAGATATGGACTCGCAATTCTATGGTCAAATAATTGACAAATAAACTTTGACAAAATCGGAAAAATATCCAGTGGAAAAAAGACTGTCTTTTCAATAAATGGTGCTGGGAAAATTGGACAGCTATATGTAGAAGAATGAAACTTGACCATTCTCTTACACCATACATGAAGATAAACTCAAAATGGATAAAAGACTTCAACGTGAGGCAGGACTCTATTAAAACCCTAGAGGAGAACATAGGCAGTAACCTCTTCGACATCAGCCACAGCAACTTCTTTCAGGACATGTCTCCAAAGGCAAAAGAAACAAAAGCAAAAATGAACTTTTGGGACTTCATCAAGATAAAAAGCTTCTGCACAGCAAAGGAAACTGTCAACAAAACAAACAGGCAACCCACAGAATGGGAGAAGTTATTCGCAATTGACACTATAGACAAAGGTCTGATATCTAAGATCTATAAAGAACTCCTCAAACTCAACACTCACAAAACTGATAATCACATCATAAAATGGGCAGAAAACATGAACAGACACTTCTCCAAAAAAGACATACAAATGGCTAACAGACACATAAAGAAATATTCATCATCTTTAGCCATCAGAGAGATTCAAATCAAAACCACACTGAGATACCACCTTACACCAGTTAGAATGGCCAAAATCAATGAGACAGTAAGCAACAAATGTT
>CM053609.1:72506107-72529167 GCA_028646535.1 Procyon lotor | reverse complement strand
ACTCTCTTACACTGTTGGTGGGATTGCAAGCTGGTACAGCCACTTTGGAAAACAGTGTGGAGATTCCTCAAGAAGTTGAAAATAGAGCTACCCTATGACCCAGCCATCGCACTACTGGGTATTTACCCCAAGGAAGCAGATGCACAAAGAAGGGCCACATGTACCCCAATGCTCATAGCAGCAATGGCCACACTCGCCAAACTGTGGAAAGAATCAAAATGCCCTTCAACAGATGAATGGATAAAGAAGATATGGTACATATATACAATGGAATATTATGCCTCCATTAGAAAGGATGAATATCCAACTTTTCTATCAACATGGACGGGACTGGAAGGGATTATGCAGAGTAAAATAAATCAAGCAGAGAGAGCCAATTATCTTATGGTCTCACTTACGGGTGGAGCATAAGGAAAAACATGGAGGGCATTGTGAGAAGGAAGGGAATGGGGAATGGGGGAGAAATCAGAGGGGGAAATGAACCACGAGACACTGTGGACTCTGAACAACAAACTGATGGTTTTGGAGGGGAGTGGATGGGAGGGTTGGGCGAGCCTGGTGGTGGGTATTGAGAAGGGCATGTATTGCATGGAGCACTGGGTTCATGCATGGGAGCATGAACAATTAATCTTATAACACTGAAAAAAAAATAAACATATTTGAGGAAAAAAAAGAAATAGAAAAATTTCCCTCATGAACATGCATGTGAATTATTTATAAAATATCAGTATCTGGAACCCAACAATATATAAAAGTAATAATATATTTTGTACAAGATTTATCACAGGAATGCAATGATGAATTAATAATTTGAAAATCACTCATATTAGAGCATATTAAAATAATGTTATTCAAACAAATTATCATATTGAGATGAAGAAAAAGAATTTGACAAAATGTAACTCCAATATATTTAAAAAAACCCAAAAACTTGTATCACACTAGAAATAAAATTGAACTTCCTAAGCCCGATAAAAGTCATATGGGGAAAACCCATAACTAACAAACATCATACTCATGGTAAAATGAGTTTACTCATTGAATTGAATGAGTACTTCCTAAGGTAAAGAACAAGGGAAGATTTTTTGGATATAAACACTTTGAATTTACTTAATTAGCAGCCTCAATGTTTTCTTATACCCACTTACATTAAGCCATATTCACCTTCTTTTCGAAGATAAAGCCTTAAATTACTACACAATTCCATTGTTAATTTTGTTACTCTTGGAATTGTTTCAATTAGAGTTGGCCAAAGATGGACCTATGTGAGATCTGGGAGACAGAGGTAAATCAGTGATCAATACCTTTTGAATCACTGTGGATAGATACAGGGTCAGGAAGACACAGAAATACCTGGTAAATTTCAGATCAACTTCATTGTCTTCCACTCTGTATCTAGTTTTTCTCAACTGCTGTACTTCTGTAACCAAAGTTCTTATATGAAATGCTTGGCTACAGATCCACAGAATACAATTCTGGATCCAATTCAGGTACCAATTCAATATCAGTCAAAGTTTAATTATTGACACAGGACATTAAGAATGGGAATCTTGAGTTGGTTCTCAAATCTAGTTAGATTAAATCAAAATAATTTGATTTCCTTACAGTTAGAATATCAATGATACTAAAGGGCCAGGAAAAGGAAACAGAGGCAAAAATAAACATTTGGGATTACATCAAATTAAAAATCTTTTGCACAGTGAAGAAAACCATTTACAAAATGAAAAGGCAACCTACTGAATGGGAAAAGATATTTCCAAATGATATATCTGATAAGGGGTTAATCATCCAACATATATAAACAACTCCTACAACTCAACACCAAAAAAAGTAAGTCATCTGATTAAAAAATGGGTAAAAAAAACCTGAATAGACATTTTTCCAAAGAAAAATACAGATGGTCAACAGACATATGAAAAGATGCTCAATATCTCTAATCATCAGATATACGCAAATCAAATTCACAATGGGGTATCACTTCACACCAATCAGAATGGCTAGCATCAGAAAGACTAGAAATTACAAGAGTTGCCAAGGAGAAAAGGAAACTCTTGCACACTGTTGGTAGGAATGTAAACTGGTGTGGCCACAATGGAAAACATGGAATGTCTTAAAAAAACTAAAACTAGAAGTATAGTACAATGCATTAATTTGAATTCTGGGTATTTACTCAAAGAAAACAAAAATACTAATTTGAAAAAATATATGCACCTGTATGTTTATTGCATCATTATTTACAATAGCCAAGATATGGAAGCAACCTAAGTGTCTAGTGACAGATGAATAGAGAAAGAAGACGTGGTAGATATATATAAGAGAATATTACCCATTTATAAAAAGGAAATCTTCTATTTATAAGTCATTTATAATATGGGTGGACCTAGAGGGTATTAGGCTAACTGAAATAAGTCAGACAAAGACAAATATCATGCGATTTCACTTGTATGTGGAATCTAAAACACCAAGCAAATGAACAAACAATAACAACAATAACAACAAAATAGAAATAGATTCATAATATTTGAAATGGGTTTCAGATTCTAATAGACAAAGGGGATTAAGCAGTACAAACTTCCAGTTATAAAATGAATAAGTCACAGGGATAAAAAGTATAGTATACAGAATATAGTCAATACTATTCTAATAACTTTGTATAGTGACAGATGGTAACTATACTTATCATGGTGAGCATTTCATAAAATTTACAGTTGTCACATAACTGTGTTGTACACCTGAAACTAATGTATTATATGTCAACTATACTTCAGTTAAAGAAAAGGGACCAGGTACATGTGTACCTAATCCTATATTTCTCTTTACCAGGACTCCCATGCCGTACTTAAAATTATCTGTAAATATTGGGACACCTGGGTGGCTCAGTTGGTTAAGTGGCTGCCTTTGGCTCAGGTCCTGGGATCGAGTCCTGCATCGGGCTTCTTACTTGATGGGGAGCCTGCTTCACCCTCTGTATGCCTCTCCCCCTGCTTGTGCGCTCTCTCACTCCAACAAATAAATAAAAATCTTTAAAAAAATTTATCTATAAATATTAATCATATGTATTATTGCTTAAAGTCATCTATAAAAGCATGTTGCTTGGGTAAGGGGAACACTAGTAATGTATGGCATGAAATGGCAAAAGTGTTTTAAATTAATAATGATAATACAAAGTCTATAGAAACCCAAGATTTTTATATGATAAATTGGCTAATGCTGCTGAAGACTTTAACTGTACTTATGAACATGATGAGTTGGTTGGTGGTTTCAAATTATACTCAAGAACTTGAGCTCAGGTTAAATTCTCAGCCTGTTTAAGTTGAGTTTAGCCACATGTAACTTTCTAGTCCTTAACTGGTACTAGTAGAAATTAAAGGATGACATCAACTGCTTAGATATTCTGTCAACCATCACTAGATTATTTGGTAAAAAAGATGAAATGATTTTTTAATTGAAATCTCACTATAGTTTTTCAAAATTATATTACTATAGAAAATACTGAATTGTAATTTTGGAAATTGATGGTTATACATCTGTGCAATCTCTGGATACAATAAAATGTTTTCTCATACACTTTTGGTTTAAGAGAACTGAGTGTTCATTTAATGGATTAATTTTTTAAAGATATTTTCCAATAGATTAAAGGAATTTCTAAGGACAACTAATATATAACCATTACATTGACGAAAAGAAAATGCTTCCTATTTTTAATCTAGAGTTAATAACATTATACCTTATCAAATTTATCAGTGAATAGAAAAGGATAATAATAACGATAGACTGATGGAATCTCATTGTACTAAATGATGTCTAAATTGCCATTTCCGAGCTGTTAGGTTAACACACCAATTTGACTCTTGTAATAACATCTGTATTATAAAGGCAAAAATTATTCAGTTTCAAAAACTTAGTCTCTTCATGCATGTGTTTTAGAAATCTGTCATTACATAAAATTTTTTCAGCTTTTAAAGTTTTCTTCTTTACCTTTTAAAAAAAAATTCTGACATGCTGATATGCTTTAAAATCAGCCTAAGGGAAAACAAGCTAATAGTTATTTAAAAATTGCTCTATGCTAATTTAAAATGTCCTAATTTGTGCTATGGAAAACTGTATGCAAATTAGGATCATTTTACATTTTGATTCGGAAGGAATATTTACTATATCAGTCTAAATTCAGAATACCTAATATATATAGCTCTATTCAAAGTGTTTTATCAGGATTAATAGTAAAGGTTACCGTTAAATCAAAATGTAAAATGATCCTAATTTGCTAAAGCAAATTAATACATGCCCTTGTATGTGGTATGCAGCTATTGATCTAGAAAATAACTTTTTTCTGGATACATATCAGTAAAAATCACCTTAAGCAGTTTGCTTTCAACTAGCAATATACCTTCCTTTCTATCTCAGGCATATGAACTCTATATCTTGTAGGGATCTTGATCACTTTTCTGTTTCATAAGGACTGTGTTACTGGTCCATATGACATGTTATTGGTTCATTATATTGATGGTATTATGCTGACTGCAACTAGTGAGCAAGAAGCAGCAATGATGCCAAATATTGGTAAGACATTTGCATGTCAGAGAGTGGGAAATCTGACAAAACTTCAGAATTCTAACATCAGTGAAATCTGTAGGAGTCTACTGATGTAACATACAGATCCCTTTTAAGGTGAAAGTAAGTTATTGCATCTGGTTCCTTCCATAGCCAAAAATGAGGTACAATATAGAGTTGTACTATTTCGATTTTGGAGGCAACTTATTCCTCAACTGAGTGTGTTATTCCATTCTCTTTACCAAGTAACCCAAAAAGGTGCTAGTTTAGAGAACATTTAGAAAAGGCTCTGCAACAGATCTAGACTGCCATGCTAACTACTCTGTCACTTGGACCATATAATCTAGCAGCTCTGATGTTGCTTGAAGTGGCAAAATGAGAGGTTGTTTGGAGCCTATGGTAGTCCCTCTAGGTCTCAGTCTTTTAGGATTTTAGATCAAAGCTTTATTATCCTTTGAGGATAATTACTCTTCTAAGAAACAGCTTCCTCTCACCCCCGCTGTTTATTTATTTTTATTATGTTCAATTAGCCAACATATAGTACATCATTATTTTTTGATGTAGTTTTCAATGATTCATTAATTCAAATGAATGGATAAAGAAGATGTGGTTCATATATACAATGGAATATTACTCAGTTATCAGAAAGGATGAATACCTACCATTTGCATTGACATGGATGGATCTGGAGAGTATTATGCTAAGTGAAATAAGTCAAACAGAGAAATAGTTTTTGGCTAGCTATTGAGCCTTAGTGAACACTAAATGCTTAAACAAGAGCCACAAAGATATAATGTCACGTGAGTTGCCCATCATGTACTGAATGTCATTGACCCATCAAGTCTTAAGGTTGGGTGTGAACATCAAAACTCTACCATCGAAGGATAATGGGCTTCAGAAGCCCTAGAGGCACAAGTAAGTCACAAGAGGAAGTAGACCCAGTGCCCATGATCCCTATTCTTGCTATATTATCTTCTCACTTCCAGTAATACCTGTTTCCTCATAGAGTGTTCCCTATGAACAGCTGACTAATGAAAAGAAAACTTGGCCTGGTTTACAGATGGTTCTACATGATATGCTGGTACTGCCCAAAAGAAGATAGCTATAGCACTATAGCGTCTCTCTGAAGACATGCCACCACATGCCTGAAGGAAATGTTGATTCCTGAAGGGAAATCCTCCCGGTGGGCAGAAAAGTTTGAGTATTGTACGTGATTGTTCATTTTGCACTGATATGGCCAGAGTTATAAGTCTATGTTGATTCATGTACTGTGGCAAAAGATTTACTGAATGTGGTCATTGATCTTAATTACCAAGGGGGAAATTAGACTGTTAACTACACAGTGCAGGCAATAAGGGTATGTCTGGAACACAGAAGATCCCTTAAGGCATCTCTTAGTATTATCATGTCCTGTGACAAAGATCAATGGAAAACTACAACAATTCAACTCAGAGATGAGTATTAATGAGCAAGACCCTTTAGGAATGAAAGTTTAGGTCACCCCATAAGGCAATAAATGACAGCCAGCTGAAGTGCCTGCCAAGGACCAAGGGATTATGGAATAGGTAGTAGTAGAATATGAAGTATGACCACATGACCAGTTATATAAATAAGGACTATACTTTTCATGAGTATTTATTCTTTATCACTATTATGTGTAACTATAATCTTCATGAGGTATTTCTTCTTTATTATAAATTGAGTATGTGTATATATATGTATAAATATGTATATTCATATCTTTCCCTCCGTAGTTTTATAGTTTAATATAAAATATATTAATAATAGTTTATATCTTTACATCTCAGAATTTAAGTTACATGATATCAAGAAGAGTAAATATCTCTAGACTTAGGAATCTGATTTTTTGCTTGTCTCTTTTTTCTGTGTTCATTTGTTTTGCTTAAGTTACACATATAAGTGAAATTATGTACTGTTTGTCCTTCTATGACTTATTTTATTTACCATTATACTCTTCAGATCCATACATATTATTGCAAATGAAAGATTTCATTTTTTATGGCTGAATAATATTCTATTTATAAATATACAGAGGAGTGCATATATCTTTTACAATTAGTGCTTTCATTTTCTTTTGGTAAATATTCAGTAGTGGAATTACTGAATCATATGCTAATTCTGTTTTCAATATTTTGAGAAAAAATATAGAGAATAAACAGATGGTTACCAGAGGGGCAGTGTGTGTGGAAATGGGTGAAATAGGTGAAAGGGATTAAGAATATGCTTATCATGATGAGCACTGAGTAATTTACAGAATTGTTCATCATACTGTACATCAGAAACTAATATAGCACTGTATGTTAATTATACTTGAATAAAAATATTCAAAATAATTATAATACTTGAATAAAAGAGTGAATATCACCCAAAGACTTTGGATTAATTTCTGGGGAAATTTTAGCATATTTTGGGTTATACACCAGGACATTTGTATCATGTTCAGTTGATGTATGACTTTGTTATTGTCTTTCTGTGTAGATTAGGTGTGAATTAAGGACGATATATGCATAGGCGACAAATTAGCAAGGAGTGAATTGTTATCATCGATTTTATGTGTCAATTTAAGATCAATTCCTGCTTGAGAGGTTTCAGCCTGCAAATAGATAGGTAGATTCCTATCTATATATATAGAAAGAGGGAAAAGGAGAGAGGTGGGGGCGGAGAAAGAGAAAGAGAGAGTTGGGGGGATCCTACTGGTTCTGTTTCACTGTTGGAGTTCTAACTGATACAGAGATATAGTCAAACTGAAAAATTCATAACACTGTGTTCAGGGTTATTTTTGTTGAGTATTAGGGTATAGAAATAAAATTGCATTGAAGTATTAAAGAGCATATTATTTATATTCATTCTTCCTTAGCTTATTTCCCAATATTACTGAGGAATTCACTATTCACAGAATTCTCAGTACCCTACATTTTCACATCCAAGAACTAATATATCAGATAGCTGATCATCTGCCTTTGCTTATATCTTAAAATTCTAGAAAGAGTGGAGATGAGATTTTCCTCTTTCCAATTTTTAGGTTTTTATATAGTTTTGTGTTTAATATATTTATAGATGCTAGCATAGGTACACATTTATCTAAGCAAAATTAGTGGGTCCAAATTTCCAGAATAACTAAATATTTTATTTTTCTTCAGCATTTAGGGATATGTCTTATGCTGATTTTATTTGTATTCATTTAAAATATAATGCATTAGTGTATGATATAAAATGTATTGGATATAATATAATATGTACAAGGACAAAGTAGTATTATCAGACAACTGTCAAGGAAAAAATGCCTCTGAATTATCTTTGAGGCTTTCTATACTTGTGATAATGCTTCCATGCCATTTACATTGAATGTGGATTTCTATGATCATTGGAAAGAGATAAGTAGAGAAGAATACTGTTCAACATGTTGCAACTTCCATAAATCTCTGTAGAAGTTTATTGATTTGAGTTGTGCTATCGATATAGTATTTCCTAGTCATAATACTAGTAGACACAAAAGGCAAACCAAATAATCAATCAAGCATCCTGTATTTTTTTTCCATTATCCAGTAAAGTGAAGGGGGTGGGAGGTGAAATGGAGTATTAATAGCAGTAATATTTTGTATATGATTGCTTCTAGTATGACCTGCCCTGGTGAAGTGATAAATAACACTGATTTTGATTTTGCATGTAAGAAGATATGAATGGTCATCATTTGAACCCTTAATCAAGTTACTTATAGAGTGGACACTTGAACAACACTGGGTTTGAACTGTGCAGTTCCACTTAAATACAGATATTTTTTTGATAAATGCTACACAGCACTGTAAATGTATTTTCTCTTCCTTATGACTTTCTTAATAATGTTTTCTTTTCTCTACCTTATTTTATTATAGGAAAACAGGAGATACATATAATATCCAAAATAAGTGTTAATCAATATGTATGTTGTCAATAAGGCTTCCAGAAGTCAAAAGCTACACATGGATTTTTAAAAAAGATTTTTATTTATTTATTTTGAGAGAAAGAATGATAAAAGAGAGTGAGCAAGTGCACAGGGGGAGGGGCAGAGGGAAAGAGAGAGAGAATCCCAAACAGACTTCCTGCTAAGTGTGGAGCTCCATGCAGGGCTTGATTTCACCACCCTGAGATCATGATCTGAGCTGAAACCAACAGTCAGAAATTCAACTCACTGAGCCACCCACATGCCCCACACATAGATTTCTGACTGCACTGGGGCTGATGTCCCTAACCTACACATTATTTAACGGTCAACTGTACATCCTCAGCATTATTTCCTCCAGTGAAAGAATGGAATGGTGCTACCTTTCAGAAATATTGCATGCAGAGTGACTAGCAGTTTTGGTACCTATTCTGTAAATAGTAGTTTGCTTGTATTTTTAATTGATCACTCTCTATTTCCTTTGTTTTTGAAGTGAAAACATTTTTTGACATTTTTTTTTGACAGGACATAAAAAACAGGTAAAACAAAGAAAATATGTCACAATTTGAGCAGCTTCACTGGCTGATATAGAAAATCTCTGTCCAATTTTAGGCAGAAATTTATTTAATAAAGGAGTAAGATTTCCTAAGTACTCAAAAAGCCATCATCAATGATCAGTATGATCAGTACATCCATGTTTATGTGTGACCCTGTACAGTAGTAATGAAAATTCTTCATCTATGAGAGTTTATTTTTGAGGATGTTTCAAATGTAAAATATATTACAACACAACAAAAAGCAATGTCTTATTTGGCAATCATGTTATTTATTCTAGGATCATGTTATTTATTCTAAGCTATGAGAATTTGAGAGAAGACACAATGGCAGGTTCTGTGATTAAATGGTGATAGCTCTTTGAAACAATGAAAGCTGATAGCTAATAAAATTGAACAATTGTCCCAACTTGGTAGTTATGGAAAAAACTGGATGCAAAGATAGAGGCACCACATAAATTATGAGTCTCTAAAATCATTTATAAGTGAAGAAAATGATATCTTTCTTTTAACTTTAATGTAAGACTTAAAATATCCACAATATGTGAGATATCAGTTGTAGGAGTACTCATGTACTACTCAAGTATTAAAGATAATGATTCTTTTGTTTTGGGGTTTTGTTTTAGAATTTTTATTTATTTATTAGAGAGAGACTGAGGAGAAGAAGCAGAGGGAGAAGCTGACTCCCCGCTGAACAGGGAGCCTAATGGAGGCTTGATACTAGGACCCTGAGATCATGACCTGAGCTGAAGGCAGGTGCTTAACCAACTGAGCCACAATGTGGCCCATGTGGCAATATTTGCCCCAAAGATCATGATTATTAAGTAAGCAAAAGATTGATGGGAATCAAAGGAATGGGCGCTAGTTCACTACCACACTGTATTTTGATTCTGGATAAGCTATTTAGATGAGTGGTAAGATTTAACTTTTATATGTGAGAACAGTCTTCTCTTGGACTCTACAACTGTTCTTATAAGCTGAAGTTCACAACAGTTTAATAATATTAATTCATTCAAAACTATTATGCATATACTCTATGCCAAGCGTTGTTCTAGTATCTAGAATGTAGTCACTAGGAAAAGCATAGTTAACAAAGCAGATAAGATTCCTTTCTCAAGGAACCTAAATTTTAATAGAGGGATGGATACAGGAAATTAATTAATTAGTTAATTGTTAAGAAGTGAAATAGAGTACCTCTGATAATAATAAATGATATCAGGTAAAATGGGCCAGGGGAAAAGAATTAGAAAGGGGAGGGCTTATGCATATAGACAAGGAGATCAAAATCTCACAGAAATAGCAACTGAGCAAAGACCAGGAAAAGGTGAAATATCAAGCCAACAATAACACTAATAATAGTAATATTGTGGTTAGCTGTATTTTAGCCATTTCTTTAATGGTTTCTATGTACCTGGTGTTGATATACAAGTTACATGTAGTCCCTGAGCTAATCTCAATCAAACAAAAATTAGTAATGTAGTACCATTTTCACAAATTAGGCAACTGAAATTTAGAAAAGTTAATTAACTTGTTCAAGGCACAAAACTAGCCTATTGTAAAGTTGATATTTGAACCTAAGATTATTAGACCAAAGTGTCTACTAACAGCTGCAGCATAATTATTACATGAAAGGATCAGACTTAAAAAACAGCTTCCTCAACCTCTTCATTTATGGATGCCCATGTTGAAAACTCAGAAAAAATATGCAATCTTTGTATATTTTCTTGTGCATGTAGCATTCCATATTTGACAAATCTGCTCAGCTCCACCTTGCAATTTCTCTGGCTTTATCCTTTTTATGAAGCATCATATCAACTCATAAAAACAAACAAACAAACAAACAAACAAACCAAATAAAAAACTTCTGAAAGGTTCTGAATATTTGCCTTCTTTCCAGTTTTCATCATCATGTTCTTTGCTTCTTTACTCATGACTTTTTGGAGAAAAAGCTAAAATTGTATAAAGATACTAGTTATTCTTTCCTAAAAAACTTCACATCTGAACAGCCCAACTGAAAAGTGGTAGAATATTTTTTTTCTTCCTGGACTGTGAAGACCTCATTAATTATTGGTTGAGGAATTTTAATTTACCTCAGAAATGTTGAAATGTTGATATTTACCCCTAGGCCTATTTCAAAGGTAATCATTTTAAAATGCAAATTTTCCACCAATATGTTAGGAACATGACTAAATATTTGTTAATGAATGAACATAATATAATATGTTCTAGTCTGAGGCAGGTTACAAAATTACATTATGATTTAATGTTGATAGTGAGTTACATCTAATAATAATTAAAATTGAGAACTAGCACTTAACATTATGTGGTGAAAATTAGATGACCCCTTATAAATAAATTAGATTTAAACATTTATATTAAAGGCACGAAATATTTGTTTGTGATATTGTTGCTGTAAATATTTCCCTATTAATCTTATAGTGATTGTGCCATTATACTATAAATTATACTGAAGTTTGGCATTACTAATTTTTGTTTGAAAAATAGTGCTATTTCCAAATAAGGGAAATTAATTCTTAGTGAGTTCAAAATATGAGAGTTGGGCTTCTCTCTTCTCCAGCAGGCTGGAGCTGAGCAGTGCTGTGTATCGCCCAATAGTACTAGGCCCGGACGTGAAGACCTATCCCAGAACATCCCTGAATATCCAGACATGAAGCACACACATGTGCAGTTCACTCCCACACACCTGCCATGCATCTAGGCCCTCTAGGCCTGTGTGGATAGGCCTGAGGTAGCATCTAGGCCTGAGCTAATCCCACCCACCAGGACATCTTCCTGTTTCTAGCAGTTACCCATACTGAACTTCTGATCCAGAGCCTGAAGAGGTTTTTATAGGCAGCATTAACTAGAACTTAGGATGTCTTTCATTTTGTACTGTATATCAAATACGGCAAATCTCAGAATAAAACACCTTAGAATATGTAATGATAATGAAGAAGCAACATGGTCTGTGTTTTTGTTGTTTATTTTTTTAAATGTCCTCTGTGAAATGATGTTATCAGTATGCAGTTAATTTAGGTTTTAAAAAAGATGAATGACATGTGGGTTATATCAATATCTTCATCCAGGAAAGTTTCACACTTGCCAGGTATAAGGTCTTGAATGGTGGCCCTCAAGACAAGTCTAGACCAGATCCCTAGAATATGTAAATCTTATATGGAAAAAGATTATTCACAGATGGAAATAAATTAAGAATGTTGAGATGAGGGGTACCTTGGTGCTTAGTCGGTTACACATCCAACTCCTGATCTTAGCTCAGGTCTTGATCTCAAGGTTGTGAATTCAAGCCCTGCATTGGGCTCCATACTAGGTGTGGAGTCTACTTAAAAAAAGAAAAAAGAAAAAAAAAGAATGTTGAGATGATATCATTGTGGATGATGCAATGGACAATGGCATCTATCCTTCTGGAATACACAGAGGACAGACATGCAGAAGAGGAGGTAGCCATGTAAAGAGTTGAGTGACATGGCCACAAGCCAAGGAAGCCAAGGAATGACAACAGCCACCAGAAGCTAGAAGAGGCAAGGAAGGATTTTGCCATGTGTTGATCTTCAGAACAATGACATAATAAATTTACATCACTTTACGCTGCCATGTTTATGGTAATTTACCACAGCAATCATAAAAAACTAACACAAATTCTCAAAGTTCGTGTACATATCTTTCATCCTTTGGAGGTAAGGAAACCTCTTTCCGTAGCTTTCTACTGTTGACAAAATGGATTAAAGATAAGATTACATGTGGAACTAAACCTATGAACTATAGATCTTTCTCAGGTAATGATGAGGTCACATCTCACAAAACCCTTTATAAGTTGAAAATACCCTAAGTAAAAAATGCATTAAATATACGTAGCCTACCAAACATCATAACTTAGTCTATCTAGTCTAACTTAAATATGCTCAGAATGCTTATGTCAGCTTATAGTTGGACAAATCCATCTAATACAAAGCCTATTTTATGGTAAAGTGTTGAATATCTCACGTAAATTATTGAATACTCTATTGAAAGTGAAAAACAGAATGGCTGAATTATACAGAATGGTTTTAAGTGTATTGTTGCTTACCCTCGTGATCATGTGACTGACTGGGAGCTGTACCTCACCGCCACTACCCATGACAGTTATCACACTGCAAATTACTAGACCAGGAAATGGAAATGATCAAATTTCAACATTCAAAATGCAGTTTCTACTAAATGAGTATTACTATCACACCATCCTAAAATTTAAAAAAATGCAAATTGAACCATCATAAGTTGGGGATTGTCTGTAGTTACCTTCAATAATTGTCTAAATATTGCCACTATGAATGTCCAATCTGGTGGTAGCAGAGAATATACTGAGACTTTTAAATGGAAATGTTGCTCAAGGAGGCAAGTCAGCTGTTAAATGAGATGGAGATTATCATGGAGCCCTTTTAGAGACACTGATCCATCCTTACTGGAATAGATAACTACTTTGCATTTGTGTTTACCTTCCTTGCCCAGATGCCTCCTACAGCATTATCTTCTCATCACTAACAAAATGACTAATCTATCAGCATGAAATTCCACATGATTTTGACTCATATCAAAGAAGAGTTGGGACAATGGGTTCTTGACAATGCTATCATATAATCATACCATATACCATATGCATATCCATATATACAATATCCAAAAGCAGTTAGCCATAATACAATGGCCTGATAAATGCTTGGCAAAGATGCTAACTCAGGGATAACTCCATTCAGTTTGTGACATTGTCCTCTAAGATGTGGTATATTTGCCAAATAATTGCTAATATCTAGCACTGGAACATATAGGTGAAGGAACCAGGAAAGACAGGTAATCCTGGCTGCCACACTGTAACTTTGATTAACATACTTCTTGAATTTGTTTAACATTCCCACACTTTAGTGGTACCTGGGTGGCTCAGTCGGTTAAGCCTCTGCCTTTGGCTCAGGTCATGATGTCAGAGTCCTGGGATCAAGCCACACATCAGGCTCCCTGCTTGGCAGGGAGCCAGCTTCTCCCTCTCCCTCTGCCTGCTGTTCTGCCTGCTGCTCTGCCTCCTTCTGCTCCCTCTCTCTTTCTGTCAAATCAATAAATAAAATCTTTAAAAAAAATAAAAACAAAAACATTCCTACACCTTAGACTCCATAAGACTGAGTTGATGATTTCCACAAAATACAATGTTCTTTCAAAGACTAGTTGAGACTATCTAATGGATATACTGGGCATTGTCTCCCAGCTGACTGAGAAAGAGATTACTGTACTAACAAACAAACAGACCTATTTTTTTTTTAAGATTTTATTTATTTGACAAAGGGAATTTCTTTTCTTTCTTTCTTTCTTTCTTTCTTTCTTTCTTTCTTTCTTTCTTTCTTTCTTTCTTTCTTTTTTTTTTTTTTTTTAGAGATTTTATTTATTTATTTGACACAAAGAGAGAAAACACAAGCAGGCAAGGAGGCAGGCAGAGAGAGAGGGGGAAGTAGGCTCCCCCTCAGTAGGCTGAGCAGAGAGCATGATGCTGGGCTCCATCCCAGGACCCTGACATCATGACCTGAGCCAAAGGCAGAGGCTTAACCCACTGAGCCACCCAGGTGCCCCAAACAGACCTATTCTTGAGCTCAGGAATTAATGGATGTGGCTCTTGGCATTTCCATGCACAGTGATAATGGCAAATGGGCAATTTGAAGAATTATTGCTTAATAAGGGAGAGGAATCTAAGGCTGAAGGTCATTCAGAGAGAAAGTTATGTCTGGGTATCAGGCAAGCAGCTAAAGTCAACCAAACTTCAGATTAAGAATGAGAAAAACTAGAAAGTAGTGTAGGAATAAGGTGACAAATATCACTTATGGCTTTGGGACCGGCTGCAGGGATATGACTATAGTTACCAATTCTGTCTAGTTTTTCATAAATTAAGGCTGAGTAACACTTTGTAATTACTTGTACTTTCACCCCCTGCCCTGGAGAGGAAGTGAGCATCTTATTTCCATTAATATAGAGGCATCCGGTTTTAATATAGGAGTTAAATGTAATGGAAGAGCAACTAGGAATTTGTGTGATGCACGAAGTAAACTGTATCAGAAACTTATATCTTCAAAGGGCAAATGGGTAAATGTATTATGTTCAAGACACAGTTTTCATTGTGGGAGATGGATGATATAAATGTGAAATGTGAAAAGAAGAGAAAAAAATCATGTGGCACTGGATTCAATGTACAGTATCAGTATGAACTTGCAATTTTTTAATAAAAATATTTTCCCAATTCTATTCTCTGAATTATCCTATATAATGACACTCAGGAATTGGCATATCTAATGTCCAGAATTACACTCAGGAATTGGCATACCTAATGTCCAGAATTGGTATTTAAGTAGTATTCCCTACTTAAATGAACCAGGGTTTGTCAGAGAAATGGCTGACAGAGTCTGACACAACATATTTTGCCAAAAAGTAGGACAGTATTCATAGAAAAATAGGAGCATGACTAAATGAAACAAGACTCCCTTTGTCCAAATTTGTAACAACCCTTAAGATAATGTTCCAACATAATGTTAGTAATGAACTAAAATCTAAAACCTAATAAAGAGGAATGACAAAAGAGGGATCCACGAACCCACAACAATATAAATAAATAAATAAGAAAAGTTATTTCCTAAATAAAATACAAACTAAATATCTGTAGAAGTAATGATGGAATTAGATAATTACCAATTGTCAACTAACAAATAATTACTCAGACAATACTCATTCTAGCAATAATTATCAACTGATGCTATAATTAGTAAATGAAGATTTGTAAAGGAACAGTATATCCCCATGTTTATAAAACTTATTAATTAAAAGGGAAAAATTTTAACTTTTACAAGGTAGTTTTGTCTAGATCCTTAATATACGCTTGTTAATTTATTTATGGAAGTATCCAATTCTGTCATGAATCATCCTGTATAGACTGCTGTTATTACCATTATGACAACAAAGATAATATACTTTGGACATTAAGGGCAACTTCCTTGATAATAAAAATGATGTTATTACTATAGTTAAGTTCCTTATTGAAACATTTTTTGTCTCAAACTCTTAAGTCTTTAAATCCATGAAGAGCATGATGTCTTTACCATTTTATACAGACATTTTAGGTATTTCTAGTGATCTTTTAAAAATATTTTATTTATTCATTTGACACAGAGAAAGAGATCACAAGTAGGCAGAGAGGCAGGCAGAGAGAGAGGGGGAAGCAGGCTCCCTGCTGAGCAGATAGCCCGATGCTGGGCTCCATCCCAGGACCCTGAGACCATGACCCAACCTAAAGGTAGAGGCTTTAACCCACTGAGCCACCCAGGCACCCCAATTTCTGGTGATTTAATTCTATTGATTCATTCTCTGGAAATCATAAAAATGTGCATTTGAGACAAAACAGTCTCTACTGATAGATTACATTTTAATTTGTGATTGTGAAGAAATTCTTTTTACTACCTTTCCAGGTATATGCACTAAATGTTAAGAATTCTAACATGGAAATATGCATTTTTTAAATGCCACATAAAAAGCAAACAGTTAAGGGCATGATCTTCACAAAAATGAAAGGCAGGCATGATCTTCACATCATTTTTATTCTGCTCAACTCAAGGATGCTGATGGAAATATCTTGTCAGAATAAGTAAGCTTTCCTACAGGCATCATTAAACACATAGAATGAAGCAGAGTTATTGGTAGGGATCACACAGAACCTCTTACTTCTTTGTAATGCTATTTCTCATTTAGAGAAAGTATCTCTATTATAAAGAGACAGGATTATAATAGCATCACCTAGCTGAAAGGGAGATCTAAGATAGACTACTTTACTTCAATTCCTTCTTTACAAAATATTCTCATAACATCAATAGTGCCACACTTGACATTTTTTTAACTAGGTTGTGATTGCTCCATTGAGTAAATTTGACCAAAAATATTAAAAGATCCATCATTTAAAATACAATTCAATCACAGTTAAGACAAAATTCAAGACATATTTTGATGTCAAACTGGTTTTGACATCGCTTCAGCGATTCCACTTTTTTGGGTATAAATTATATGCCCTTTAAAATGGGAAAGGTCTTTTCTTATAAAATAAATACCTAAAATATTTGTTATCATTATTCCTCCTAACTTATTTCATGTATGCATGTGCTAATGAAAATATTTGTCTATAGTTATATAATAGGGGTTATGTGAGCATTATCAATTTAAAATTCAGGTTAATGCCCAATTAGCACTCACTTAAAATGGGTGGGTTAAAATTTGTGAAGCCTGGTACTTACCCAATTTGGAAGACTGTCTATGAGAAAATGAATGCAAATATACACACATATTTAGTACATGTTAAATTTTAAAACTTAGATACTATCCTATGGCAGAAAGAACAAATGGAGAAGGGCATGGGAATGCAAATTATGTGCATAAAAGATTAGTCTAGTACTTATGAAAGGAGGAGGCAGGGACTGGAAAAATCATCTCGGGCCAGTATGGTATAGTGCTATTTACCCGGACATTGCAGCCAGATTTGTATTCTAGCCATATCATATGTTAGTGGCCTGACCTGAGGCAAATTACTTAAACTTTCTGAGACTCAGCTTTCTCATTTTTAAAAGAGAAGCTCATTTGATAATGGTAATTAATATATCAGAGGCTAGGACATTTGTTTTTCTAAAAATAAAACCTTACAGATTAGAGGTTTAGGATATAGAAGTCACAAGAGAACGTACTCCTACAATGAGAAAAATCTATGCAATCTCCAAAATCATAAATATTTTTGAGTTTATCAGAGTTTCAAGGCAACCAGGTGAACTGAATTTCAGAGGGTTAACTAAGCCCTTCCTAGGAGAAACTGTTTCACCTTCAGCAAAGCATGAAAGAAAGAGGTAGCAGTCATAAACATGGGTATGCAAATGAGAAAAATTTTAATAGACTTTTAAAGGGCTAATGTAACCTGGAGTAACAGATTAAGAATCCCCTGAAGTCCCAGATACAAAAGGAGTCTCACTTACTTACCAACTCTCTGTGAGTCTCTACCTGGTGCTCATAGGACAGGACAGAAGGAGGGCAGAAGACCCAATGGAGCAAGCAACTCCCTTGGTAGTATACAGACATAAAACCCTACTTGCTTTCTGAATCTTTTCAAACCTACCTCAGCAAAGCAGAAACCTTTCTGAAGCCATGACATAAAATCCACTGCAACTATTAAGACAACTCAATATACTCCACTTCCAGGTAACATTTATCAATGAAAACTCTAAACCTTGTTGTTCTCACCTGTTACTTTAAGAACCTCCCAGATATGTTATCTTTCAATTGCTCTTTTCTATAATCATCACCCACTCCAAAACTGTCTCTCATTTCCCTGACCCCCTCGAATCACCAGCACAGGCCCAAGGCCTTTGTTGAGTATTTTCCAAACTTCCACCTCTCCTTTTCTGAGATGCCAAGAATCCACCTCTACCTCACTGCAACAAATTAAAAACTAAATCAACCTATTACTGTTTACTCCAGATGTGTTTCTCCAGCTTTGGACAATGGACTCTGGCAGTATGGATACTAATGCAATCATCTAAGAAAAGCATTATGGCTCCCAAAAGAGTTGTATATATTTTCACCCTTTCCATGTCTCCATGGTACATATAGTGCACTTCCTCACCCCGTAATTCAGGTTTGGCTGTGGCTTATTTTCGCTGATATGTCAGTGGATGTAATGTAAGAAGGAACCTGGAAAGTGTTTTGGTCTTTTGTATGCTTCTGCAGTATCAAGAGAAAAACATACCTTGTGTAATTGCTGGCCTATCAGGCCAAACACAGATTGAGGTAAATGGAGCTGATCCAGAAATTACAGCCAAGCCTAGCCAAACTATATCCCGAAGCAGAGTTACAGTACCTCAATTTCAGACCCACAGACAAAACCTGAGCCTTACTAACTGACCTGAAAAGCTAAAATGGGAAAAATAAGAAATTATATGTATGGAACACTGAATTGGGGGGTGGCTTGTCATGTGGTATTATGATGATATAACTGATTGACACAAAAATGGGTACTAGAAATGGGACACTGCCAAAGGCGGAGGGGGATCCCTAAAATATGTGGCATGCTGTGGAGCCAGGCAGAGGGCAGTGAGGAAACTTATAAAAGTTGGAAAAATGGTACTCATACTATGTAGTGACAAAAAAAAAGTGGGCAAAATATCATTTGTAGTAACTAAGAGGACCCAAAAATGTACCTAATAAATATTTAGCATGTCAAAATGAACACTGCACCAAAGCTAAACAAGGAAGATTATATTTAAGACTATTACCATGGCAGAGACAGACTGAACTCAAAGGGAGTTTGCTGAAACAAAAGGGAAAGAGTTTTAAGCTCTGGGTTGAGCTTGTGGAAAAATGCTGGAGGACTTCTGGGGAAAGCTGGACATGTCCAGCACATAACATTATTCCTGAGTTTGCAAATATTTTTCTCTGTGATAGACTGGCAGTGTTTCCTGATTTGCCCCCATTGAGGTTAAGTTCCTACATTCCACTGAGACTGGAGACTGGAGTGTTATCTCCTTCAATGCTTACATTTCAGAGATGATTTCCAGGTCCTTGAGAAAGACAATTTCTGTGGCAAAACTGACAAGAGGCTGGGAGAATATTTATATACAGTTAAAGGGGACAGGAAGAATTTACAGTTGTAAATCTTCTAAAGAAAATTTTAAGTAAATTCTATACAAAGAGACTTCCAGGGCCTATAGTCGAAGAAATCTCTCTGAGGTTTAGTCAAGCTGAGGACAATGTTAATGCCATTTTGGTCCAGCACCAGGTTAGAAACTTTTCCAACACCCCTTTCAGCTCAAGGACCCCTACTCTCAAGTAGATGCACGCATATGAGAAAAATCAGATCACTCACAGTAAATAAGAAAGCTACATTTTCTTTGCCCCTTTGGTATAATATCTGTGAATATCTATTTACTATATTTGATACGGTAGTGAAACCACGGCTGAGTTTCATACTACTTAAATTTAAATTATCTACTCTAAAACTTCCTAGCTGAGCAATCTTTGGCTAATTACTTAACTTCCTCACTTGTAAAATAAAAAAAGAATAATAATAGTTACAACATAGAGTTTTTGTGATAATTAAATTACAAAACACTCTTAAGGAACTTAAGTCACTCTACAGCAGGTAAATTCTATAATTTAGAGAAAGTATGTAATAAAAATAAATTACAGACATAATCTGGAAGAACAGTCACTGGTAGAAATGGCTTACATTATACAAGCATATTTAAATTCTCCCTGGAATATCTACATGTTTCAGTAAAATTCAGCATTATTTAACAACCACACAACAAAAAAAGGATTTTATGTATTCAAATGTATTCCCTCCAGTGAAATTTCTCTCCAGTGAAACTCCCTACCATCATCTCTTACCTGTACTACTGTAATAGTTTTCTTGTTGATTCTGCATCACCCATATGGTTCCAAATTACTCTCAGTAGTGCAAATTATATGAACTTTTCAAAATGTATATCTAATTAAACTACTCTGGCTTCAAACCCTCTATTAGATTCCTATTACTATACAGGATTACAAAAAAATCTATAAAATCTTATGAGGCTTGCCCATGGTTCCTTTTCTAGTTTTATCCTACACTCTGTCATCATTGATTTTGGATCTCTACATTCCTACACTACAAGCCTTCTTTGGGGGATTTGCATAAGCTGCTTCCTCTGCCTTGAGCTCTACCCAAACCCACCTCCCTCCTGCAGCCAGCACCTATATATGCTTCCAGTCATTACGGGAATAATGCCCTTAGAAATAAATGTTAAATCCCCAGATTTATAAGGTCCCTGTTAACAAATTTTTATGAAACTGAGGAACTGTATTCATAGCAATTATTTGTTTTAATTTTACATTCATTTGTATGGTTTTCTTTTATTATTTATCTTGCCTTCTCCTATAAAGGTTTATGAGGGTCAGGACAGTGCCTGATTTTGCAATCATTGTATCCCCAGGACCCACCACATTACCAGGAATGCACAGGCACACCTCGTTTTATTGCATTTTGCTTTATTGTACTTTGCAGATCCTGTGTTTTTTACAAACTGAAGTATCGTGGCAGCCCTGAGTTGAGCAAGTCTATTGGCACCATTTTTTCCAATAGCATTTGCTCACTTTGTGTCTCTGTGACACATTGATAATTCTTGCAATATTTCAAATTTCCATTATTATTTTATTTGTTCTGGTGATCTGTGATCAGTGATCTTTGATATTATAATTGTAATTGTTTTGGGGCCCCATGAACTATGCCCATGTAAGATGGCAGACTTAATAAATGTGTGTGTTCTGACTGCTCCACGGACTGGCTATTCCCCTGTCTCTCTTTCTCACCATAGGCCATTCTACTCCCTAAAATACAACAATATTAAAATTAGGCCAATTTGGGGCACCTGGGTGGCTCAGTGGGTTAAAACCTCTGCCCTTGGCTCAGGTCATGATCTCAGGGTCCTGGGATCGAGCCCTACATCGGGCTCTCTGCTTGTCAGGGAGCCTGCTTTCCCCTCTCTCTCTGCCTGCCTCTCTGCCTACTTGTGATCTCTCTCCTCTCTGTCAAATAAATAAAATCTTAAAAAAAAATAAAAAAATAAAATTAGGCCAAGTAATAATCCTACAATGGCCTCTAAGTTTTGAAGTGAAAGGGAGTCACATTTGTGTCACTTTAAATTAAGAACTAGAAATGATTAAGCTTAGTGAGGAAGGCATGCTGAAAGTCAAGACAGGCCAAAAGTGAAGCCATTTGTGCCAAATAGTTACCCAAGTTGTGAATACAAAGAAAAAGTTCTTGAAGGAAATTAAAAGGTGATACCCCAGGGAACACAAATGATAAGAAAGCAAAACAACCTTATTGTTGATATGGAGAAAGTTTTAGTGGTCTGGATAGAAGATCAAAGCAGCCATAAATCAGATTCCTAAAACCCAAAGCCTAATCCAGAGCAAGGCCCTAACTCTCTTCAGTTCTGTGCAGAGAGACAGACATGAGGAAGCTGCAGAAGAAAAATGTGAAGCCAGTAGAGGTTGGTTCAAGAGGTTTAAGAGAAGAAACCATCTCCATAACATACAAGTGCAAGGGGAAGCAGCAGTGTTGATGTAGAAGCTGCAGCAAGTTGTCCAGAAGATCCAGCTAAGATAATTAATGAAGGTAGCTACACTAAGCAACACATTTTCAATGTAGAAAAAACAGCCTTATATTGGAAGAACATGCCATTTAGGACTTTTATAGGTAGAGAGGAAAAGTTAATGTCCGGTTTCAAAGCTTCAAAGAACAGGCTCTCTTGGTAGGGACTAATGCAGCCGGTGACTTTAAGACAATGATCACTGACCATTCCAAACATCTTGGGGCCCTTAAGAATTATGCTAAATCTGCTAAAATCTTTTCCTCCTGTGCTTATGAAACAATAAAGCCTGGATGACAGCATCTCTGTGTACAACACGGTTTACTGAACAGTGTAAGCCCACCATCAAGATGTACTGCTCACAGAAAAAAGAATATTTCTTTCAACATTTACAATGCACCTGGTTACTCAAGAGCTCTGGTGGACATGTACAATGAGAATACTGCTGTTTTCATGACTGCGAACAAATCATCCATTCTGCAGCCCATGGCTTAAAGAGTAAATTCAACGTCCAAGTCTTATTATTTAAGAAATACATTTTTAAGATTACAGCTGCTACGGATAGTGATTTCTCTGATGGATCTGAGCAAAGTAAATTGAAAGCCTCTGGAAAGGATTCACCATTCTAAACACCATTTGCAACGACATGGATGGAACTGGAGGGTATTATGCTAAGCGAAATAAGTCAGTCAGAGAAAGACAAGTATCACATGATCTCTCTGATATGAAGAACTTGATAGGCAAGGCAGGAGTTTGGGGGGGTGGGGGAGAGAAATGAAACACGAAGGGATGGGGAGGGAGACAAACCATAAGAGACTCCTAGACTCAAGA
>CM053609.1:72418617-72505607 GCA_028646535.1 Procyon lotor | reverse complement strand
GTGCTATTAAGTGCTGTGAAATGTGTAAGCCCGAAGATTCACAGACATGTACCCTGGGGCAAATAATACATTATATGTTAATAAAAAAAAAAAAAAAAAAGAGCATTCCTGATTCATAGGAAGAGGTCAAAATATCAAGATAAGTAAGAATTTGTAAAAAGTTGATTCCAGCCCTCACAGACAGATAACTTTCAGGGGTTCAAGACTTCAATGGAGGAAGTAACTGCAGATGTGGTGGAAATAATAAGAGGACTAGAATTAGAAGTGGACCCTGAAGATGTGATTAAATCTCATGATCTAACTTTAATGGATGAGGAGTTGCTTCTTATGGATAAGCAAAGAAGTGGTTTCTCGAGATGGAATCTCCTCTGGGGAAGATGCTGTGAAGATCACTGAAATGACTACAAAGGATTTAGAATATCACATAAAGTTAGTTGATAAAATGGCAGAAGAGTCGGGAGGACTGACTCCAATTTTGAAAGAAGTTCTACTATGGGTAAAATTCTATCAAAAAGCATCAGACACCACAGAGAAATTGTTGTGGAAAGGGAGAGTCATGCAATGTGGCAAATTTCATTTTTATTTTAAGAAACTGCCACAACCACTCCAACCTTCTGTAAACACCACCCTGATCAGTCAGCAGCCATCAACATTGAGGCAAGATGCTTCAACAGTGCAAACATTACAACTTCTTGAAAGCTCAGATGATGGTTAACAGTTTCTAGCAATAAAATATTTTGTATTTTAGGTATACACATTATCTTTTAGCCACAAGTCTACTGCACACTTAATAGACTACAGTGTAGTGTAACCATAACTTTTATTTGTAGTTTCAAATTTTTATTTAAGTTCCAGTTAGCTAACACACAGTGTAATATTAGTTTCAGGTATAGAATTGAGTGATTCATCACTCACACACAAGACCCAGTGCTCATCCCAAGTACTCTCCTTAATACCCATTAACCATAGCTTGTATATGCATTGGGAAACAAACAAACAAAAAATTCATTTGACTGACTCTATTGTCAGATAGACAATATTGTCTATCACAATAGACTGACTCTATTGTGATATTCATATTATTTTGGTGGCCTGGACCCAAACTTACAGTATATGTATGGTATGCCTGTAGTGGGTATTACATAATTGTGTGTTGACTCAGCTGGTTTAACTGTAATTGCCACTGAAAATGTCACTACCTGGCCAATACACTATCACCTATCCTGTGTCTGAAAAAAAAGGGGAGTCTCAATACACAATATTCTTCCTTGGAATGGATGTGTAGATAGTAGTGAAAAGGCCTCTTATTGTTGATTGCTTCCCTTTTAAATGGATAGAAGACATGGGCTTAGCTCAGTCTTAAATTATCATTTAAATTTACCTATGCACCACAGAAACTTTGACTTCTGACTGGGACTTGGGTCCTTTATATTACTCTTTGTCCAGTTCCTATCTATCACAATATAATGAACTTGCCAGAGATCTTACTACCACAAAGCTATAATATTACAAGAGGAGAATTACTTTCCAGAAATGTATTTCTTCCTTAGAATTTAATTACTACTGGTTCATTTATTTAAATCAAAGTTAAACTTGATTAGATTAACATTAGTAAAAGTAAAAATATTTCTCTTTGACAAGATTGAGTTAACAAAAGCATAACTGTCACTGATGTATTTGAAAGTAAAACATTTATATTATCTGAAGATTAAGGTAGTCAGTATGGCCACCTTTTTTTTTTTTTTTTTTAAGGGATACAAAAATTGAGTGTTTAGTGTGAGGAAAGTGAAAAAAACTTTTGCCCCTTTTTCATCTCCATCAAGAATAATAAAATTTGAGAGAGAGGAGCAAAATGGCGGAGTAGTAGGAGACTGAGATATCACCTAATCCCAATTCAGCTAGATAGTTATCAAACCATTCTGAATATCTACAAACTCAATAGGATATAGAAGAGAAGAAGAACAGCAATTCTAGGAGCAGAAAATCGACCACTTTCCTGAAGGTAGGACATGTGGAAAGGTGAATCCAAAGCGATGGGAAGATAGACTGTGGGGGGAGGGGCCGGCTCCCAGCAAGCTGCAGAGCAGCAGAGCATAAAATCAGAACTTTTAGAAGTTGGCTCCACTGAGGAACATCGCTCCAGAGGTTAAGGGGAGGGGGGGTTGGGGGGGGTATAGAGCTTTTGCTGGGACAGTGTGGTCTCAGGACCCTTGGGGATACAAAAAGACCAGGCGTGTCTGAGGGTGGCAGAGCTCCCAGGTATCAGACCGGGGAAGCCAACAGCAGAGACGGAGCAGAGAAGTGGGCTCTCAGCTTGGGATTACCTTAAACCATGATCCAAGGTACAGTTGAGCCACTGCTTTTCAGGCAGGGACTCCACAAGGGGCAGATCCAGAAAGACCCCTTCCTTCCTCTTTTGGAAGGAGTGGCATGGGAGCAAACTGCAGGAATCTGCTGAGTTTGGAGACTCCAAACAGGGCCGTGCACCAGAGAGAAACATTCTGTCACAGGCTGGCTGAGCTCAGAGGGCAGTCAGAGACCAGGGGGACAGGACTGATTGACTACTTTTCTCTGAGGGTGCACAGAGGAGTGGGGCCCTGAGCTCTCGGCTCCTACAGAACAGATTGGGGGGCTGCCATTTTTATTCCCACTCTCCAAACCTGTAGGAAACCGTTCAGGGAACAAAAGCTATCAGAGCGGCCTGGAGCAGATTACTTAGCCCAGCCCCTGGCAAGGGCAGTGCAATTCTGCCTCGGGCAAAGACATTTGAGAATCACTGCAACAGGTCCCTCCCCTAGAAGATCAGTAAGAACATCTAGCCAAGACCAAGTTCACCAATCAATGAGAACAGCGGAACTCCAGAGCTAGGAAAAGCAACACAGAATTCATGGCTTTTCCCCATGATCTCTTAGTCTTCCAAGTTAAATATTTTTAATTTTACTTTTTTCTTATTCTATTTTTTAATTTTTCCTTTCATATTTTAACGTTTTTTAACTAGTATCCTATCAATACCTTTTAAAAAATCTTTTCTAATTTTCACTGTTATATTCATATTTTATCCCCTCATTGTATTTAACCTTATTTTTGGTATACACATAGTTTTGTTTTGTTTAATTTTGAGAGACAATTTCTCTAATATATCAAAATAAACCATAAATCTAGCACATGGCTTTGTTCTAGTCTCCAGCCTGACCACATTCTTTCCTCTGTTTTTTTTCTTTTTTCAACCAACTTCTTATCAATCCATTTCTAAGAATCTTTTTTTTTTCATCTTTACACTCATATCCCATTGATTCATAGTGTTTACCCTTATTTTTGTATAAGTTTTTCTTTCTTTAAAATTTTGGGAGGTAGTTTATTCTAACAGACAAAAATACACCCCAAATCAAGTGTGGGGCTCTGTTGTATTCACCAGTCTAATATATGTATATACATATGTATATTTGTTTTTTCTTCTTCTTCTTCTTCCCCCTCCCACCCTTTCTTCAGCTCCCAGTTTCGAGTCTCTTCTGATTTGGTTAGTGTATATTTTTCTGGGGTCATTGCTACCCTTTTAGTATTTTGTTCTCTCATTCATCTATTCTTATCTGGATAAAATGACAAGGTGGAAAAACTCACCACAAAAAAAAGAACAAGAGGGGGCACCTGGGTGGCTCAGTCGTTAAGCATCTGCCTTCGGCCCAGGTCATGATGCTGGGTCCTGGGATCGAGCCCCGCATCGGGCTCCCTGCTCTGCTAGAAGCCTGCTTCTCCCTACCATTCCCTCTGCTTGTGTTCTCCCTCTTGCTGTGTTTCTCTCTGTCAAATAAATAAAATCTTTAAAAAAAAAAAAAAAGAACAAGAGGCAGTAGTGACAGCTAGGGACCTACTCAATATGGACATTAGCAATATGTCAGAACTAGAGTTCAAAATGACAATTATCAAGGTGCTAGCTGAGCTCAAAAAAAGCATGGAAGATGTTACAGAATTTTTTGTCGAGAAATAAAATCCCTTTCTGGAGAAATAAAGGAAATAAAATCTAACCAAGTTGAAATAAAAAAAGCTATTAATGAGGTGCAATAAAAAATGGAGGCTCTTACTGCTAGGATAAATGATGCAGAAGAGAGAATTAGTGAGAAAGACCAAATGATGGAAAATAAAGAAGCCGAGTAAAAGAGAGACAAAGAACTACTGGACCATGAGGGGAGGATTCAAGAGATGAGTGATACTGTAAGACACAACAATATTAGAATAATTGGGATCCCAGAAGAAGAAAGAGAGAGAGGGGTGAAAGGTATATTGGTGCAAATTCTTAGAATTTTCCTAATTTAGAGAGGTGAACAAGCATCAAAATCCAGGAGGCACAGAGAACCCCCCTCAAAATCAATAAAAATAGGTCAACACCACATTATCTAATAGTAAAACTTATAAGTCTTACTGACAAAGAGAAAATCTTGAAAACAGCTCGAGACAAGAAATCTGTAACATAAAAGGCAGAAATATTAGATTGGCAGCAGACCTAGCCACAGAGACCTGGCAAGCCAGAAAGGACTGGCATGATATATTCAGAGCACTAAATGAGAAAAATATGCAGCCAAGAATACTATATCCAGCTAGCCTGTCATTGAAAATAGAAAGAGAAATAAAAAGCTTCCAGGACAAACAAAATCTGAAAGAATTTACAAACACCAAACCAGCCCTACAGGATATATTGTGATAGGTCCTCTAAGCAAAGAGAGAACCTAAAAGTAACATAGATCAGGAAGGAACAGAGACAATATATAGTAATGGTCACCTTACAGGCAATACAACAGCACTAAATTCATATCTGTCAATAGTTACCCTAAATGTAAATGGACTAAATGCCCCAATCAAAAGACAGAGTGTATCAGAATGGATAAAAAGCAAGACCCATCGATATGCTGTCTTAAAGAAACTCATTTTAGGGGCGCCTGGGTGGCTCAGGGGGTTAAGCCTCTGCCTTCAGCTCTGGTCATGAACTCAGGGTCCTGGGATTGAGCCCCACATCGGGCTGTCTGCTCAGCAGGGAGCATGCTTCCCCATCTCGCTCTGCCTGCCTCTCTGCCTACTTGTGATCTCTCTCCTCTCTGTGTCAAATAAATGAATACAATCTCTAAAAAAAAAAAAAAATGAATGAATGAAAGAAAGAAAGAAAGAAAGAAAGAAAGAAAGAAAGAAAGAAAGAAAGAAAAGAAACTCATTTTAGACCCAAAGACACTTACAGATTTAAAGTGAGGGAGTGGAAAAGAATTTATCATGCTAATGGACATCAAAAGAAAGCTGGGGTGGCAATCCTTATATCAGATAAATAACAATTTAAGCCAAGGACTATAATAAGAGAAGAGGAAGGACACTATATCATACTTAAGGGGTCTGTCCAACAAGAAGATCTAACAATTGTAAATATCTATGTCCCTAACATGGGAGCAACCTATTACATAAACCATTCAATAACAAAATCAAAGAAACATATCATCAATAATACAATAATAGTAGGGGACTTTAATACCCCCCTCACTGAAATGGATCATCTAAGCAAAAGATCAACAAGGAAATAAAGGCTCTAAATGACACACTAGATCAGATGGATATCACAGATATATTCAGAACCTTCACCCCAAAGCAACAGAATACACATTCTTCTCTAGTGCACATGGAACATTCTCCAGAATAGATCACATCCTGGGACACAAATCAGGTCTCAGTCAGTACCAAAAGATTGGGATCATTCCCTGCATATTTTCAGATCACAATGAAATGAAACTAAAACTCAATCACAAGAGGAAAGTTGGAAAGAACTCAAATACATGGAGGCTAAAGAGCATCCTACTAAAGAACGAATGGGTTAACCAGGAAATTAAAGAATTTAAAAAATTCATGGAAAGAAATGAAAATGAAAACACAACTGTTCAAAATCTTTGTGATGCAGCAAAGGCAGTCCTGAGAGGAAAGTCTACAGCAATACAAGCCTTTCTCAAAAAACAAGAAAGATCTCAAATACACAACCTAACCCTACCCTTTAAGGAGCTAGAGAAAGAAGAGCAAAGAAAGCCTAAACCCAGAAGAAGAAGAGAAATAATAAAGATCAGAGCAGAAATCAATGAAATAGAAACCAAAAGAACAGTAGAACAAATCCACAAAACTAGGAGCTGGTTCTTTGAAAGAATTAATAAGATAAACCCCTAGCCAGACTTATCAAAAAGAAAAAAGAAAGGACCAAATTAATAAAATCATGAATGAAAGAGGAGAGATCACAACCAACACCAAAGAAATACAAACAATTATAAGAACATATTATGAGCAACTATATGCAAGCAAATTAGATAATCTGAAAGAAATGGATGCATTCCTAGAGACATATAAACAACCAAAACTGAACCATGAAGAAGTAGAAAACTGAAGAGACCCATAACTAGTAAGGTGATTGATGCAGTCATCAAAAATCTCCCAAAAAACAAGAGCCCAGGGCCAGACGGCTTCCTAGGGGAATTCTACCAACCATTTAAAGAAGAATTAATAACTATTCTCCTGAAATTGTTCCAAAAAATAGAAATGGAAGGAAAACTTCCAAACTCATTTATGATGCCAGCATTACCTTGATCCCAAAAAAGTCTGGAGGACATTGTTCAGCTAGTACATAATACCAGATAAAAATTAATGATTGTTTTGGTAATTACTTTCTATAATTTGTTTTTGTTTTGATATTCTGATTGTATGTTCTATTAGTCAAAGACAGAATTTGCCTTCTCTTCAGTGGGGGAAAAGGATAAAAAAAGAAAAGGAAAAAGAAAGAAATGGAAGATTACAAAGTTCAACAGGAAAGAGAAAGTCAGGTTAAGTACACAGTACAATGAATAAGAAAGAAAAACTGATAAGGAAAAACGTGTAGCAAGAAAAACCTAACCATCTGTTATGAACATATTCAATATATTCACTGAATCAACAACTCCTGCTTTTCATCACTTCCTTTTCAATCTATATTGGGAGTTAGAAACAGTGGCAGCACCTTGACATTGTGAACTGTCTGGCCTTAGCCTACAGAAACTTCCAGTGGTTACCTAACATGAAATATTTGCTCTGGTGAGTTCAATATATACCTTTACTTATTTCAGAACAGAAAGGAAGTTTACCTCCTATGGACTTACTATTAATTAATTTAAACATATTTGTGGCAAAAATAATCTAAAATGCTATCTAAATTCAGATATATTTAGAATCCACTAAATAACTTTTCAAATAAATTAGTCAGTTAAAAGTGATCTACAAACCTATGTTTCTTATAATTTTGAAAAGAATATTCTATTTTGTCAAATGTTCATTAATATAAATAGTACCTATTGATAAAACTGTGAAGATTAATTAATTATAATTTTTTCATTTAACATCATAATATATTCATTTATTTTAAATCAAGATTCTATTAACCAACACATGTTGTGGTAGAGAGCCTTCTGGTAACTTAGGTTTGAAAAAGCACCATATGAAACCTTGGGCAACTGTATTCCAATATATGCATTCTCTTTACATCAGTCTTCTTATTTTCTATACTATACTTGAGAGATATTACAATTATGGCACCTTTATTTTTTTTTAAAGATTTTATTTATTTATTTGACAGAGAGAGAGAGAGAGAGATCACAAGTGGGCAGAGAGGCAGGCAGAGAGAGAGGGTGAAGCAGGCTCCCTACTGAACAGAGAGCCTGATGCGGGGCTCAATCCCAGGATCCTGGGATCATGACCTGGGCTGAAGGCAGAGGCTTTAACCCACTGAGCCACCCAGGCGCCCCAATTATGGCACCTTTAAATAAAGATGAAAACCAGGAATTGAGCAACCAATGTGGTTTACCTTAATAACGGAACTTTGACAAAAAAGCAGTCAAGAATCCTATGACTTTGAAATTGTAATGCCAATCATTAGAAGCTCAATGCGGCTTTAATGGAAACAAGGAGAACTTACTCAAAAGGCTAAAGTTTGGGACGCCTGGGTGGCTCAGTTGGTTGAGCAGCTGCCTTCAGCTCAGGTCATGATCCCAGCATCCTGGGATGGGTCCTGCATTGGGCTTCTTGCTCAGCGGTGAGCCTGCTTCTCCCTCTGCCTCTGCTTGCCACTCTGCCTGCTTGTGTTATTTCTCTCTCTGACAAATAAATAGATAGATAGATAGATAGATAGATAGATAGATAGATAGATAGATAGATAGATAGATAGATAGATAAAATCTTTTTAAAGAGTCTGAAGTTTGTAAGAATTCATGATTATAAAGATATTAGTAAATTAGATTATTAATGCTGAAAATAGCATGGCTTTGGCAATGTGAAATGCTTTTTTTTAAGATTTACATTCCAAAGTAAGGAATCCCAAGGTTCAATTATTATTTTAAAAGATTTTGTAAAGATTGACATTAAAATCAATTACATATTTAATGAATTACTCAACTCTATTTCCACATTAGGTTTATACAACCTTAAAAGATGAAAAAAAATCAGATAATTTAGTGTAGTGAAGATTTTGGAGTAAAGTATTTGGTTAACTAAAATCTATTTATTTGTCAAAAATTTTATAAAAATATGCAGGGTCAGTGAGAAAGCTATTAATTCAGGCTTTGAATAACTAGCACATTAATTTTTTCTAAAATAATTTTAACTAACAATAGAAAAAATGATAGTTAAAAAGAAGACACTGGTTATTTTCAGAAAATTTTAACTTATGAAAAATAGATGTCTGCTTCAAACTCCTTACTCATAACAAAAATTAAGATTCCTAACACATAAAACTTAAGAAAATAAAGATCACCTGGAGAAAAAAAAAGACTACACTTAACCCTTCAAATAGATAATGACTACTATATTTCTCATCATTCCTTTTTTGGTAGTTATTCTTTTTCTCTCTTTTTTTTACATAGTAAGTTCACAATGTTTTAAAACCTAATTTTTTCCTCACTATACTCTGAGCTTTTTTCAATGGCAGTGAAAGTTCTTTAAAAATATAATTATTATGAACACTTAACCCCACACATAGTCTTAAAAGAATTTTAAAATATCCTTTTCCCCCTTAAAGATACATGATCTTTTTTTTCTAGTCCTCCAGTGGTTTCTAATTTGTAGCAATAATTCCCCCCATGTTGTTTGTCATTACCACATTGTAGAAGACTAATGTTCTTCAAAGAATGAAGTTATATGTTTACTTATACACACTAATTAAGTAAAGATGGTTAGTTAAGGTAAGATGAAGCTGTATTTTTAAATTAGACTGATCCTCTTTTTTTGAAAAGCTAAGGCTGGCTTTGCTCTTTAAAATCACATTTTATCTGTTCAGTAGATAAGCATCGCCACAAGAACTGTAATGTGATTCTCCAGAAAGGTTATTTCTGAAATACTAAAGAAGGGCACCTAGCCTGTCATCCCTGCAGATGGGAACCAAGATGAATTATTAACCACATGCCAAGGGAAAAGATGAATCTGTTTTGAAAAGGTAACACACAAAAATCAAAATATCCTTTAGTCAGGGGACTCAAGGGGTATTTGAAAAAAATGTTCAGACATCTGAGATCTCTGTATCACACTTCGGCTTTAGCAAATATTCATATCAGGCTCTATCATTCTTTGAGATTAAGTGAAGTAGTTATAATCAGGGAGACTAATTTCACAAAATATTATAATACCTATCATTGTGAAAAATCCAAGCAATTGGGCAAAAGAGAATTTCAATTTAATAAGAGGTTCTAATAGCATTTAATATATTGGCCATTCATACATAGACCATGTGATTTAGGATAATGAAATTATAGTTTTTGCTTAAAATTTGTAAGTGTGCTTTAATTATTTCTCACTCATTTTCTTGCCACTAAAACTCATGGTCAAATTTAAGTGTCTTCACCAAACATTAACTTAGTTTTCTTCTTTGTATTACTATAACCAGGCTGCATTGAGATAGATAGATCCTCACAGTTGTAAAGGTTTGAACACACAGGACTTTTGTTGTTGTTGTTGTTTATAGAATAGAAAAATGGTTGGTAGCAGCCTAGGCTTACTTTAGTACCTACCTTACATATTAGTTCTGTGGGTTTCCATCTTTGGCAAACAGAGGAAGAAAAGAGTATGGAAAAGCAAAGGGGAAAGTTTTCAGAATCCTGGCCTGCAAGTGGCAAATATCCCTTCCTTTTCCTAGTTTATGGTTAGAACTCAGTTTCAAGTTCATACCAGTAAGGAGAAAGGTTAGAAAATGTGGCCTCACTGATGCCCAGAATGAGAGGAAAGGGATCTTTTTAAATAATTAGCAGCCTCTTTATAATCTTCAAAGCTAGAAAGCCTATATGAAAAAATGCAAGTTCACGTATATCCTGCCTCAGATTTTTTTAGATTATTTATTTATTTGAGAGAGAAAGAGAGAGAAAGGGAGGGAGAGAGAGAAAGCATGAGGTCAGGGGGACAGGACAGAAGGAGAGGGAAAATCAGACTCCCCACTGAGCAGGGAGCCCAACTCAGGGCTGGATCACAGGAGATCATGACCTGAGCTGAAGCCAGACACTTAACTGACTGAGCCACCTAGGCGTCCCTGCCTAAGTTTTGTAATTAAGGGTTTTTTATGACTAAATTCTCATGAATTTCAGTTGATACTAATATTTTCAAAAGTCTGAAAAATCAACTGAGGAAAAAAAAAAGTGCATGGTTATTTTACTTCTTGAACATTTTCCAGTGAAAATATTGACATAGGCAAATAGAGGACCTACATCCATTTAGATTTTCAAAAATGATTATGTCATCATAGAAAAAGTTTAAGAGGACTCAACTAAAAAGTTAAGACTGAATCCTGACTCATCAGAAATTGTATCACTTTGGGAGACATCATCTGGATTTCCCAGATCATTTCTTCATATGGAAACATGAGAAAAATATTCATATTCGTAATTCAGAGTTGCTGCAAAGATGTTTCATTTCCATCTAATGTAAAAGAGCAAATTCACCATTTTGGTATTCACACAGCATGCACCTTCATCTATTTTCTAGTACTATCAGTGTTTCTTAAAATGTAATATGTATTCAAGTTATCTGAGGTCTAAGGTAAAAAAATATAAATCCCATGAACTTGCTTTCTGAGATCCTTATTCTTTGGAGCCATAGTTTCCACTTTTTTGCATGTAACAAAGTAATTCTGGTATGAATGACCCAGAGACTAAGTTTATAGAATAGAGTTAGACCTCAGTGTCTTTAAAAGTGGGCATCCTTCCTGTATCTCAAATCTAGGGCAATATTTTCACAATAGTAAGCACTTGATTAATGACTGTTAAGGAATACAGAAATAATTATTTAGTATAACTTAAACAAAAAAAGGTTAAAAATTAAATGAAAAAAAGTTTGAAACAAGACACCTCTGCTCCTTAGTAGCTTTTTGATAAGATAAAGTCATACGATGCTCTGGACTTCATTTTCTATGCCTGCCAGATGAAAACTATACTATCTCCTGTATAGTGTTGAAAAAATTAAAAAATGCATATGCAACATTCTGTACAAAATAGACACTAAATTTATGTGATTTTATAATGATTCTATTATGCATGTATATTAACTATAAATTATTTAATCCATTAAGTTTCATCTAAATAGTCTAAATAGTTTAAAACATAGGAATCAAAATACATATGTTTTCTACACTTAGATCATATGTAAAGGGAAATTTGATCAACATAATTTTTTAAAAAAGTTTATTTATTTTAGAGAGAGAAAGCATGGTGGGGAAGGGCAAAAGGAGAGGAAGAGAGGGTCATAAGCAGACTCCATGCTGAGCACGGAGCCCTATGTGGGATTCAATCTCATAACCCTGAGATCACAACCCTGAGATTATGACCTGAGCTGAAACTGAGAATTGGATGCCCAACCACCTGTGCCACCCAGGCACCACTAATCAACAAATATTTTTAAAGAGACATAAGGTAATTCCTCAATGGTACTGGCAAACCTTTAAAGAGTTCAGAAAGACAGTGACTGGTCTAAGGATTGGGAGATTTGGTTTGAGATAACTTTGCAAAGTTACACAATCCACTTTATTTATCTGAGATTCTATTTTCTTAACCATACAATCTCAAGAAGTATAAATAAAGTGGAAGCTACCTTCAATTCTAAACTCTATGAAGGTATGACCTAATAAATCATATTAAATAAAATAGGATTACATGCTAGGCAATAAAATCCTCTTTTCATTTCAGTCATCAATATTTAAGTCTTTAATAGAAAATAATAGTTAAATGTCTAATTGAGTTTAGTTGAATCTATAATTCAAGTAAAATAAAGTTATTCCTTTTTTAAGCTTTACATGACATTTCTGAAGTCCTCCAAAGATTTTTAATGAGTATCATATGATTACAAATGAAAAATATTTCTACCAAAAATTTCTAGACTTGAGAAAGTATTTCACAACCTAAAGATAAGCTCAGTATAATTTAGTAGCCAGTATAATTTGCTGAAATCCAATTGAAATAATGATGTACAAATTATTTTAGTATTGTCCACTGACCCAGAACTGTTTGTTACTTGGATTGTCTATAAAGCCAATACCTAGCATGCCCTTAATTTTGGATTTCACATATGGAATATATTGCTGGGGACAGTGTAGGGATGGGATACTCTGCAGCTGGGAAATGTAATTACACGTTCGTCTTTTTCTACTTCCTTGTTATTCTCAGCATGACTCAGTCTGATATTTCATTGCTGTTCTATTTTATTTACTATCCAATAGATAGTTCATAAACTCATACCACATGCCTTATCTCTCCTACAATTATAGTTATAATTGATTTTATTAGATATAAAGGGCACTTACAATTGTATCTTTGTCGTATGACACATTTCATTAAACTGTTATTTATGCTATATATCCACTGCTATATATAAAATTATTGTAATAAACAATATTGTAAACATTATATATTCATTAATTTGGGAATTATATATTTAATTTTAAGAAGTCACAATCTTGCACCACATTTGTCATTGTTTTCTAAGTTTAGTATTATTTCTTTTTATGTATTAACTTCAACAAGAGTCCTCATATTAACTTGTAACAAGATCATTTATTATTCTACATATATTAAATTTGTATGTCAAGTAGGCCCTCTCATAGAAAATTATGAGTTGGATATAAACTGTAAAATATACTTCAAACCTCCCCCCCAAAACATACCTCAACTCTTTATGGAAAATAAATCTCATTAGAATGTAAAAATAAATTCATATGAAACATATAAAAAACAATACAGTGCTTTATGTAATAAAGCAGTGAAGTAAGTAGCATTATCTAAAACTAGGACAACATTTCAACATATATACTACAGGAAGCAGGGAGGTATGAGCAGGGGGTTTTCTGTTTGCTTTTTTGTAATTTGAAATGTTTTCAATATTTTAATCCACAATAATTTAGTCTTCTTCTGTGTACCACTACTATAAAAAAAATTGTTACCCTTTTACTCCTAAAAAGAATTTTTTAACTGCTCAAAGAAGGGCATAGGAATTCTTCTTCCTTAACATTTGTTCCTTTTTTAACTTCTCATTTCATCACTAAGGAGTGTAATTTCAATACTGACATTTTAGCATATCGAATGGCACAGAAAAGTCATGCAATAAATATATGCTGGTGAATAAAATAAGACTAATTTTTACTCAAGTTTTATGATCCCATTTAGTTTAATTTGAAATAACTAATTTCATATTTGATTTCCCATTACTCTTTATTATTTTTCTATCATTACTACTTTCAAATTACAGAGTAGCCAATTATTATTTCCATTCCACTTCTTTTCAATCCCTTGCCAGCCCTACTTGAAGCTCATTTCTCCTATCTTCATTTATTGTTATGTGTCCTAAATGCTCTTCCTGTTTCTGCTCATTTTCCATTGTAATTCACAAACATCGACATTTCTTTTCTACCTAATATTCCAAACAGAAAACTTTGTCATACAAGTGTCAATCATAAAACCAACAAGTATATTTTGGATAACTACATTACAGAACTAGGTTCCCTATTTTATTTTGATATTCAAGATGTCCAAAGATTCCAACATAAATTTAAAATCTTTGGGTGTCCATTTATTTTCTCCCTAATGTAATTATGCTCTATTAAGCATGTCCATGTGGTGAAGCCCTCTTGGCAGCCACTTGACTCTGACACTTGTTATGACAATTGTATCCACTTGCTTTCCAGTGGTTAAGCATCACCATATGCCTTCTGGCATTTCAGGATTTTATCACAATTTTTAATGTTTTCGTTCAAGTTCTGCAATAAGTTTTCAATACCATTAGCCCTTGCCTAGAGAGGAGAGCAACCCATGATCTTATTAGTAATAAAAGTCCTCTCCTCAGCGAAAACCTTATGATTTTGAGAATAGTATGACCTCTGAGCTTTCTGGTGAAAAGTAATCTTTTACTGCATCTTCCTGCTATAGATAGTATATCCATTCTAGCATGTCTAATTCCTTGAGCCTTTTATTCCCTTCCTGCAACCTTTCTTATTACAACTTTGACATTTCAACTTTAATCAAAATTTATTATCGTGTTTTATTTTTTTCTAGGAGTCATCTTAGTAGCGAAGTCACACCATTTCCTGGGGTCTTCCCAGGAGGTAAAATCCTGTATCTTGGGACAGTGCTTCAGGTCAATCAACTCTTCCCCTCCCAATTTTCTATCCTCGTTTCACAGACTGGGAATCCACTCACACATGTATTCTCCCCTATCGCTGCTGGTACATGATATATAGGTTTTCCAGCTCCTTTGGAGTTTATTCCTTTCCTCCCTTACATTAGGCCTTTTATGTCCTATCTATGTTATATTGTGAATTAACCCTCATTATAGATTTAAAGGACACAAAGTAGCCTAAGAAGAGCACTCTTGATTTCCAGATTTTTTCCTAATTTTTTTCCCAACAACTTGGGAGTTTTAGTTCTTGTAGGAAGAGGTGGGATGCTTCTACAGGCTCAGAAGTTTCAGAGGAGGCGGGGTGGTCAAAATCTTTGGAGACATCTACCTAGATATCCCATTGCAACTGTCAAAACCCCACGTTTTCCCAACTAGAGCCCTGACTTTGGAATGGTAGCTGGTCAAAGACATTATTCTATAAAGTTAAGCCACTCAACCATTATTTTTTATTTATTTTTAAAGATTTTATTTATTTGTCAGAGAGAGAGCACAAGCAGGCAGAGTAGCAGGCAGAGGCAGAGGGAGAAGCAGGGTCACTGCTAAGGAAGGAGCCTGAGTGGGGACTCGATTCCAGGACCCTGGGATCATGACCTGAGCCAAAGGCAGCCACTTAACTGACTGAGCCCCTCAGGCATCCCAACCACTCAACCATTATCATGTCTTTACCTTGGTTCTCAGATTTCTTTGCTTCTCTACTGAAGGAGAGGAAGGTTACATTTATCTTACAAAGAAACCCTTTGGCCTTTCCTCTTGGTTTTTCTATCACTTATTAATTTTCCTTAATAACATATTTTATTTTCTATTGAGTTAGTGTAGTTTAGTGTAGTTTAGCAAAACACATTCAATCCCATTGTTCTTTCAGGTAACTTTTCCCGTAATAAGTTTGAAAAGAAAGATATATCATACTTGCTCTATCTTCCATTCAACCATTACTGTCCCAATTCACCAGCAATAAATGTTTTAACAACTGGACTTCCATCTTGTGCCAAAAAATGTTGGTGATGATGTTCTCAGTGCCAAATGGGTCATGTATCACCTAGCTACAAAACTTCATCTTACAACCTATTCCTAGGACCACTCCCAATATCAATTTCTGCAGGTTTTATTCTCTGGAAGCAGATGTTGAGATGCAGTTTGTGAGTTCAATATCTGTGAAAAATTGGGGAGGGAATAGGGTTTAGCAGAGTGAGGAGTTAAAATTCAATGTATTCTCAACAAAGCCAGAGGCAGCCTGGCAGGGATTTTTTTTTTTCTGTGAGAACTGCTTACCAGCATTGAACTGAAATGACTGGGCATTTTTACCCTTGCCTTGTTCAGTCATCAGAAATAGGCAGTCTTGGGAATAGCATGCCCTCTGAACCAGTGGCTTTCTTTACCTGAGGCAGGCACTAAAGGAGCAGAAATCTAAAAGCTATCTGCTGATCTCATTTCTCCATACCTTGAAGATGTAGCTAAATGATGCATATCCAGGTCAAGCACAAAGTTAACTCAAACTCTTGAGAATAACCAATAATTGATACATAGGTAGATCAAGATAAGATTGGAAGAGTAAGAGGACAAAAATTCCCAAGAGGGAGCAGATTCCTGGAATCAAGGGGTGAATGAATTTCAAGAATAAGGGATTCGCAAAAAGTGTAGGATTCTGAAAGACATTGGCTTTACCTAATTTTTTTGTTGGAAAGTCTCAACAGCAGGAGAGCAGGAAATAGTTTTAAATTATGATAAATTACTGGGAGTGATAGTTCATGTAGAGGCAATAAAAAATGGGATGCAACCAAAGAAGGGATTCACTACTTTTGAATTTGAACTCATAGTTCTTTGCTACACTAGGTTACCCTCCCTCCTCTTCCCACTCACAGAACCTGTTTTTGCTTCTATTTGAGTAAATGGTGTCACTAACCATTGAATCATCGTTCATGCTAGATAACTCTGGATCATTTCTGATTTTTCCTTTCTTTCATGTTTACAATGAATCAATGAACAATTCCTGTTTTGCCTTTATTTGAACACCACTGAAACTGTCCCCATCTTTTTGATACTAATGTCACTAATTGCACCCCTAGTATTCACTTAACTTCTTTCTCTGTCTCTTTACCTGAATGTCTATAAACTGTTCTCTTACCATGTACTATAACAATTTGCAACCTTTCCAAACCTATAGGTGCTTTGTACTCCAAAGTTTATGTGGAATTAAATTACATGTACTTAAAATTAAAACTGAGCAGTAAAATACATGTACTTATTAGTTAATTTAAAACTAAATATCATAACTTCTTCCATGTCTACATAAATATCACTACTTATGAAAAAAAAATATTCTTCAAAACAAAAATTGGTGATGGGGTGCCTGGCTCAGTCAGTTGAGTGTCTGGCTCTTGGTTTCAGCTCAGGTCATGATCTTTTGGATCCTGAGATAGAATCCCTCTGCACTCAGTGGGGTGTCTGCTTGAAGATTTTCTCTCTCTGCCCCTCCCTTCACATGCACACATGCACCTGCTTGCACTCTTTTTCAAAAAAAAAAAATCTTAAAACAAATAAAAACAAAACCAAAAATGGTGAGAAGAGCAGCATTGTTTATAATTTTACAAATCTCTTAAATAAATCTGGTTAAATAAAAGACTGCCAAATTATCATAAATGCTTCTACATTCAACTGTCTTAAAATATACATAGAATACCCAAACTCACTCAAAAAGGGAAGAAGTGTTTTATTATTAGTTTCTCTAAATAACTATGGATATTCTTCATTGATGGAACATCAAAACTCTGCAGGTAACTTTTAAGGATTAATTTCATTATGGAATCTGAAACCATATCAATGAACTTTTTCTACTTTGTTATGTTAAAAATCTATTGATCTATCTTGCACTTTGAATGAATCAGTTTCCCATGCATAGGTTGTAATATAATGCTCTGCTCATTTGAAATGTATTAGTTCACTACATTATAGAGATCTTCCAGAATTTGAAAATTTTCATTATACAATATTGGAAAATCAAATTTGATAATGTAGCCACTGATGTCATCAGAAACATTTTAAGTGTCAGGGAGCTCTCAAGCTCATGCAAGTGGTTAAAAGTCTGTAAAAATGTTTATTTTTTGCTTAGCAGCTCAACTTTAATTATTGGCAACAAATAGTCTCATTTGTTTTCCTTTAAAGGATAGATATAGTTAATGCATTTTCAAGAAAACACCTGAAAAATATCCAGATCTTAATGGTTATAGTTTGTCCTTGAATCATTCTATCAAGTAAAAATTATGTAGCATGAAAAGAAGTGCTAGGGCAAGTTGGGAGTTACACACTTAAGCAAACGTTTCTCTTGCATCATTGTTCAATATGCATCAAAGCTTCTTTATGTGGACTTCTCATTTTATCACAGAGGATATTAAAATGATATATATCCACAGTTGAAGTTTAATAAAAGTGATCGACTTTAAAGCTTCATCAAGGATACTGTAAAGTCAAACTGGCTTTTTTGCTTTTGTTTCTTTTTTGTTTGTTTTATTTTTCCACAAATGCATGGTAGTAAAGGATACAATAATACTGGCACAGTTTGTTGTCACTGCCTTGATTCGTGGTAAGGAACCAGCACTATTACCCACCATTGCCTTTTCATTATCAGTGTAATTTCAGCACAGTAAAAAAGGCAAATAATATCTGAGAATTACTAGGAAACTAGTTTAGACATCAGGGTTCCCTTAGAGTTCCAAAAACCACACTTTGAGTACCACTACTATAGTAACATGATTTTCAAATGTGTAACATTATCAGGGCTCTTTGCTTTAAGTCATTATATCACCATTACAAAAAAAAAAAAAAGTCTCCCTCTATATAATGGGGTATTAATTAATACTTCATAGTGTACTTTTTCAAAGTAAAAGAGAAAATATAAAGACCTATTACAATAGCTGGCTAAATGTTAGCAACCCCACATGTTAAGAATTAACTATCATTTTGCCCTTAACAATGAAATTAAAGTTCAAAACATTTAAATGGAGGTGATGACAGCTAGAAGTCTAGGTGCTTTTCTTTTCCTGCAAGTCAGAACACCACTTCTGTTTCAAGTCCTGTGTGAGACTTATCCTCAACTTAGGGATCCAACCCATTGTATTTTTCTATATGATGACTTTTTGGGCAAGAATATTGTCAGAAATGTTATTTTTAAATGTGTCTAATTTTATCATACTAAACATAAAACCTATCAAATTTGAGATTAAGAATTAAAATACCAGAAATTGCAACTTAATATCATGTGAATGTGAATACTTTACTCTCAGAACTCAGAATTGTTCTAGGAGTTTTTAGAGAAAGTATGCACAAAAACTGTCATCTAGTGATTATATGGTCTAAGAGAAAAATGCAGCATGAACTAGTAATTATTTAATAAGCCACAGTAAAATCAGTAATATATGTTATATTAAATGGATCATAGTAGTCTCATTATGAGTATTAATTGTCTAAGAAAACGACATCATATAGGGAGTGGTAGAGATGAGAATATAAGAGAATATAAATTGACTAACTTCCTTGCTCTTTCTTCTTCTACACTGTATACCAGATCAATTAATTTGATTTATTGCTTTTAAAAAATATTATTGAAATAAAAAAATATTATTGAAATCAAATAAAATTTACTTGAGTATATAGAGTATTTCCATTATTTTTTCAATATTTGTCTTCTTTTTTAATAGCAACTTTAGATTAAAATTCAATTTTTTTTTAAAGATTTTATTTATTTGACAGAGAGAAACACAGCGAGAGAGGGAACACAGCAGAGGGAATGGTAGTGGGAGAAGCAGGCTTCCCGCTGAGCAGGGAGCCCAATGCAGGACTCGATCCCAGGACCCTGGGATCATGACCTGAGCTGAAGACAGACGCTTAACAACTGAGCCACCCAGGCACCCCCTAAAATTCAATTTTTTAACATATTGTGGTTCCACCTGGTCAGATTCTTTGACATTTTTAACTTTAATAATACGATGGCTAAAATATGTAGAAAAAGCTTATGTTGACATAAAGTTATGTTACTATTTTAAATACACTTCCATAATTTTTAATTTGTGTTTAAATAACCAAGCTTCTGAAAAAGTGGTCATCAGATATTATTTAGCAAACAGAAATATTTCTTTATGGGCATATAATACTTATGAGCCAATGATTTAAGAAAATTCAATTCAATGTAATTAATTTTTCCAAATAGTAATAACAGAAAGTCAGATAAAACAATAATTATATTGAATAAAAGATATTTCCAAAGCCATAATATGGCTAACTAAAAACTAACTAACATATTCTTATGATGACATGAAGGAAACCTATTGTAATCAGTAAGGGTATTGTTATTTACCAACAAGTTTTTGGAACATTTCCTCTCCCTTCTGCAATCCACCAGGACTGTTTGGTCTAGGAAAAACCATGTTTGTTACCAAATTATAAATTTTATAATGATAATGAATCTGGTAGAAATGAACTTATTTTGAATGTCTAAGTGGTGACAGAGTGGTTACATCCATTATGTCGTCAACCCTTTAAAACTACTTTACGACATTCAGTAGAATTTATTAACTCCATTTTGCAGAAAAGAATACAGATACAAAGACTGTAGGAATTTTGCCAACTCACCCAAAAAGTGAGTGGTAGATGTAGACAATCCCTTTGTGTATCTGGTTCTAAAACCCATCCTATTTCTATGGTATCAGGGTCTTTTCATAGAATTAATTGCTAAGATTAACATAATGGTACCAACTATTTCTAACACTGGAAATATCACAAGTAAGAGTCCCACAAATTATCTTATACTCACTGTGGTACAGATTTAAGATTTTACTCACTTGATTTAGGAGAGGAGAGTCTCAAAATTTTACCACTTATTAAAATTATTTAATCATGTAAGCAGACCTTCCAGACATTTCTTCTGACTACTAAAACTAGATATTTCTAAAATCTTTGCTACTTTAGAAATGTTAATTCACCATAGTGTCAAACAGGTGACAGGAAAATGCCTAGATGAATAATAAAGGGAGTATTTGGTAGAGGTAAGTAATTAATGTTAATTTGATGATAAATTTCATGTAATATGGGTTGAATAGATGGAAACTAATGAGGCAGGGCAAGTAATGAGTCACATAAACAGCGGCTTCAAGATCTAAGTTGGCCAGAGTTCAAGAAGACTTTTTTTAAATATTCCAATTAGTTAATCAACCAAGAAGTCAGAAGTCACTTGCATCTCATTACTAAAGAAGAAAGATTGATGACACTGTTTTAGTGTTTTCTATTCTCTTTTTCCTCACCAGCAGTAAACACCAGATATGTGTGGATTGCACATAAACTGAAAATCATGTTGTAAAATAGAGAGATTCATGGAACATCTGTATACTTTGCCTATAAAAAGCAAGGGAAAATAGAAAGTAGAGATTTAAATAGTTCAAAATACTATTATTAGTATTTACTAATACTAATTTATTTAATTTAATTTTATTTAATTACTAATACTAATTTATTTAATTTAGATATTAACAAATTTAAATTATGATATTGGTATGATGGGTTGAATAATTGTCCCCTAATGTGTTCCCTTCAATCTCCACAATCTGTGAACATCACCTTATATAGCAACAAACCTATGAATGTAACTAAATTAAGGACCTTCAGATGGGGAGATTTTCCTGGATAATTATCTTGGATAATTCCAAGATTATCTTCTTTCCTGGATAATTACCCTAGATAATATCTAGGTTGGCCCTAAATATTCTCATAAGGGTCCTTATTAGAACAATATGGGGAAGCAGACATGAGCCAAGAAATACAAGCAGTCTACAGAAAGAAGCCTTAAGAGGCAAGGGAATGGACTCTTCCCTAGATTGTCCATATGAAACCAAACCTGCAAATACCTTGATTTTAGCCCAAACTAACTTCAGACTTCTGGCCTCCATAACTCTAAGTGAATAAATTTGTGTTATTTTAAGTCACCAAAATTGTTACAGCAATAACAGAAGACTAATGCTAATGGAATATTAGATTCAGATATACAAATGCAAACTGGAGCGCCTCGGTGTCTCAGTCAGTTAAGTGCCTCTCTCCTGGTTTTGGCTCAGATCCTGATCTCAGGGTTGTCAGATAAAGCCCTGCATCAGGATCCAAGCTCAGCATGGAGCCTACTTCAGATTCTTTTCCTCTGCCCTTCCCCCTACTCAAGCGCACACAACACGCATGCACACTCACGCGCGTGCTCTCTCTCAAATAAATAAAAATCTTAAAAAAGACCTGAAAACCTGTTTATCTATGAAGGCACTTGGAATTAAGTGATGCAAAGAAACTAAGAGAGGCAATTTTATACTACAGATTTGTCTAAAAAAACTTAAGTGTTTACTTGTCAGGTGAATAGGTTTTTCTGGGATGGAAGCAGCATTCTACCAGAGAATTCCGTGGCTCTGTGATGTGATGGTGAGGAAGCTGAGACAAGCTCAAGTAGTAAGAGAGGGGGTGAAAGATCTTCATATAAAATAGTAAGATAGAAGGTACTGGATATCACTGAAATTCTTGAAAAGTATAAGGCTCATCATGAGAAGAGTTACTCCATCCTTCTGAAAATGCGTCAAGAACAGTAATGAAAGTAACAGAAAGTGTTTCATGGAAGGACACAGCATTTAGGCTTCAGGAAAATTTGAGTCGTGGTACTGTCTTCTTCCCGGAAAAGAAATCCCTCAAATCTCCTCATTCTAGTAAACAAATCATTTTCTGCTGAATACCATTCCTCATTAAAAGAGAATTCAGCTTGCCCCATGATTTTTATACTGGCCCCATCTTCTCTAAAGCAATTTTTATCCAAACTTTCACCTTAATTCATCAATGGTTGCACATATATATCCTTTCAATCTAATTGTAGCCCTGTTAGGTCTTCATTAAAGATTTGGAATCACAGTTCATTGGGATTCCATGTCAAGAAGCCTCAGAAAGATTTCTTCTTCTGTACTCCTGGCCATTTTACCCACACATGTGCATATGGCAGACACTGGGCCAAAGGAGCCTGGTCCCTTTGTCAATGCTCTGCCTGATTAATTTAATCCTAATAATCTGAGGTCAGGTTTCTCATTTCCATTTTTGTCTTTAACTTTAAAAATTCCTCCAAACTGGGTCAAATAGAGTGATTTATTTAGTCTCTAACAAGTCTCTAACCAGTCCACCTCACCTCTGATAGTGCTGCATTTCAATCGCATCCATGTCTCCTCAACCAGTCCATTTCCTTTTTTTTTAAACCAGTCTATTTCTTAATAACCATATAAATATTTCAATATTCTGTCTTTTCCCATTCTCCTGTGAATCACCCTAATTTATAAAACAACTTTATAACTGATAAGAGGACTCTGAGACAACAAATCTGATATGGACATTTGGATGGTTGTGTGATTTTTACAGCAGTGATTTTACATGGAATGCCCAAGGAAGAGGTGCTCAGAGAAACACAGCATTTACCATGACCTGAATGAACATCTCCATCATCATAAAGCCAATCCAACATGGCTTATATTCCTGCATATTAGACACATCTGGGATGTTGCTTTGAAGATAGAGGAAGGACAATTCCCTTTCTTGCAGAAAAAACCCTTTACCATCACTATTATCTAGTTCACTAAGCTATCAGTCCTCCCAGGAACAATCTGCTCCTTCTGGTTCATGTGCAGTAATCCCTCTTATTCACAGTTTTGCTTTCTGTGGTTTCAGTTACCTGTGATCAACCTTGGTCTAGAAGCAGATGTTTCTCCTTCTGATGTGTATGGTCAGGGGTCAGTAGTAGTCGAATGCTGTGCCACAATGCCTATATCATTTATCTCACTTCATCTCACCAAATAGGTATCTTATCATCTCACATCATCACCAGAAGAAGGATGAGTACAGTACAATAAGATATTTTGAGAGGGAGAGAAAGATCACATTCACATAACTCCTGTCACAGTATATTGTTGTAACTATTCTATTTTATTATTAATTATTGCTGTTGATCTCCTGCTGATCTAATTTGTAAATTAAACTTTATGATAGGAATGTATGCATAGGAAAAAATACAGTATATATAGGGTTGAGTAATATCTGTGGTTTCAGGTATCCACTGGGGGTACTGCAATATATTCCCGCAAATAAGGGAGGACTACTGTATACCTATCTTATTGAACTTGACTATTCAGCAGTAAGCTCTGAACAGCATAAATGCAAACATTGTCCATAATGCAGCATTCAAACCAAGGACTTTGCTCTTTTTCTAATAAAATGTTCTTTTTTTGACCTTTAATTTGATCTGTTATTTTTAGTAGTTGTACTAGTAATATTTTATAAGTGAGGATTTTTCTTCTTCATTCTTTGAGCCTAGAGCTTTTTCAAAGTTCAATTTTAAAGGCACCTGGGGTGGCTTAGTCGGTTAAGTGTCTGCCTTTGGCTCAGGTCATGATCTCAGGTCCTGGGATCCAGCCCTACCTTGAGGCTCCCTGCTCAGGAAAGAATCTGCTTCTCCCTCTCCCTCTGACCCTCCCTCTCCCTCTACCTCCTGCTAGCACCCTGCATGCTCTCTCTTGTACTTGCTCTCAAATAAATAAAATACTTTTTTAAAAAAGTTCATCAATTTTAATAATTAAATTTTTCTTCAATTTTGTATACCCTGGCAACACCTAATCTGGACTGGATAATTTTTTTTTAAATCAACTAAAAGGATTTATTTATTTTTTTTTACAATTTTTATTTATTTATTTGACAGATACAGAGATATCAAAAGTAGGCAGAGAGGCAGGCAGAGAGAGGAGGTGAAGCAGGCTCCCCGCTGAGCAGAGAGCTTGATCCCAGGACCCTGAGATCATGGCCTGAGCTGAAGGGAGAGGCTTTAACCCAATGAGCCACCCAGGCGCCCCCAACTAAAAGAATTTAAAATGGTTACAGGGAAAGGGAAATGGGGTGGGGGCATAGGGTATGTCTTCAGCCTCGAAGAAATATATTGATTCAATGAATGGTGTCTCTATACAACTTTGATAAAAATTTTAAAAAGTTTTAAAATTAACATGAAAAACATTAAACACAATTGAGCTCCTACAGTCAGTCATACATGAGTTTGAATTTGTCTCCAACTTGCTAGCTGTATGACTTTTGTCAAAAATTTAGCATCATTGAGTCTCAGTTTCATCTTCTATCATATGTAGATGATAACTTCAAAGAGTTATGATAATAGCACATATTATGAGGCCAGGCAGAAAGTATTACAAAGGAGAGAACAGACTCTGTTTCCCGTCTGCAGGTAGGCCTATATGTCCATCACCCTTCTCACCACCATCCCAGAGTCTTGGAGAATGGATTTTTGTTATCTGTCTAGCTAATAGTTAATGTAAGCCAACAGTTAATAATGTAAGCTAATAGTTAATGTGTGAGGCACTATCTGTCTCAATGACCAGCCTAACTCCTTCTGTCCTCCTCTAGAATGTCATCTCCGGAAGGGCAGGGACTACTCTGTCTTCTTCTGGAGTGCCTGACAGTTTGTAGGTAACCAATAAAATTTGTTGAATGAATCAATGAATTAGGCAGTCTGACAGGGGATTCTATTGCCCAAATAACAATTTTTTTAATTTGTTTTTATTTTGGATAATTTTTTTTAAGATTTTATTTATTTATTCAACAGAGGGAGGCAAATTTCTTCTTGTACCATAAGTTTGCCATATTTTTTCTTTAAGATTTTATTTATTTATTTATTTGACAGAGAGAGAGATCACAAGTAGGCAGAGAGGCAGGCAGAGAGAGAGGAGGAAGTAGGCTCCCTGCCAAGCAGAGAGCCCGATGTGGGGCTCAAACCTAGGACCCTGAAATCATGACCTGAGCTGACGGCAGAGGCTTTAACCCACTGAGCCACCCAGGTGCCCTAAGTTTGCCATATTTTATGAGGTCAAAGTGTTTCTTCAGGTTCATTAGTTATAACAGGAATGTTAATTCTGTGCATTTTGTTCTACATACTTGACATGACTATTAAGTAATTGTGTATACATGATGTTAAGGAGATGAATGCACATTTGCCACTCTACAGAACTTGATATGTGTTCAATGACAAATTTTAATCTCATTAAAACTCTGATGAGGTTAAAATATAAATGTCCATTGCCATAACTATTAAAAGGTTGATTTATATCCTAAGGCACTTGTGGTTATCTATATTGTCATGCTCCTTATTTTATTTCTTTGTAGCCCCCAAAAGATTATTAATTAATCTTGTTTCTAGGTCCTGACATATTTGACATATGGTTGGCATTGTATATCCATGCAAATATATGCATGCATACAAATATATTCATTAGGTTATATAATACATTAACTATATTATATCTATATAGAAGGCTGCCTGACAAATGGACATGTTACACATATATGGGTGAAAAATTCACTTGTATTGTGTTAAACTAAAGAGATCTGGGACTAGCATTACCCTTATTTATATACACCACATGCTTGGAAAACTCTCTCACATGACTTAGCAAAGAAAAATTACAAGCCACATCACAAAAGTCACTAACTTTAACAAAAAAAGGAAAATCTGAGAGGCACCTATTAAAATAGACCTAATGGGGCACCTGGGTGGTTCAGTTGGGTAAGCAGCTGCCTTCGGCTAAGATGATGATCTCAGGGTCCTGGGATCAAGCTCTGTGTTGGGCAGTCTACCTCTCCCTCTCCCTTTCCCTTTTCCCCTCTCCCTGCTCATGTTTCTCTCTGTCTCTCCCTTTCTCTCAAATAAATGGATAGATAGATAGATAGATAGATAGATAGATAGATAGATAGATAAAATCTTTAATTAAAAGTAAAATAGACTTAATGGAGGTGACAGATAAGGACCTTTGGAAAGAATGAAGATTTTTTTTTTCTTAAAGATTTTATTTATTTGACATAGAGAGGGCTAGCAAGAGAGGGAATACAAGTGGGAGTAGGAGAGGGAGAAGTAGGCTTCCCACCTAGCAGGGAGCCCAACGTGGGACTTGATCCCAGGATGCTAGGGTCATGACCTGAGCCAAAGTGCGCCAAGAATGAATATGTTTAGTGAAATTGCATTTAATGGTAAAAGATCTTCTGGAATTGAAGATGAATAATATCCAGTCTGAATATTTAAATGAAAAAATAGAACTTAAAGTGATAAAGGTTATTGATGGAATTGTACTAGTGCTCTGAATGAAAACATAAATGAAAAAGCTCAGAGTAAAGGTGGACAACATGAGAAAAAGATAAACTAAGTTGTTTGATAATCCAAATGATAAGAATCCAGGTGAAAGATGAACAGAGTACTAATAATCTTACAGACCTTTGTATTCCATTGAATCTTAGTAGTTACAGATTGTAAGATAATTACTTTATTTACCTCTCAGATATATAAAAAAAGTGAAAACTGCTAAATAAAACTAAAGTATCTGGTTAACTAATATAGAAATTCAGATTTCTTCGCAGATGACATTATACTTTATATGGAAAACCCAAACACTCCACTCCCAAACTACTAGAACTTATACAGAAATTCAGTAATGTGGCAGGATACAAAATCAATGCACAGAAATCAGCTGCTTTCCTATACACTAACAATGAAAATATGGAAAGGGAAATTAGAGAATCGATTCCATTTACTGTAGCACCAAGAACCTTAAGATACCTGGGAATAAACCTAACCAAAGAGGTACAGGATCTCTACTCAAGGAACTACAGAACACTCATGAAAGAAATTGAAGAAGACACAAAAAGGTGGAAAAGCATTCCATGCTCCATGGATTGGAAGAATAGACATCGTTAAAATGTAATTGTTAAAATAGACATTGTTAAAATTCCACTGTTGGTAGGAATGCAAGCTGGTGCAGCCACTTTGGAAAACAGTGTGGAGATTCCTCAAGAAATTAAAAATAGAGCTACCCTATGACCCTGCTATTGCACTACTGGGTACTTACCCCAAAGAAGCAGATGTAGTACAAAGAAGGGCCACATATACCCCAATGTTCATAGCAGCAATGGCCACAATCGCCAAACTTTGGAAAGAGCCAAGACACCCTTCAACATACGATTGGATAAAGAAGATATGGTCCATATATACAATGGAATATTATGCCTCCATCAGAGAGGATGAATACTCAACTTTTGTATCAACATGGACGAGGCTGGAGGAGATTATGCGGAGTGAAATAAGTCAAGCAGAGAGAGTCAATTATCTCATGGTCTCACTTACTGGTGGAAAAACCTGGAGGACATCAGGAGAAGGAAAGGAAGGGTGAATTGGGGGAAATTGGAGGGGGAGATGAACCATGAGAGACTGTGGACTCTGAGCAACAAACTGAGGGTTTTGGAGGGTAGGGGGTGGGGTTGGGCGAACCTGGTGGTGGGTATTGAGGAGGGCACATATTGCATGGCACACTGGGTGTGGTACATGAACAGTGATACTTGTAACACAGAAAAAATAAAATAAAAGTATTTGGGAAAAAAAAAACTAGAAATTCAATTCCAACTTCCACCTTCTACTTCCTGTGTAATCTTTTTTGCAACAAGGATTTTCCTCTGTGAGATACAAATAGCAATATAATCTATCTCATAAGAAATTTATAAGAATTAAAAGTAATGAGATATGTAAAGTAGTTAATGCATTAGTCTAGAACATAAGATAACATAAGATGCATACAAAACTGTTGTTTCAGTTGTTATACACATATACACAAATGCTATATATATTTTTCTACCATTTTACCATATTTTTCTACCATTTTACCTACTGTTTACTTACCATTTTACCTCTACATGTATTTACATATATGTATATATACATATATATTCTATGTTATTTAATATAGAGTTAAAATCAAGCTAAGTATTCTTGGAAGCCCTGAGACAGTAGAATAATGGAATAATATTGGTGAGTAAAAAGAACTGGAATCCAAGAGGTCTTAAGCATGTCTCTGTGTAGATCATAAAAGCATATTTTTAAAGTTTTATTTAAATTCTAGTTAGTTAACACATAGTATAATATTAGTTTCAGGAGTAGAATATAGTGATTCATCATTTACATATAACAACCAAGGTTCATCACAACTGCCCTCATTAATACTCATCATCCATTTAGCCCATCCCCCACCCAACCCCCCTCCAGCAAGCCTACTTGTTCTCTATAGTTAAGAGTCTCTTATGATTTGCCTCCCTCTCTCTTTTTATCCCCTTCCCTAAGGTCCACCTGTTTTGTTTCTTAAATTCCACCTATGAGTGAAATCATATGATATTTGTCTTTCTCTAACTTGGTTCACTTAACATAATATACTCGAGTTCCATTCATGTCATTGCAAATGGCAAGATTTCATTCTTTTGGATGGGTAAGTAATATTCCATTATATATGTGTATACACACACACACACAGAGAACATCATATTTATCCATTCATCAGTCAACAGACATTTGGGCTCTTTCCATAATTTGGATATTGCTGATAATGCTGCTATAAACACCGGGGTGCATGTACCACGTAGAATTTATATTTTTGTGTCTTTTGGGTAAATAGCTAGTAGTGCAATTGCTCGATTATAGGGTACTTCTATTTTTAACTTTTTGAAGAACAGAGTGGCTACACCAATTTACATTCCTACCAATAGTTAAGAGGGCTCCCCTTTTTCTGCATCCTTGACAATATCTGTTGTTTTCCATGTTGTTAATTTTGGCTGTTCTGCATGTGTGAGGTGGTAACATATGATCTCTCAGGAAATATACATGTTTTGTATTTGAGAAACATAGTTGAGATAGAAATACAATAGAATTAAGGAGGAATCCCTTATATTTACTTCCATCTCTCTTGCTCTTCTCTTTAAACACCACACTAAAACTAATAGAGCAAAAACAAAACAAACAAGAAGCAAACATACAAAAGTTTCCAATCATAGATTCAAATTTACACATACTGCGACTCCAGTTAAGCAACTAAGTAGAAAAACACTTCACTGTATTATAGTCTCACTTGAAACACATGACCTCTAATCTCACATTTACTGTACTGTACTGCTTAGTCAGTCAACTATATTTTCCCTGAAATCTTTTTCATTATGCTTTTCAACACTTGATCCTTCATAATTTATTCTCGACTCATCGATCAGAGTGATGTTTTTATTTTTACAGAGAGATTAGAGACAGATTACACCACTTCTCTGTTTAAAACCCAAACCACTTTATCTGATGAAGTGAAATCCCATGCCTTACCAAAGCCTGCAAAACATGACCACTCTTCTCATTACTCACTGTGCATCATCAATGCTGGGCTTCCTGCTGTTTTCTGATTGTTCCAAGACTGTAGGGCATTTCCTTAGTACTCATTCCATCTGAAATGCCCTTTTCCCAGCTATTTATTCATATGACTCAATATTTCTGCTCAAATATCTTCCTCTTACAGGCTCCCTAACATTTCTCCCAACTACCTATTGTACAAATTGCTTTTCATTCCTTTACTATTTTCTTTAATAAAACTTAACATTATTTAAATTTAAGAAGCTTCTCAGTTTTCTTATTTATCATAATTTGTTTCACTAGCTTATTTTTCTTCTGGAAATAATTGCAGTCTTGAAAGTACTTGATTAAATCACATGTGATGATAAAGTTGGGCAAAAACAAATGATTCTATTATTCCATTTACCATAGGTGCATTAACAAGGTTGAGGAGCTAAGAGATTGAATAAGCCTTCACCCAAACAAAAGAAGTGGAAAAGTAGTTTTTTTTCTGCTTCACAGAAGTCATCTGAGAAGAATTAAAAGCCATTGAAAATAGTCTCCTAAATAATTTTTTAACAGGTTGATGATGAAAAAGTGTACATTAACTAATTCATGATTGACTCTGAAGTAATTGGATTTTATTACATCAGAAAACAATCTAGACCATTCATATGTCAAATAATTCTTGTAAAGCAGTATTAAAGTCAGTGATTCTGTATTAATTCCAAATTTAACATTTTTCAGATTTATATGTAAATTTATCATCAGTATTTCTTTTTTCCCCAAAGAAACTTTCTTCACAGAAGTTTTTTACAATAATATTTAATAAAATATATAATGCTAGATGAAAGGCAAAATAGTCCTTTGAGTATATCTTATATGCTATTAAAATACTGAGTAAAAACATAATTTTAAATAGGAGATATCTTCAATCAACTTGGTAGCATATTTCATGTTCTAGTTCTTTACTCACAGTTCTTCCGGATGAGAAAACAATTCTATTGTCACAGGTCCCTTAAGCCCATAAGCATGTCTTTTTTTGGAGGGGAGATGTGGGGAACAGAGAATATAATTTACAAGAATTGAAATAGGTCAGAGTCCTCTGAGGCATTCTGGAAATAGGAAAGTTTTATTTTTTTAACGAAGGATTTAAATATTACAAATTCTCTAAATTCTTTTGAGAACACTGGGCCTATGCAAGTCCTAATTTTCAATCCAGCCACATATTTAGCATAAAATAAAAAGATGCCATTAAAAAATACCATAGTCAGCCATTCCTAAGTGTATAACTAAATTTTTGCACTAGCTTACTGAGTTATTCCTGAAATGTCCATTTCTTATACTCGTAGTACTATGTATGTTTTTCTGTTACTCCTATTCGTCTGTATTTGACAAACTGGAGACATCTTGATATTGCTGAGAATCCATACACCCCAGATGGAAGTTGTCATTTTTGGCATTTCTGCTGACTTAATCTGCTCATCACGGAACATTTCTAATGTTGAGGCAGCTTCAGATTTACATACAGGATTATAAGTGCCAGACAAGCTAGCACCTATTGGAAGTTCTTATTTTTTTTCTCAAGGAAGAGACATTCTGAAATTCAGCTGTCCATATACAGTGAATGTAAAATGTCCCTTTTCCAAGTTTGATCAAGTTCGAGATACTTGGGTCAACCAAATCATAAAACCCTGAATAAACGAACACTTGGTCTCTTAGAAAAAAGTTCAGGTAAATTAACTGGCTAATTTTTCTTTTCTAGCATCTGGAATACTTTTATTGCCAGAATCAAGCTACATTCTGCTTAGAGCTCCATGAGGAGCCCACCAACCAGGAATAAAATGAGAAAGAGATGTTGGGAATGCTCGCAACAGAGAAAATCTAGCTCCACAGAAACCCTGTGGGAGAGTAGCACAGTCCAGCCTGACTGTGGCTCTGGGATCCCATCCTAGAGACTAGACTCAAGTCTTGGCCTATAGCCGTTGCCCACTTGGAGATGGCAGACCCAAGACTCTCCATCACCTGCTATTATAGGAAGATCTGGAAATCACCTCTGGACCCGAAAGAAAACTACCAGGGGAGCCCCAAGCCACTTAGCTCTCTCAGGGGCCCACTCAAGCTTCTGCGCTAGTCTCTGCAGACTAAACACCACTGAGCTGCCTGGTGGGAGTAGGTGCTGGGCAGGATGGGCAGGATAGTATTATCCTTCTCACTTTTGATTACATACATGATTATATATACAGAGAGAAATCACGGATATGTGGTCCATAGATATATGTATGTGTGTGAACTCCACATCCATTTTCCTATTTAACAAAATATTATATTTCACTTTTAATGGTAAAAGAATTGAAAAGAAGGAATTGTTGCAATTACTTTTTTTTTTCTCCACAAGCAGTGATGGTTTCTTAAATCCTTAAAGGAAAGTTAAGGAGAAAATACTGGAGTATTATTAGGAATTTAAAGTCAATTCTGTTTCATTAATATAAACTATATTTCTATTTAAACTACACAGATTAAAGCTGTATTATGAAAGAAGCTGAGATAATCCCTCTAAATTCTAGATTCTTTCTATTTCATACCCTAATTTTGTTTCCTCTATTATTTATATATATGCTTATGGCTTATCTAATTTTCATTCTTCTTCAATGATAATTTCTTAAATTGTTTATCTCACTTCTAGAGTCAAGTTGAAATGTTTACTCTTCTGTCCAAATATACAAAAAATATCTGGATTTCTTTATCATTTATAACAAAGCTCAAATTTCCAAAGAGGGCTCATGCTCACTCTTAACAGAACATAACTTTTAAACAATTTACCAATTAAAAGTAGATTAGCATTTTCTTTCCTTTTTTTTTTTTTTTAAAGATTTTATTTATTTATTTGACAGAGAGAGAGAGATTACAAGTAGACAGAGAGGCAGGCAGGGAGAGGAGTAAGCAGGTCCCCGCCAAGCAGGGAGCCCAATGCGAGGCTCAATCACAGGACCCTGAGATCATGACAGGAGCCAAAGGCAGAGGCTTTAACCCACTGAACCACCCAGGTGCCCCAGATTAGCATTTTCTAACATAAAACAGTTTCTTTAAATTAAATACATTTGATTTTTGGATATACCCGGTGAATTAAAGATTCAAAGTTGTCATCAAACCTCATTCTACTCCATTCAACAGGAATTTCTCTGATTTTTCCAGTCCTCTATAATTACTGGATATAATGGGAAGTTTATATAGTCTCAGAGCAGCAGATGAATTGTTCCTTATCTTTCTGTCTGTCCTACAGAACTTCACTGATATCTCCGGTTGAGTCTTATTCAAAGGCACCTACTACGTAGCTTATGAGGAACACTCCTTGTCTGGCTCTCAAATAAAAGGAGGGTTCTCCCCTTTCTCACTGAGTTCTGCACGGGAATACTCAGTTGTATCCTCTGCAAATCACTAGATGATTTGTTTCCTTGTGGTCACATTCTAAATCAACTAGGCACGCACAGGAAATTAAAAAAAAATAATAGCATCACCATTCATCTTTAGGTGCTTTATGGGCACTGATTCAACCTCAGTTATCCCTATGCTTGAAACTAACAAAAACATGGTTTGTTCCCACCAGAAGTTCGTTTAATTTTAAAGACACAGCACATACTAGAGAAGTAGAATATTAGAAAAAGATATATGATTCTTTTGGTAAATTAAAAAAGAAGACGAATATATCTATAGACAGAAACACATATTTTTAATATAGGGCTACATATGCTTGCGTAAGCAAAATGGAAATCAAGGACACGCTCTCTTGGTACAATGGCATACCTGACAATACAATTATACTTTATATTTTTTATTAGGTGGTTTCTTACGCCAAAATACTCTGCTTTTATATTAAGAAAAATATTAAATGGGAAATATTTTAATATATACCTAAGTATAATTTGTGTATTGACTGAGATGGCTAGTAGCATTCAGTCAGAAAAAAAACTTTTTATATTCTTACTGATGTCTTTTTCTTCCAGACTCTGGGTCCACATCTATTTTATAACTTTTATAGAAATATTCAGGAACAAAATTCCAGTTCACTTTGATAACAAAACATAAATGTCTTATTGAAATAAGGATTAATTCTCTCTTTTATGATCTATTTTGGATGTGTAAATCTTTAATTTGAAAGGGAAAGGGGAGTCTGGCTCCCCTTGAAAACCTATGTATAATTTTTCAGGAAGGATCACAGGTAATAACAAAGTCTTAATCTGGCAGGCCTCTTAGGAGAGAGCTGCCTTCCCCATACCAGACTTAGTGTACAGCCAAGGCATTGCAGTTTCTAAAAAGAGTTGTAGTTAAGGACGATGGACATCCCTCTGGCCAGTCATTCTCTTTGCACATTTACATTCCTGACCCAGGCATGTTTATTTTTATGTTCCTTTATCTGATGCCTTGAGCAGAAATCTTCTGTCCCCTCATTGAGGCCCTCTCAGTGGAGGGATGAGGGAGAAAGCTTGGAGACAATTTTCCCCACTCTCACTCAAAACCTAGTATTTTTCTACACCTGTCCTTCCCTTTATACTCCTCTCAAGCTCAGGGTCCCTAAAACTTCTGGAGCCTTTTGCTCAGGGCTCCCTCAACAGTTGGACGACCACTCCCATGCCTGTGCTGATCCACCTGATCCCCCTCCACCTCAGCACCGTTCCATGCAGGGAAATAGAAAAATATGAGTTTGGGCTTTCTTAAATTTTAGACTCTTGCTTATACCATATCAGCAAATGATTAGACTTAACTCTATCATCTTTGGTTTATTGCTTTAATTAGCTACTCTGACACCTGGCAACTCAGCTAGCTCTCTCTTCTTTCCAAACTTAGCTGAGCTCCTGACAGGTGGAAACATAGGATTCTTCTTTTTCACTCACAACAAGATATGAATTTGAAATTGTACAAAGTTAGGGTCAATGAAGAGAGGAATTAGAGAAAAGTTGCTAAACTGTTATGGCTACTGTGGGTAAAATCTAAAAGTTCATTCTGGGTGTGGCAGAGATACAAAAGTTATTTTGAATAATTTCCAATCCTGAAGTCCCAAGAAGAATCCCCTGCAACACATGCACACACACACACACACACACACACACACACACACACAATCACACTACAGTGACCCTCTTGGATCAAGTCCCTTTGTTCATGACTGACTGGCTCCATTCCACAGATCTCTTTGGAAAATACTTCTTATGTCACCATTGCAGTATCTTTTAAACTACTTCCTTTCACTACAGATCATTTCAATCTGCCTCTTACCTTTAGGATGTTTATTTGTTTGTTCATTTGTTTGTTTAAATCACTAAGGAGGGGGCGCCTGGGTGGCTCAGTTGGTTAAGAGACTGCCTTGGGCTCAGGTCATGATCCTGGAGTCCAGGGATCGAGTCCCACATCCGGCTCTCTGCTCTGTGCGGAGTCTGCTTCTCCCTCAGATCTCTCCCTCTCATGCTCTCTCTCTCTCTCATTCTCTCTCTCTCTAATAAATAAATAAAAATAAAATTTAAAAAAATTAAATCATTAAGGAGTCTGGTGACCACATACTAGAGTTTCTGCATAAAAATCTTGAAAATCCTTTGATGTAACTTAAAGGATAAGAGAGGAAAAACACAATATCCAAGTCCAGTGCTATACAAAGAATTCCCCATTACTAAGTTTCTGATCAATTCCTTACCATTCCTCTATATTTCCTTGAGGTTTACAATGGACTATGAATCACCAGACTGTTTTGAGGTGGTTTCTTGTCTGGTTTTACATAAATCTCCTAGAAGTTCAGACCCACACCTCTTTATTTTTTGAGTTTTGATGCCTCATCAGAAACAGAAGCCAGAAAATATATAAATTTTATATTGAACATATAACTTCATATTTATACAAAAAAACTGCAACATCAGACATTATAGTTCTCATTACATATCCCCATCAATTTAGGGAAACTAGGTCTATATGAGCTGAAGAGTTATTTTATTCGCCTTCAGAGTAAAAAGGAAATGAATTTTAAAAACCTTAAAATTTTACCATTGTGATGACTGAACTCATAAAAAAATTATTATGCCATGATTCACTGAAGATCTTAGAAATACATTAAATAATTCAAGACCATTTTAAAAGCTAACAGAGAACTCATTCTAAGAGATCTATTTCCCAGGCTTATATTAAAATGAATATTTTAACATTTTCATATCTATTTAAGAATGCATTTTAAAAGAAAATATCAGGGGATTTTTCCCAGAGGGCTTAACCTTAAAAATTATCTTCAAATTAAGCAAGAAAAATGTACAAATATGACTTGTTTTTATAGATCTGTTCATGTGTTTATCAAATGCCTGATCTAGTTATAATCCCACTATGCAATATATAACAGAACAATAGCCTGACCTATGCTTTAAATATCTGGTATTGATAATGGTATGATTCTGTATAAATTGGCTTATATTAATTCCTATTTTAAATTCTATCAACTTATATAAATGTATATTGTTTATATGTAACTATATTTTGAAGAATATATAAACAATGTGTGTGTACCTCTACATACAAACATATACACAAAATTTTTGGTATTATCTTTATATAATTAAACTTAGAAAATATAAAATCATTAGGCCATAGAATCAGATATGTAAGAACATGATACCTTCTAGCATCACCTAAGAATAAATTTAATAAAATTATTTGAAGCTAGTTGACTTCATTAACATTGAAATAAGTATAATAACTAAATAAACAAACTGGAAGGTGAAAGCAAATACGTATCTATCAGAAAATTATTTAGCACAATCAATAAGGTTTATATCACATTCTTTATTTCCTCCAAGAAAAAACGATAACCCAGTTAAGTGACAGATGTGACCTCTATCCAGCATTTTAGTGTTAAATAAGATTCTTAGGTGACATGATAATTTAATGATATTTATTTAGTGATTAAAAATGTAGGCTTTAAAGGGAATATTTACAAAATGGCATGAGACTCTGAAAATGATTAAATATGTGACACTGAGTAATTTCTGTTTTCTTTAAGCTTTAGAATCCTATTAAATGGGGATGATAAAAGAACATTACATTATGTATGTATATACATATGTAGATATATGGATATGCATGTGCATAGATACACACACACACGTATTTTCCACATTTTACCTCCTTCATGAAGCCACGATCTACATTAAATGTCTAAGCTCTTTAGTTGTAATATAGCTGTTAACCATATACGGAATCAGGATTTTCAACGTCTGAAGCTGACACTGGAACGACCCCTGTTTTATCTCTCCACTAATACAGTGGTACAGGCCACATGTGACTTTTGAATACCTAAAATAGGACAAATTCAAACTGAGATGTACTGTAATTATAAAATACATACCAGGCTTTGAAGACTTATTACAAAAATATTTCACTAATAATTTTATTTTAATTAAGCATGGAGATAATATTTTGGGTATAGTTGGTTAAATAAAATATATTATTAAAACTAATTTCACTTATTTTTTTAACTTTTTTAAAACTGTGGCTATTATAAAACTTAAAACCAAAAATCTGTATTGCTTTATATTTTTATTGATAGATGCTAAATATTTTTCACTTTGGCTTATTGTTTGTGCCCCTTAATTTAATATTGTTTTGAAATAGATTTTACATAGTTGCTGAAATTGTCAACTAATTAGCAATGCATTTGGACTAACAATGAGTAATGTCTTGAAGCTAATACATAGCATTCTCCAATTAATTTTATATTTTATGTCAATGTTAATTATACTGTCAGTTTTTATTATAATAATTGATGATATAAAGAATAGTTAAAATATGTTCTCAGGAGTATTATATCCAAATTTTCATTATGTTTTACTTAAGCTGATATATGGCAAATCATAAAATGTAAATTATAACGCATATTTAAGTCATGTTTCCAAGGCAGCTGTAAACCTTTGATTTTAAGCAAAATTTGAAATATATGGCAATCACTTCCATAATAACTTCCTAAATTAGATTTGATTATTGGCTCATTAACGTTCAATTCTAGCTTTGTAATGAAGAGAAAAAAATCACCAATAGTAAGAATATGAAATACAGAGTAAAATGCAGAATATAAAGAATAAATAAAAAGCTTAAGGAACTTGGAAATTTACCATTACACAACCACGAAAATAAATGAAATAATTATTTTAAGTCACAAATTCATAAACACTAATAAGTAAATGAAAAATTTAAAATAATATGCCACATATCAGGTAAATCCTAAATATCTGTCATTTGACCTTTTATTTTGTATTTATTATGAACACTGTCTTCATTTATTAAAAAGTTTTAGCCTACTAAGAACATGCTTTAATTTTTATTTCTTACATGCAATCACGTGACAGTTTAAATGCAAAGCCATTGAAATAGAATCTAACATTTAAATGAAAAATGTGTATAAGAAAATTTCAATTTTTTTTAAAGATTTTATTTATTCATTTGTCAGAGTGAGAGCATGCACACAAGTAGGGGGAATGGTAGGCAGAGGGAGAAGCAGGCTCCCTGTTGAACAAGGAGCCCAATGTGGGACTCCCATCCCAGGACCCTGGGATCACGACCTGAGCTGAAGGCAGACGCTTAACCAACTGAGCCACTTAGGCATCCCTCCATTGTTTTTAATGACTTGCCAAACATCAAAAATATATTTGAGACTTCCAAGGAAGATGGAAGTATAGGAAGACTCTAAGCTCACTTCATCCTATGGATACAACAAGAAAACATCCACATCAATGTAAATAACCCAGAAAAGGACTTGAAGATTGGCAGAAAGACTCTCCACAGCTAAATGTGGAGAAGAGGCCACATCTAATGTGATAGAAAGGGCAGAAATGCAGTCAGGAGCTAAACTGACTTACAGATTGTCCATGGGAGGAAAGAACACTGTGAGCACTAATTGGTGAGGGAAACACACACTTATACCAGGCACCCAGGCACAGGGAACCCACATGGGTAAGGCAAATCCTTATAACATCTGGTTTGAAAACCAGAGGGGCTGAATTTCCAAGTTCTTCCAATCAGAGGGGTTTAACACCTGGAATTTTAAAAATTAGCAGGCTCAGCTTTGGGAGAGCCTGGATATTAAAGTCCCTCCATGATGAGAGAGCACAACAAACAGCTCCCCTGAAATACAGCATAGAAGCAGCAGTTTGAAAAATGCCTGAAATATATGGGAGGGAGATTCGTTTTCTAGTCTCAGAGATGGGCCTAGAAGGGCAGGGATCCTTGGGAGACTTCTCCAAGAACACAAGAGCTGGGAAGTGTCATTTTCTTCTCTACAACCCCCAGCCTAGACAAACAGACACCTGTGGGAATGAGCCCAGAGCCAATACTCACTACTAACTAGCTAACAGCCCCCAAGTCCTGGAGTTTTCCTACGGACATGCCCGTTCCAGCCAGTCCTCTACTCCAAGTCCTCTTCCCACAGCAGACCTGCACAAACCTTGCTAACACTGTGTGCCCTGCTCCTGCATTCTTTTCAGAACTGACCCTTCTAATGTGCTTTTGGCTGGACCCAATCCAAAGAAGTACCATAAGCCTAGCAGGGTGCAAGTAGCCCTGAGGGGGGCCAGCACTCCAAAGTGCCTCCTTTAATGGAGAAAGGGCTTTAAATGTCAGTGTCTGACTCTGACACCAGCAGTAGACTTGGGGAAGACATCTGGTCTACTACAGGCCTTAACCACCAAAAAAAGCTTCTCAGGGGATAACACAAGGTAAATACCCTGCAGTTTGTTGCTACCCTATCTCTGGCAAATGCCTGATTTGACTCAATTCAAGACCAAAGTGACCCATGACTGGCCCACAAAACAACACAGGGACCAAACCCTGCCTACAACAAGCAAAAAGAGCCATTATATGTGACTGCTCTGAAGGTAAACATGGTTCAGCCACATGAGTAAGGTACACATAACATACCTAGAAGATAACCCAGAAGAGCCAGGTTCTGATGAGCAGGGGACATTAAATGATGGGGCTGCCCTATAGGACCTCTTTCTCATAAGCCCACTACTTTTAAGAGCAGGAAACATAACTGAAATTCCTAAGAGAAATTTAGACAAAATGAGAAAACAGAAGACTATGTCCCAAATGAAAGAACAAGACAAAATCATAGCAAGGAACCTAAGCAAAACAAATACAGTAATATGCCTGATAGACAATTTAAAGTAATGATCATAAAGACTCACTGGGCTTGAGAAAAGAGTGGAGGACCTTAGTAGGACCCTTAACAAAGGAGATGGAAAACAGATGAAAAACTCAATAATTGAAATTAAAAATCCACTAGATGGGGGGGTGCCTGGGTGGCTCAGTCATTAAGCATCTGCCTTCAGCTCAGGTCATGATCCCAGGGTCCTGGGATCAAGCCCCACATCAGGCTCCCTGCATGGTAGGAAGTCTGCTTCTCTCTCTCTGACTCCTCCTGCTTGTGTTACCTCTCTCACTGTGTCTCTCTCTGTCAAATAAATACAATCTTAAACAAACAAACAAATAAATAAATAAAAACCCACTAGATGAAATAAATAGTAGACAACAAAAAGAAAACAAAAAACAGAGGAATGGATCAATGACCTGGAGGACAGAGTAATGGAAAGCAATCAAGCTGAACAGGAGAGAGAAAAAAATACAAAATGAAAATACATTAAAAAGAAAAGAAAATAGATTGAAGGAACTTAGTGACACTATTAAGCATAATAACATTTGCACTATAGGGATCCCAGAAGGAAAAGAGAGAAAAATGGTGGTAGAATATTATTTGAAGAAATGATAAAGTAGCAAAATGTCAATAAATACATACCTATGAATAATTACTTTAAATGTAAGTGGACTAAATGTTCTAATCAAAAGACAAAGGGTGACAGAATGTATATAAAAGCACGGCCCATCCATATGCTGCATATAGAGACTCATTTCAGATCTAAAAACATCTGCAGATTGAAAGTGAAGGGAGAGAAAATCATTTATCATGCAAATGGAAGTGAAAAGAAAGCAAAGGTAGCAATACTTACATTTGGCAGTATAAACTTTAAAAGAAGGATTGTGACAAGAGACAAAGAAGGACACTATATAATTATAAAGGGAATGTTACAACAAGATGATATAACAATTGTAAATAATTATGTACCCAACATGGGAACACCCAAATGCATAAAGCAGCTAATAACAAACATAAAGAAATTAATCAATAGTAAGTAATACAATAATAGTAGGGAACTTTAATACCCCCTTATATCCAAAACAGAAAATCAACAGCAGTTTTGAATGACACATTGGACCAGATAGCTCTAACAGGCATAATCAGACATTTTATTGTAAAACAGGGAAATACACATTCTTTCCAAGTGCACATGGGACGTTCTTCAGAATAGATCACATATTAGAAGGAAGTCTCAAAAAATTTAAAAAGACTGAAGTCATACCATGGATCTTTTCCAACCACAATGCTATGAAACTAGAAATCCAACACAAGGAAAAAAATCTGGAAATGACACAAATACATGGAGATTAAATAACATGTTGTCCAACAATCAATGGGTCAAACCACAAAATTAAAGAGGAAATAAAAAAAATACATGGAGACAAATGAGAATTAAAACACGGTGATCCAAAATTTCTGGGATGCACCCAAACTGTTCTAAGGAGGAAGTTTATAGCAATTCAGGCCTACCTCAAAAAGGAAGAAAAATCTCAAAATTTTAAAGGAGTTGGAGAAAGAACAAACAAAAAGCAAAACCAATAGGAGTAAAGAAGCAATAAAGATTAGAGCAGAAATAAATGAAATAGAAACAAACAAAAAAACAGAAAAGATCAATGAAGCCAGGAGATTGCTCTTTGAGAATATTAACAAAATTGACAAACATTTACCCAGGTTAATGAAAAAAAGTTAAGCAAAATCAGCAATGAAAGAGGAGAAATGACAACTGACACCACAGAAATACAAAGGGTTATGAGAGAATATTATGAAAAATTATATACCAACAAATTTGACAACCTAGAAAAAAATGAGTAAATTCCTAAAAACACCTAATCTAACAAAACTAAACCATTAAGAAATAGAAAATTTGAAAGACCTATTACAGCAATGAAATTGAATCAGTAGTCAAAAACTCCCCAAAAAGAAAAGTCCAGGACCAGATGGCTTCACAGATAAATTCTACTAAACATTTAAAGAGTTACTACCCATTCTTCTCAAACTATTCCCAAAGATAGGAGAGGAAAGAAAGCTTCCAGATTCATTATATGAGGCTAGCATTACCATTACTTTGATCCCCAAACAAGATAAACACACTACAAAATAGAGAGAACTACAGGCCAGTATCTCTGATAAAGAAAGACACAAAAGTCCTCAACTGAATACTAGCAAACTGAATTCAACAATATGTTAAAAAAAATCATTCACTATAATTAAGTGGGATTTATTCCCAGTATGCAAGGGTGGTGAACTACAGGCCCGTATCTCTCATAAACATAGACACAAAAGTCCTCAACAGAATACTAGCAAACTGAATTCAACAATATGTTAAAAAAAATCATTCACTATAATTAAGTGGGATTTATTCCCAGTATGCAAGGGTGGTTCAATATTTACACATCAATCAATGTGTGACATCCCATCAATACAAGAATGGACAAAAACCATATGATCATTTCATATGGTTCATTATAGACTCCATTCATGATAAAAACCCTCAACAATGAGCGTTTAGAGGGAAGATACCTCAACACAATAAAGGCCTTATATAAAAAACCCACAGATAACATCATAGTGAAAAACTGAGAGCTCTTCCCCTAAGATCAGGAACAAAATAAGGATGTCCACTTTCACCATACTTATACATTCAACATAATACTGGAAGTTCTGGCCACAGCAATCAGATAAGAAAAAGAAAAAAGGTATCAAATTGGTAAGGAAGTAAAACTTCTATTATTTGCAGATGACATGATACTATACATAGAAAAATCTAGACTCTACCACAAAACTACTAGAACTTATAAACAAATTCACTAAGGTCACGTATAAAAACAAATATACTGAAATCCATTGCATTTTTATACACTAATAATGAAATAGCAGAAAGAGAAATTAAGAAAACAATCCTATTCACGTCAAAAATAATAAAATACCTAGGAATAAATTTAACCAAGGAAGTGAAAGACACATACTCTGAAACTGTAAAATAATGAAAGAAATTGAGGATGACACAAAGAAATGGGAAAACTTTCCATGCTCATGGATTGGAAGAAAAAAATACTGTTAAAATGTTCATACTACCCAAAGCAATCTACAGATTTAATGCAATCCCTATCAAAATACCAAAAGCATTTTCATAGAAATAGAACAAATAATCCTAAAATTTGTATGGAACTACAAAAGACCTTGAATGGCCAGAGTAATCTTGAAAAAGAAGAATAAAAGTGGAAGTGTCACTATCCCAGATTTCAAGATATACTATAAAGCTGTAGTAATCAAAACACTAAAGTACGGGCACAAAAATAGACACATCAACCAATGCAACAGAGTAGAGAGCCCAGAAACAAACCTACAATTAATCTTTAACAAAGGAGTCAAGAATATGAAATGAGAAGACAGTCTCTTCAACAAATGGTGTTGGCAAATCTAAACAGCTATATGTTAAAGAATGAAACTGCACCAACTTCTTGACCATAAACAAAAAATAAACTCAAATGGATTAAAAACCTAGATGTGAGACCTGAAATTATAAAAATTCTAGAAGTGATCAAAGGCATGATTTCTCAGATGTCAGCATAGCAGTATTTTTCTAGATAAGTCTCCTGAAACACAGGAAACAAAAGCAAATAGTCTATTGGGACTACATCAAAATAAAAAGCTTCTGCACAGCAAAGGAAATGATCAACAAAACAAAAAGACAATCTACTGAATGGGAAGAGATATTTGCAAAGAACATCTCTGATAAAGGGCTAGTATCCAAAATATATAAAGAACTTATACAACTCAACATCCAAAAAACAAGTAATCCAATTAAAAAATGAGCAGAAGACATGAACAGACATTTCTCCAAAGAAGACATACAAAAATGGTCAATAGACAATAGACAAAGTCTCTGCTCTTGAGAATCTTGCCAGGCCAATGAGTAAATAAGAAGGCAGTTGTTGATATGGTTAATGACAAAGATAAAATTGTCTTTTGTAGCAGAGAGTTAATGGTGACCAGTATAGCTAGGGTGGCCAGAGAAGATCTCTGAAGAAAATGATGTCTAAGTTAAAATCTGAATAGATAGCCTTGTCAAAAAAAATTTTATTTGAAGTTATAAGCAGGTAAATGAAATAAGTCTTTTAAGGTAGACCAGATACTATTAAAGGTCAGCTATGATAATTCAAAAAAATCTGTGAAAATTCAACTGAACATTACTAGTAATATTATTAATTATTTTATAAATGGTCAGGAATAGTTGCTTGATTGCTTTTTCTTAAGAAAGATGCCTTAAAAAAAAAAAAAAGAAAGATGCCTTTAGTTGTTATTAGGAGTAAGAAGAATATGTTCAACAAAAATTCATCATTGACATCAATATTTCCTCAATATTGTAAGGAAACTTGAGGAATGATTATGTAAAATGAAATATCAGAGATTCAAAAAATATTGCTCAAACTACATGAAACTAGTGATGTGCTCTATGGTGACTAACATAGCATAATAAAAAAATTGATTTTAAGGTAGTAATTTTGAAGCTGCCTTCTACCAAATGAGCATTTGTAAAGGTTAAATCAGATTTTTCATGCAGTATGCCAAATAAAACATGTAATTATCTCTAAGTAGAATACATATGTTATCAATAGCCTTCTGTTATCCAGTTACCATTCTAACCCAGCAGATACTCATGCACTACAGCGTTCTAAAGAATAGAAAAAGAAAGGAAGTTATTCAATATTATTTTAAAAGGCTGTTTTAAGCCTAATAGTAAATCTAATAGTAAGATGCGATAAAAAAAAGAGACAAGAAAAAATAATCATTATATATTCTTTCTTGTGAGCATAAAATATTTAATGTAAAATATTATTTAAAAATTCATATATGGGACAAATAACCATAAAAGTATATAACTGTACACTAACACCACATATAGTAACACAGATAAATCATAGACACATAATATTTAGTTTTAAAAAATAGAGACACAATAGAGTGATGCTGTATGATCCCATTTAAGTTTAACTACCTGCAAAACTAATTCACGGTGTAGGAAGTGAAGATAATGGTAACCTTGGTGTGGTACTGACTGCTAGTGGGACCCCTATACTACTTATTTTTTGTTCAGAGTTTAGTTGCATGGGTGTGTATATTTAAGGCTGGATATGAGAATTTTGGTAAAATTGGGAGTTGAATGGGTATGCAGAAAGGCAAAATATCCCATTTAAAAGCCTAGAGGTATGAAGTCTCATGTTAACATACATTGCAATAGTTCAAGATATCTGCAATATCAAGTGCAAATGATGACAAAATATGAAGGAGTGGTAGTTGTTTAAGAGAGTTGTTTAAACAAGGAAGAGTGGTTATCTCTTCCTTTCTATGTTCACATGGCACACTCCCTCTCAGTTCATTCAGATCTTAACTCAAATGTCTCCTTACCATAAAGACTTTCACTATTATCTTAGTGAAAGAAATAGACTTTCACTATTATCTTATAACCTTACCATAGTTAACTTTCACTATTATCTTACAACTAGGATTGTAATTGTAGAATCTGCTTTAGTTTTTCTTCATAACATCTATCACTTCAGTAAATTATATATATTTTTTCATTTGATCCATGCTTCTCTCCCATTATAGAATATAAACTCAATGATGGCAGGGAAAGTGTCCTTCTTCTTCATCACTATATCCTCAGGACCTAGAATAGTACTTTGACCAGTGTAGTGCTCAATAAATATTTATTGAATGAATGAGTGAATGACATTGAAGTGCTAAAGGGAGCCATCTTAATAGAGAGGTCTATGGATTTATAAGGAAGATAAAATTTATTCATTAGGAGATTGATATTGAGGCTTCTAGAGTCTATTCTGAACTCCCTATCTCAGCAACTTCCAAAGATAAAATGTGAAGACATAAATTTCAGCCTTTTATTTTACTGCATTACTGATGATTCTGTTCATGCAGAACTCATTGATAACCTATTGCATTTATTACACCCTGAAAGAATAGCATAGTGTATTAACTCTTTGGTGCTAGAAGGTATGGGACAAGTAAATCCAACTTTGTTTTTTAAGATTTTATTTATTTATTGGAGACACAGAGAGAGAGAGTACACAAGCTTGGAGGAGGATTAGAGAGAGGGAGAAGCAGACTCCCGGCTGAGCAGGAAGCCCGATGTGGGGCTTAATCCTAGGACCCTAAGATCATGACCTGAGCCAAAGGCAGACGCCCAAATGATTGAGCCACCCAGGTGCCCCTAACTCCCACTTTTGAAATTAATATATAAATACAATTCTCAGGGAGTATGGGTGGCTCGGTCAGTTAAGCTTCCGACTCTTCATCTCTGCTCAGGTCTTGATCTCAGGGTTGTGACTTCAAGCCCTGTGCTGGGCTCCATGCTGGGCATGGAATCTACTAAAATAAACAAACAAACAAACAACAAATAAAATTCTCACTTACACCCTGAAACACAGGAAACAAAATATAAGGAAAATTACCAGTATTTATCCAAATAGAAGGAGTCTATTTATACAAAATATCATATGTCAGTTTCATATTTAGCTATGTTTTACATGCTCAGTGACTTTTCCCAATCGAGTATGTGAATAGCAATAATTCACAATTTTAACAATTTCATAAGCTCCTAACTTTTGCTAATGAGTGTGGAAGATAAAACAGAATTTCTACTAATACAGAATATACATAAATTGGGAAAAATACTTGTTGACATATGTCAAGATGCAGGGAAGATTCATTTGAATCATTCAATATGAGTCTGGAGAAATAAGAAGCTATATTTATCTAAGGAATCAAAAAAATTTCATAAAGGACAAAAGATGAGGTAATTCTGAAGGATATTTTCACAGAAAAAAACTGAATGAAATGAAATAGAGTTCTATATGATAATCAGAAAGTAATTCAATTTGAAATAATTTTCTTGTAAGTAAGAGGCAGAAGCTAGAGAAGGTAATGGGACAAGATTCCAGACTAAGATGGTATATAATGATGCTGAAATTTTAGATTTATCGTATTAGCATGAAAAAAGCCATGCTTTTGCCATATTGATTTCATAAAATTATGAATTTTAGAAGTAAGAGACAATAGAGAGAGACTATTTGGAACAGTCTCAGCTACAGTTAAACAAAGAGTATGAAGGTAATAGGTCCTATTCTTTCCTCGACTGTCATAATCTTTTTAAGTATATACACCATTTATTTTGTAGAATGCTAATCAGTTTAAATGCGTTTGATATTTTCTTCTGATTTTATTCAGGGTGTGTATACGTGGCAGGAATATCACAGCAGTTATGCTGGGTTCTCAACTGCATACAAACAGATGGTTTACAGCTTCAATTTGTCCCGGTACTGATGAAGTTCATTTTGATTACTTCATTAAGATGGAGACTGACATACTTTTCCATTATGAACTTATCCTTATTTCCCTTCTGTAATCAGTTATTTTGTGGAAATACACCATGTAATTGTATAATATTTTGTCCCTTATCAAACTTAAATTTGTTCATTATTTAGATCAGATTTATGTCTTTATAGTTTATGCAATGAATTATAACTTTTGAAGATGGCTATTTTTATGTTCTAGCTTAAATTATCCTTGATTTGACCAATGGTAACTATGTTACCATTCTATGTCCTTTTATATGGAATCATTCTCTGAGCACTTTTTTTGGAACACTTTCTCACTTTCTGGAAGAACAAGATGCTTTAGACTCATTTTGTACTTTCATTGTCCGGACCTCAGATCAGACATTATTCCAAAGTGTCCTCATTTATTTAGTGAAAAATGTCACAGAAGGTGAGAGTTATGTGCTAGGTATGTTGGTATACTTATTATCTTTAAAGTGCTATTATTCCATCTTGGTAGACAGAACTAAGCAATTTTTGTATGTAATATTGTAATAAATACATACATCTATGTCTATATTTATTTATCCATCAATACATCTACTTGTCAGTTGAAAACCACAAGTTCATACGGATCTCCAACTCTAGTCCAGCACCACAGAGTACATTTTATTCTCTGTTTCTATCTACTGTCTCTGGTAGTAAGACACCTTGGTCACACTGACAATATATTTCTCATTTAATCAATAATCCATATATAAAAAATCTCCTACCTTCACTGGGGCCCTTCTCCCCTGCACAAATGCTATTGTCTTCCTAGTTAAACTCTCACATCCCACACTGTGTTGCACTACCAGGTAAAAGATATCTTCTCCCCATCTAGGCTCTTATACTCTGGGATAGGCTAACCTTCTCAGAACTAATAAGTTTTTCAATCTCTCTGTGGATCAAAACCCTGTATGAACATCTTTCTCACTCTGAGCTGAGCCTTTATTTTTCTTGAATGCCATCTCCACCTATCTCATGATCTAATATCCCACCACTGAGCTTTAAGTTTGGTAGATATGAAAATTTCTTTAAAAAAAAATATTTATTTATTTGAGAGGGGAAGGAGGACCAGAGAGAGAGGGAGAGAATCTCAAGCAGATTCCCTGCTAAGTGCTGAGCCTGACATGGGGCTTGCTCCCCCAACCCTGAGATCATGACTTGAGCTGAAATCAAGAGTTGGACGCTTAACCAACTGAGCCACCCAGGCACCACACAAATGAAACTTTGTACCATACTCCTTAGCTCTTTAGACTCCAAAATGATGCAGCCAACTTTAGCATGCTATCTCTTAATCCTCTATCTATATGAATTACAGCCCTATGCTATCTTCCTATATCATTAATAATTTTCCTGTAGTATTTTATCTTCTTTTGTAGTCATCAATGTTATTTTCATCATCCTTATTCAACTTACACTATGGCAGTGAGGATCCCATAGATTTTACAGTTGAGTCTTTGTAGTACCTAATGCAATGACTTATAAATAATAGGAGCTCTCTCAAATTTAAAATAACTGAATATATCCCCAAAGAGTTAATTTAACCATGCGCTATATGTAGTTATTTAAGAGTATTAAAATGAACACAACCTGGGTATAATATATAACATGAGAATTTGAAGAAAGCAATGGTTAGTTTCTTACCATAGAGAAAAATGTAAAAATATTTGTTGTTGTATTCATTGAAAATATGTTTCTGTCACAGACACAGAATATAAAATTATAGTCTCAAGACAAATATTATCAGTTAGTTCTAGAAAGTAAACAGAAAATAAGCCAAATGAATGTACATACAAATTTAATTAAATGCTATGAAAAACTTTCAAAGAGAAGATACTTTATTTTCAATAATAAGTATATATTTTTTTTAATTGACTGCATGAAATCTTTGGCAGTATATTTCAAATGCCATGGTCCAGTGGAGTGAACTTTAACAAATTTTGACAGAGCATTTTAATTCAATATTCATGTATCATCAGTAAAAATATTTAAGCTCATTATCCAAATAAAACAGTATAACCACATTTCAGTGATTAGATACACTAAACTGTAGCTGAAAACAGTAATCTCCTTTAATATATATGAAAGTTGGATAATATTTGAACTGAAAACACATTTTCTCACAAATTTGTATAATAAGTAAATAAGTTGTTTTAGCAAGAATTCCTATTTTGAGTTGTGGGGAATAAAAAGGTTTTATAATATAAAAAGAAAACCGTGTATCAACTATGACCATATTTGCATATTCAGTAGAAATAGGACAAAAGGAAGTTTTAAATGATTCTATAAAATTCATATGAATGGCTTTTTGTCCAAGGTTTGAAATGGACTAATGTGAGTCTCTGTTAGATGACATTAGTAGAGTATTTACTTAAGGAATAATTTTCTTCTCTACTGAGGCAAAATTCTTTTTAAGTACTTTAACCAATATTCCATGAATAATGAAGTTTTTCATTCTAACTGGTGGAGACAGGGATTACTCCCAACCCTGTATTTCTTCAAACAGAAAGCTTGGCCAATTTGTGCTTATAGCATTTGTTTCCTGTCTCTCAAGGGTCACTGTTCTTCTCATGAAGTTCAATGTATTTTTTCATATATCTCACCAAAGTTTTGGTTGTTATGCAGGAGGAAAGCCCCAGATTAAGGCTGTTCTGTTTCTACCTAATAATCTGTGAAGGGGTCAAACTGTTTCCAAGATTCAATATATCCCAGCATAAAGGTCAATAATATTTGTATAGATAAAAAAAATTATCCATCACCAAACTTCTCCTAGCCACTATGGAGTAACAGGACATTGGAGCTCCCTTAGAGTGCACACCTCTACTCTCTGACACTCTGTTCTGCAAACACTGTGTTCCTTGAACTTCCATGGATTCTAACTCCATATACTCAATTCAAGACTACTGATGTACTTTGACTGGGTTCCGCTTTTCTTGGATACATCCAGAAAATTCTCTCCCAGCTGTAATTTGTGGCAATAGCAGAACTCAGTCATTTGTTTCTTTTCTTCAGGGGTCCCTGACTGGGCTGCTTGTTATCTAACATCTGAAAAGAGACAATTCTATCTTTGGGGGTTTTAGTTGTTTATTTTGAGAGGATAAATAAGATGAATATTACTCCATTTTGGTCTAAGGCAGAGATGATTATCTTCAGAGAGATCTCTATAATCTTGAAATTTCACAAAGCCTCATACTAGCCCACTGTATTTTACTGACTTGACTGGTGAACAGAAAACAGTAAGTGCTTTAGATGTTTTAATAAGAGATGTATGGAATAGAGAGCGGGATATAAACCTGAAAAAAAAAAAGCAAGAGCATTTTTACCTCAATAAAGTTTCTGGGGGTTCTATGATTTTGAGTGTATTCAGATAAACACACCAAAGACAAGCTTTTGAGCCTGACCTCACTTACCCAGAAAAAAGAACAATGATAATTTTAGGTCTTTTTGGATTTGAGAGGCTAAATATACCATAGTTCTGTGGACTATATTAATCCATCTATAAATTCACCTTTTAGGCTTCCTGTTTCTAGGGGTCAAAGCAAGAGAGCTCTGTAGCAAATCTAGCCTGTGGCATAACTGCTCTAGTATCTGAGCCTTATGATCTAGTAGAATAGAAGTGTCTATTTTATATGAAGCCTCTTAAAGAGCAGTAGGCAGGGGTGCATGGGTGGCTCAGTGTGTTAAAGCCTCTGCCTTTGGCTCAGGTCGTAATCTCAGGGTCCTGATCAAGGACCCCATCCGGGATCAAGCCCCACATCCGGCTCTCTGCTCAGCAGGGAACCTGCTTCCCCCACTCTCTCTGTCTGCTTCTCTATCTACTTGTGATCTCTCTCTCTCTCTGTCAAATAAATAAATAAAATCTTAAAAAAAAAAAAAAAAGATCAGTAGGCAAATCATAGCACAGAACTCTGGTATATCTTCCTTATTCTGCAGACATCTACTCTTTTGACAAATAACTCTGGCTTGCTAATGGACTTAAGGAGAGACACCATCTAACCATAAAAGATCTAGTAACCATGAAGCCTAAGCTTCCCATCATGAATTGATGGGAACCTGCCATAAAAGTGGAGCATGTGCAGCAGCAATGTATCATCAAAAAATGATTTATAAGAGAATGCATTCAGGCAAACCCAGAAGTGAAAGTAAGTTGCATGAGCAGATGGCTCAGAATCTTGACATTTATTCCCATTGTTTTGCCTCTTCTCTTTCAATCTATGCTTATGGAATCCAGAGAAGTTCCTTGACTAGATGACTAAGATGGAAGAAATTTAACTGTGGATTATAGATTAGTACACATTATATGCTGCATTATCTGAATATGCTGTACAGTTTAAGCATTAGAGCTCCACTCAGGGATAAATCTGAGAAAAAAAATGAGGATGAATCCTTCTTCCACTTGGGTACCCGAGGGTGAAGTAAGAAATGGCCATAACTATGGATCTCCACCAATTCATAACTGAAATTGGTAATGGTTTGGCTTGATGTCAAAGGCCTTAGAAGTAACAAGATTGGGAAGCTGATGGCAAAGAAAGTCCATGGAAGATATATGTGGATGGACATTTCAGAATGAGCACAGCTAAATGCCCAACAAAGTGCATCTACCACAGAGCTCTCAACCATCAGATGGCATTCTGATTACTACTCTGATATTGCTTATAAGTGGAATTATGTCCTCTCTGACTTTAATGCTTAAGTATGGCTACTCTACCTCTGTGTTTGCCAGGTTTGAATCATTATAGATATTGAAGAGAGCTCACTCTTCATTAATGAATGAATCATTCAAAATGATTCATTATAGATGGTTTGAATCATTATAGATATTGAAGAGCTGCTATCCATAGCAGCATTCCTAATCTCAACCCTGACCACTATTAAGGGCTATTGAGCCTCTCAAATATGCTGGTGTTTTCATCACTGGTACCTTTCTTACTTTTTTATTAAAGAAGTTGTCCCATAGACTTTCTTGGGGATCATTTTCAGGGCTTGATTTCTCAGGTCATATAGAATCAGCTCAAATAGAATGGATATTCTGGGAAGTTCCAGGAAGTTTTCATGATAATTTCCAAGGAATTTCTAGTATTTATGTTCTTTTTACTGTAGGCCTATTGTTTGCAAAATATGGTGCTAGAACCAGCAGCACCAGTAAAATCTAGGTTGTGTTAGAAATGCATATTTTTGGTCTCAACTCATACTTACTGAATCAGAACCTCTGGGAAGAGGACTCAGTAAATCATGTTTTAATAAGACCTCTAAGTAATTCTTATGCATACTAAAGTTTAAGAATATTTCCTGTAGATCATCATCAAATCTAGGTTTTGAAATGACATCTCAGAATATCAGACCAGCATCAAGCACAAAGTGTACTTGAAAAAACATCAAATGTCAAGTTATAGATAGATAAGCGCTCCTCTGTTCAATGAATTCTCCCCTCTTCAAGCTTATATTACTCCATTATCCATTTGTTGCATATATATATATATATATGCTAAAGATTGCTATCTCTATATATTATATTGTCATATATATTATATTGCTGTATATATATATTGCTATATATATAATACATATATTATACACACACAGCACACACACACACACACACACACACACACACGCTAAAGATTTGGGATATATACCCCAAATCTTTAGCATTTAGGTTTTTTTTTTTTCCCATGACATGATTCTTTTCTGCTGGAATGAATGCTAGTTATCAATTTGGATTCATTGACAGGTGGTGGAAGTTTTTCTTAAAAATATTACACCTCAACTTTTGAGTTACCTGCTTTAGGTAAGATCATTACATGTTCTTCAACAAAGATAAAATATTCTCTTGTGAAAAGAAAGAAGTTGTTTCTTTACTGGCTTAGTAAAATGTAAGGCTTCAAAATTCTCAAAATTATCTTAATTCCAGTTATTAGTGTCCAATTATTTTCTTATCAATGTCCTTATTTTTTTTAAGATCCTATTTTTATTTATTTGACAGAGAGAGAGATCACAAGTAAGCAGAGAGGCAGGCAGAGAGAGAGAGGGGGGGAAGCAGGCCCCCGCTGAGCAGAGAGCCCCATGCGGGGCTCGATCCCAGGACCCTGAGATCATGACCCAAGCCAAAGGCAGAGGCTTCAACCCACTGAGCCACCCAAGCGCCCCTCAATGTCCTTATTTTAACGTGGGAAGTATGTCAAGACTATGCATTTATTTACCTTTTCACCTCTTTGATCTTTTTGGTAGATTCTTTTCTAATTCTCAGCACAGTCTGCCTTATGACTACACAAGGTAAAAGTTATTTACAATGGTTTTATTGATATTCTCTGGGTTTCAGATCATAATGTCAGTTAGCAATCAATTGCTTTGAGTCTAACCTTTTCTTTTCTTTATGGTCTATAGTCCCATTAATCAGATTTTCTGTTCCAAATGTATATAATTATCTTAGGGCCCATCAGATTAAAAACTGCATAATTTTATTTCCTAATGCCTTGCCTTCCACTTGAGCTTCACCCCAAATAACAACAGAGGAAAAGCTTAAGTGTGATGCTACTGCCTGACAGTGGTTATTACTACTCCACTTACCACCAGAATATCACCTTATTGCCATTCAGCACAATACAACTCAAAAATCCTATCCTGAAAGTATATTTCTAGAACATTTTTCAATGTCAGTTACTTTATCCCTGTTTTACTAGGAAAAAAAAACTTGGAGTAAGAATTAATTGCTAAAGATTTATTTGTAAGGTGCAACCCCAGGGCAGGCAGAGTGATGGAAAAAGCATGGGAGGCAGAGAAGAGTAAGAAGTGAATTATGATGCATTTCCATGCTAAGCACCACTTTATGACAAGGCTTAAATAGATACAAAATATTATTTGGTCATGTGTGACATCTCCAGACCACTGTATTGGGAAACTGAAGTTAGGAATACTTAATGAGAGAAAAGTTGGAAGATTAATATGCTGGCTCTATCCTACTTCCTAAGTTCCATTGCCTGTAGGTCATCTTCCTGGCCATTTGAGCAAACTCTAAGGAAATCAGACCCAATGTCCTGCAGTGTGGTGCTCTATCTTAGTTCAGAAATAGATGGAGAAACCAAGGATTCTATTTGGGTAGCTGATTTGACTAAGGAAGAACTGTATGGGCCAGCTCGGTGTTAGACTCACTCATCTAGACTGCCTCCATCCAGTGATGCCACAGTCTCAACCTGTGGGTATTATGTTAACATAGTAAGGACATTGAGACTTTTTGGCCATATGGATATTTTATACTGGCTCAATAATACAAGTCATTTCAGATTGAATTTATTAGCCAGGACTAGTCATATCATCCCACACAAATTAGGGTACTAGCAGGTATAAAGGAGCTAACAGATTTTTTTTGAATGTTAGATATTTCTATCTCTATGTCAAATTATGTTGGTTTTCTTGCTCTATCCAATTATGCTCTATCCAACTATCCAATTATAAATTGGATAAATATCTGAATTTATTAAAAGACTTGTAATGTTTTCTCTTAAAAATTATATATAGCCATAAATAAAGTATTCTTTAAATCAAATGAAGATATTTATGGGAACATCCAAAAGGAAAATGATTGTAAATAGCCTAGCAACGTAAATAACCCATTCTGAACTTTCATTTTGGTTACTTATTTCTGTCCTTTATTCTGTGTATAATTTTATTTGCATTACTGTAACATTTTTAGCATGTTATACTTTTATCAGATTTTGGTATTAATGTTATGTTGTCCTCTTAAAACAGATTTTACAGAGATCTTTTTTGTTCTATTTTCTAAAAATATAACAAGCTCTACTGATGTTCTTTCATCCCTGAATGTTTGATAGAATTCAGTGAAATTTAAGTTGTGCAGGCCTGGATTATTATTGTAAGGAAAGTTTTTTTTTTTTAACAACAATGTTCACCTTTTTTCCTTTCTTTTTCCTTAGTGAATTGTATTTTAGGAAATGTTCATCTAAGCAGTTAAAACTTTTTTCCTGCTATCTTCTCATTTTAATGTCAGTAGGATCTGTGATGAAAATCCCTATTTTTATTCCTGATATTGATGAATTGGTTCTCTCTTAATTTCATTGACAGTTTAGCTAGAGGTTTGTTAATTCTGTTGATCATTTGAAGGAACTGTTGATTGCTAATAGTCTCAACTGAATTTCTGCTATCATCTTCATTATTTATTTATACTTACTTTCAGTTTATATTGTTCTTTTTTGCCTTGTTTCTTATGTTTGAGCATTGATGTGGTGGGTAGACTAATGCCTTCCCAAAGATGTCCACGTCTTAATCCCTAAAATTAAATAACAAAAGAGACTTTGAAGATGTGATTAAGTTAAGGATCTTGAGATAGGCATATTGTCCTAGTTTACTTTGGTGAGCAGAATGCAATCATAAAAGTCCTTAAAAATGAAAGGCAAGAGAGTCACAATCAGAGAAAGAGATCATAGCAGCAGAGGTTAAAGAAATGCCATTGCAGGAAGGGGTTCATGAACCAAGGAATGCAGGGAGTTTGTATAAGCTAGAAAAGGCAAGGAATCTATTCCCATGTAGTTTCCAGAAGGTATGCAGCCCTGCTGACACTTTTTTCCCCCAGTTTCTTTGAGATATAACTGACATGCAGTTCTGTGTAAGTTTAAGGTATACTGCATAATAATTTGACATAAATGTATTGCAAAATGATTATTATAATAAATTCAGTGAGCATTCATCTCCTCATATAGTTAATTTTTTCCTTATAATGAGAATTTTTAGGATCTACTCTCTTAGCAGCTTTCAAATATACCATATAGCAGTGTTAACTATAGTCATTATCACGTATATTATTTTCCCAGAATTTATTAATCTTACAACTGGAAGTTTGTACCTTTTGACTACATTCATCAAATCCCCCCACCTCTGGTAACCACAAATCTGATCTTTTTTCATTTAAAGTTGTTTTTTGTTTTCTTATATTCCAAAAAAAGTGAGATTATATGGTATGTCTTTGCCTTTCTCTGTCTGACTTGTTTCATTTAGCATAATGCCTTCAAGGTCCATCCATGTTGTCACAAATGGCAGAATTTCCTTTTATGGCTAAATAATATTCCATTTTGTATATATTTCCAACATTTCCTCTATCTGTTCATTAGTTGATGGACATAAATTATTTCTATGTCTTGACTATTTGTGAATAATGCTACAATGAACACGAAGGTAGAGATATCACTTAAATATAGTGATTTTGTTTCCTTCAACTATATCCCCAGAAGTAGAATTGCTGGATTGTAAGGTAGTTCTATTTTTAATTTATTTTTCTTTTTTCCTGGAAGTATAATTTTTTAAAATTTTTATTATTATATTCAATTAGTCAACATATAGTACATCATTAGTTTTTGATGTAGTGTTCAATGATTTATTAGTTGCATATAACACCCAATGGTCATCACCACACATGCCCTCCTTAATACCCACTTTGTTCCCCCATCCCCTCATCTCCCTCCCTTCTGTAACTCCCAGTTTGTTTCTCAGAGTCCAGAGTCTTTCATGGTTTGTCTCCTTTTCTGATCTCTTGCCATTCAGTTTTCCCTCTCTTTCCCTGTGTTACTTCATGCCATTCCTCATGTTCCACATGAGTTCCATATGAGTGAAACCATATGATAATCGTCTTTCTTTGCTTGGCTTATTTCACTTAGCATAATCCCCTCCACTTCCATCCATGTCAATGCAAATGGTGGGTATTCATCCTTTCTGATGGATGAGTAATATTCCACTGTATATATTGAACTACATCTTCTTTATCCATTCATCTGTTGAGGGACATCTCAGCTCTTTTATTATTGTGGATATTGCTGTTATGAACATCAGGGTGTATGTGCCGCCTCTTTACACTACATCTGTATTTTTAATTTTTTGAGGAACCTCCACACTTTTCTATTGGTAACTGCACCAATCTGAATTCCCACCAACAGTACAAGAGGATTCTCTTTCCCTCACTTTCTGCTGGTATTTATCTCTTCTTTTTGATGGTAGCCATTCTAACAGATGTCTATTAATATATTAGCGTGGTTTTGATTTGCATTTCCCTTATAATTTAGTGACACCAAACACCTTTTCAGGTACCTGTTGGCCATTTGAATATCTCATTCGGGAAAATGACTCTTAAGGTCCTTTATCTATTTTTTTAAGTGGGTTAATTTTTTTTTTCTACTGAGTTGTATGAGTTCTTTATGTATTTTGGATATTAACCCCTTATGAAGCATAGAATTTGAAAATAATTTCTATTCTGTAAGCTACTTTTTATTTTGTTGGTAGTTTTCTTTTTTTTTTATTTGTTGATAATTTTCTTTGCTGCATGGAAGTTTTTGTTTGATGCAGTTCCAACTGCTGATTTTTTATTTTGCTGCTTGTGCTTTAGATGTTCTATCCAAATAATCATTGTCAAGAGCCATGCCAAGGAGTTTTTTTCCTGTGTTTTCTCCTAAGAGTTTTATAGTTTCTGGTCTTACATTTAAGTCTTTAATCCATTTCCAGTTTACTTTTGTGAGTAGTGTAAGATAGGGGTCTAGTTTCATTCTTTTACATATGAATATCCACTTTTACCAGCAGTATTTACTAAAGAGACTGTCCTTAACTCCACTGAGTATTCTTGGTTCCCTTGTCAAATATTAGTTGACCATGTATGAACGGATTTATTTCTGAGCTCTTAGTTCTGTTCCATTGGCTATGGTTCTGTTTTTATGCCAGTACCATACTTTTTTGATTACTATAGCTTTACAGAATAACAGCTTGAAATCAAGAATTGTGATGCTTTCAGCTTTGCTCTTTCTCAGGATTGTTTTGGCTATTTGGGGTCTTTGATGTTTCCGTACGAAATTTAGGATTGATTTCTCTATGTCTGCAGAAACATGTCATTGGAATCTTGATAGAAATTGCATTGACTCTATAGGTGGCTTTAAATAATACAGACATTTTAACAATATTAATTCGTCCAACTCATGAACATGGGATATCTTTCCACTTGCCCGTGTCTTCTTCAATTTATTTCATAAATTTCGATACTTACATTTTCAATGTCATTCAATTCAAAATATTTCCTAATTTCCCTTGTAATTTCATTTATTATTCATGAGACATGTGGTATTTCATTTCTAGATTTAGGCTTTCCTCAGTATTTCAGTGTTGTTATTAATTTTTAGCTATTTGTTGTCCAAGACATTAGCTGCCAGCCACAAATAGCTGTTAACAACTTGAAATGTGGCTAATTTGAATTAAAGTTTGTGGAATTGTAAAATCATAACACTTCAAAGATTTACTATGCAAATCTATACATAACCAAAATATAAATCTCATTAAAATGTTATATTAATGAAGTGTAAAAATTATAAAATTTTCTATATATTGTGTTAAATAAAATATAATATTAAATTAAAGTGAATTTTGTCTGTCTCCTTTCTATAATGTGGCTACTAAGAATTTTAAATATATGTGTGACTACATATGTGGCTTACACAATCTTTCTATTAGACAGCATTGTTCTAGTCAATTCCCACTGTAATCTCAACTACCTCATTTCCAATTTTTTTTCCTCATAGCCATCCATTCTAACTACTCTTATTACATATTTGACTTTTTCATTATCCATAACTGCATCACGTCAGAAAGTAAACTTTAAAATCCTAAACTCTGACCACCAACCCCCATATTTTATTTTTTAACCCCCGTATTTTAGCTCATCTACTCTAGTATTACAAATCTTGAATTTTATCATTTTCTAATATACCAATCCTACATTTTTTACTTCTTAGTAGTCCCTTGCAGAATTCCTACATTATAGTTCATCTATACTTTCCAAGCATGACACAAACTCAGTTTAAACCCAAATATCAGCCAATATTTTAACTCAGCTCTGCAGTTATGAGTACTAGTGAAAAGGCAATATAAAACTGTATTGATTAGTATTACCATAAAATTCATGGTCAAGGGGGAAAAAAGGACCTATACTATAATTCATTATGATGACTGCTTTTCGTATGTCTCTTCTCTCTTCAATCTTCCTATCTTAAGTCCTTCTATTGACTGATGCCCTTGTGTCATATTGTAGAGAAGGCAGTATACAACTATAAAACTCCTTTTTTTACCACCCAAACTGCCAATCTATTCCCAAGCACTCCCATAACCTTTGCTTTCACTTTGTTACTATACCTAAAGTTCCTCCACTCCTATGAAAAGATAGATCTAGATCTCAGCCTGGGGTCTAGATCCCTTTCCTGTAGGCATTTTTTAGAACATTTCTAACAAAATTAGATCTTGTCTCATACATCATCACCTTTTTGCTCTATACTAGATCATTCTCTTTAGAATACCAAATCATTAAGGGAACCTATCATAAGAAATCACTGCCTCAATACAAAAGCGTTTCACAAGATTTCTCAAATTTCTCATCACAGGAAAATTCTGAGTTTTTCAAATCACATCTTTAACCTGCCCATTCCACATTTTCTTCTTGCTTTTCAGGTTATACTGATCTGCAACCACTACAAGTCAGACATTCTTTATCAAGATCACTGATGATTTGTTGCCAAATCCATTGGTAATCTCTTCTTATCTGACAAAAACTGTTTGCAATGTCCTCTTATATTCTTTTAAGTTTTGTTATTAAAAAAATACAAATACTGAAAAGTATATAAAATATATATGTACATTTAAATTTTGTAAATTTTATTTATTTATTTAAGTAATCTCTACACCCAACATTGGGCTCATACTCACAACCTCGAGATCAAGATTCAGTTTTTTGGCAAGGATATGGAGAAAGGGGAACCCTCTTCCTGTTGGTGGGAATACAGACTGGTGCAGCCACTTTGGAAAGCAGTATAGAAGTTCCTCAAAAGGTTAAAAATAGACATACCCTATGATCCATCAATTGCATTACTAGGTATTTACCCAAAGGATATAAAAATACAGATTCAAAGGATACCTGTACTCCAATGTTTATAACAGCATTATCAACAATAGTCAAATACATATTTAATAATTCCTAGAACTGAGATCTGTTATAAATTGAAAATAATTGCCAGTTCTCCAGCTGAGGGCTCAAACCTGGATCAATGTAGTTTAGAATTCAAAATAAAGTCCTAATTTAAAAGGCATGGAAATCAAACTTTATGGTAGACTTTTTTTCACCACTCGTGCTTTGTTTCTTAGTTCTGTTTATACCATTTCTACTGTGTCACTGTGATAAAGTCCCATTTCCTGGAAACTAGGTCTATGACTTGTTCCTCTTTACCTATAGTTTCTATTTGATATTGCTTGTGTTGTATTTCCTCCAAGTCTTGGAACTGAGGAAATGAAGCACATCCATGAAAAGAATATCTGTTGCTAGAAAGTGAATGAATTTTTGATGGCATTCAAATCTTACCATGTGTTTTGTTTTGGCCTTTTTGACAAAAATAAAATGAAACAAAACAAAACAAAGCAAAAACTACATACAAATAAGCACTGGCTTAAATTCTTCAAACTAATTTATCATTAAGGATTGGAGCAGGCTGAAACAAAAACTACATAAGGAAATCTCATCTCTAGGGGTAGCTACTCTTTGAATAGCATGCTCTCATAAGTTATTTTCACTATAGCTTACATTTTTTTTCCTCCTTGCTGACAGGAATCCACCATTTTCTCATTGTGTCTGTACCCTTACATCTCCATCCTGCATATTGTTTCAGCTTGCTGTCTCACAGGTTTACTTCACATATCATCTTTTTAGTCTCTGTCTTATTTCAAAATTAAGAAAGTAATAATCTATGTGTTTAAGATCTTTTGTGAGTCTAGCCAAGTGTAAATTCTCTACACAATTAAAAGAGCCAATATCTCTGTGTAATATATCTACCTGTGATAAAATCAGATACAGTATGGGAATGGGTATGAATGTATGTATCAATGTATGAAACATTGCTCCATATTGGTAAGGATTTTGATTTGGAAAGCTTCCATGCACGGTGTACTGGGTTGGGCTTTTTTTGGACTAGGTTTTGTAGGCATTCTGAGAACACTGTTTTCCTGCTATCTCAACTTCTTGAAATACCTAAAATTATTTTTCTAGTGCTCCTTTTTGCTTATTCGATTTCACCATTTCCAATAATTCTTCAACTTTTTCTATTTTCCAATGCTTCCTTCATATACTTCTAAACTTTACAATGACAATGTAAGTGCCAAATCTAACCACACCTTTGATCTTACTTAACAATATTTTCCACTATTGAAACATTGTTAGACTTGATGTTTACAAGATTACTGTGCTGGTATTTTCTCCTGGTTCTCAATCTCCGTCTACAATCTATACTTTCACATGAACCATGTTCTCAGCCATCCTACTGATGTTATCATTTTTCAGGGGTCTACATTTGGTCTCTTTTTTCAGTACATATCCCCACGTGTGATCTTATCATAGTCAGAGACTCAACCTGCATATGTCTTACTACAATTCTAAGAAACATGTTTCAAATATGAGCTTCTATCATGAGTTATACAACTTTATTTCTAATGAAATTACAATAATTGGCTACCCATGAATTGAATAAAATATGAATAGAAGAAAAAGAAAGTTAATCCCAACAACCCAAATCATTATGAATTGGGATACAGGGGCGCCTGGGTGACTCAGTGGGTTAAACCTCTGTCTTCAGCTCATGCCATGGTATCAGGGTCCTGGGATTGAGCCCTGCATTGGGCTCTCTGCTCAGCAGGGAGTCTGCTTCTTCTTCTCTGGCTGCCTCTCTGCCTACTTATGATCTCTATCAAATAAATAAATAAAATCTTTAAAAATAACTAAATAAATACATAAATAGAGATACAATGATAAATAAACATGGCTCCTAGCTTGAGAGATTTCACATGGAAAGACTGTCAGATACATAAAGACATTATTATAAAATACTGTCTAAGTACAAACCAAAAACATGTTTAGCAAAATGGAGCTCTCTGCATTAAACTTTGATGGAGCTTGTCTTTTACTGCTCTCTGTTCTATCAAAGTAGTAAACTTGGCCACCTATAAGAGGTCATGTCAACATAGATTTATAGAAGTTTTCCCCAAACCATAGATTAGATTGTGTGTTGGGAAGGTGGAAGGATGGAGTAGATAAGCCACATGGAAGGCCAGGAATAATGAGCCATTAGTACTGACTTTGCAAAAGGAAAATTGTTGAGGAAAAAAGGACACCCCAAGACAATACTTGGATATTCCAAAGCTTGCCCCATTAGAGTAATCAAATACTTTTGACAAGGAGAAAAGTTGTAAGATCCTATTATGTTCCATGAGCTGAAAAGGAAACTAGCCCAGATCCTGGTGGAACCCAGGTCCTGGATCCAGGGAAAATTTGTATTGGTTCTAATAGAAGTGGACATCTAAATTACTTTAGAGACTGAACTACTGGTGTCATGGACTCAAAAGATAATGTCTGTTAGAGTTCCTTAAAAGATTATATGGAACTTAAAAGCTATGGACTGAAAACCCCAGGTTAGAGCACACTATGTGGTATATAACAACACTGAGAGAGAAGCATCTTTAGTGATTTTTTCTCTCCTTTAAATCATACTGATCTGTGCTGACATCTGGATCTGCAGAATTTAGTTCTAGCATGGCTCTGATTTGTTGTCCAAATGTTAGAAGACCATATAAAACAGCAATATTGTATGTCAGTAAGGAGAAAGAGCAGCAGCGACTGTAATAGAATGACAGATGCTAGGGCTTTTCTCTCTTTGCTCTAAACGTCTGGGGCACTGTTTGGATTACATATTTCCCTATGTGGAAGAAATGCAGCCTTACAATCGATTTTTTAAAGTAGATTTTATACTTGCAACCTGAAGCACTTGTGCTGGATGCATATGGGAAATAAAATAATTATATGTGCCAATAAATAATGAGCTATGTTATAGAAAGCATCACAGTAATTAACAGTGGTCAAAGTTCTGAATAATTTATAGAATGTCTGCAAAATAACCATGGTGGTAAACAGTAAAGTGTGTACTACTACAGAAAAAGAAATGCATTAAGGTATGAAAACAACATGATATTTCTGGAATTGATGCATTTGGCAGTGATTCAATATGTGCTTCTAAATAACAATAGGTATATTTGTTCTAGCATCCATGGCATAGAGTAGATATTTAGCAAATATACAATGAATGAAAAGATAAACAAGTGCATTAATTAATATAAAGGGGAAAGGGTTGTATCTGGTAAGAAGGTAAGAAAAGTTTGACTTAAAAGTTTGTAGGCGGGCACCTGGGTGGCTCAGTTGGTTAAGTGACTACCTTCAGCTCAGGTCCTGATCCTGGAGTCCTGGTATCGAGTCCCACATCAGGCTCCCAGCTCCACTGCTTCTCCCTCTGACCTCTCCCCTCTCATGATCTCTCTCGCTTCCTCTCTCTCAAATAAATAAATAAATAAATCTTTTAAAAAAAAGTTTCTAGGCCATGCTAAAACACTTTGGTTTTACTCTATAGTAATATATTGTGTTGTAATCAAAGGCATGCTTACATTTTTGTCAAGTTGACTGTAAAGGCAGTACATAGCTCACCAGCAAAGAAGAACACTAGAGCAACAAATATTCTAAATGCAAATTTTCTTTACAAATTGAGACTTGGATATATTTCTTAAAAAGAAATTGATTAGAGATGGGTTTATCTAAAATTGCAGAAATATCACAAAAAATGAAAGTCACATATCTTAAGTATCATCTTGTTGCATATTTAAATTCTTCAAATGAAAGTGCAATTTAAAATAATGCAATCACAACTGAAGGTGTTTTAAATAACCTCATTTATCTCAACATTAATTTCCTTGTCTTTTCACCTCAATTACATTTCCATTGCAAATAGCTTTACTTGGATAATTTGTAATCAATTTCATATTTATATTGTGATAATGAAAATTAGTGTTTTGATGACTAAATCACTTAATGCAATAATTTGACTACCTAAATTCACATAATTGCTCTGACCAAAACATATTTGTGTACACAGGAGAAAATAATGTCTTCGATGAAAAGCCCATTTTATTGTAATACTATGCATTTGCATGACTTCCAATTTATTGAGACTGGGGAATAAAATGCTTTATACACACATACATGTACATGCACATACACACACAATATGATCATATCCATGAATAATCAACTTGTATGTATTCAAATTCATCAAAATATATATTATGTCCATAGTATCAGTGGAAGTCTAATCTACATTTTTTGCATTGAGAGAAAAAAGTTTCAAGTTCTAAGTACACTCACAAACTGAATTTAAAAGTTATATATCATTTAGCATAATGCCCTCAAGCTCTATCCATGCTGTTGCAAATATCAGAATTTACCTCTTTCTCATGGCTGAATATCCTATTGTATATATACACCAATCTTTTTTTTTTTTTTTTTTTGGGTCCATTCACTAGTTGATGGACACGTGGAGATAGGTCAGACAGAAAAGGACAAATGCTGTATGATATCACTTATATGTGGATCTAAAAAAGCTGAACAGGGGCGCCTGTCAGTTAAGTGTCTGCCTTTGTTCAGGTCATGACATCAGGGTCCTGGGATGGAGCCTTGCATCAGGCTCCTTGCTCAGAGGAGAGTCTGCTTCTCCTTCTCCCTCTGCCCCTCCTCTCTCCTTGTGTTCTTTTTCTCTCTCTCAAATAAATAAATAGTTACAAATCTTTAAAAAAAAGCTGAACTCATAAAAGTAGAAAACAGAATGATGGTTACCAGGGCATGAGCGGGGGAGGGGGTGGGAATTGGGGAGATGTTGTTTAAAAATACAAATTTGCAACTGGTAGACAAATATGTTCTGGAGATCTAATGCACAACTCTAGTGAATACAAGCAAAGGATATTGTCTTATAAATTTTAAAGTTGCTAAAAGGCTAGATCTTAATTGTTCTTACAACAAAAAAGAAATAGCTATGTGACATTACAGAGGTGTTACTTAACTCAAGAATTGTAATCATATTGCAATATATGTATGCATCAAACCACTATGTTGTACACCTTAAACTTAATGTTATATGTTAATTATATCTCCACAAGAAAAATTAAAAAAAACAGAGTTATGTCTTAAGTGTGATGTAATAAAGAACTATCACTATAGAATGGTACCTGTGTAATCATATATGAATAGTGATCACTATGTATAATTTATTAGCATCAAAAATGTGTTTTTATGTTCAATGTTCAGGTTAATTGTCATGGAAAATTAATCTCAAAATAAATTAGTCAAATTCAATAATAGTAATACCATTATTTGTATTATCTTTATTTTATGCATGAAGTAAAGCTATCTCAAAGGGATTGAGTATTTTCTTAAGGTTATGTTGATTTTATATGACACTTGGTTAATGGCAAGGATATGATTTTAATTGAACAGGTAGCAAGTCTGTCATATTATTATTAAAGAGACATCTGTCATATTATTATTAAAGAGACATCTTCTTGGATCTGACTTCTACGTTTGTGCTAATTTCTTTGCTTCTTTGTGTGATTTACTTTATAAAATAAAAAATCAAATTATCCTTTGCTATCTGCTAGAGTAAACTTGAGAACAAATGCTTTCAAGGTAAATAATTTTAATATAATCTTAATGGTAACTAAATATAATTAGAGCAGGAAAAATTTTAAAGAACTCTCCATTTTGATTAAAAGGTAGTAATCCAACTTTGCTTAGCATAATATTCTCTAGCTCCATCCACGCTGTTGCAAATGGCAAAATTTCATTCATTTAATGGCTGAGTAATATTCCATTGTATATATACACATATACCACCTCTTCTTTATCCTTTCATCAGTCTGGATATTTGGGCTGTTTCCATAATTTGGTTACTGTGGATAACGCTGCTATAAAATCTGGGTATATGTGTCACTTTGAATTAGTATTTTTGTATTCTTTGGATAAATACCTAGCAGTGCAATTGCTGGATGGGTTAAATAGGTGATGGGGATTAACGAGTGTACTTGTGACGTATGGAATTGTTGAATCACTATATTGTACACCTGAAACTAATATTATACTATATGTTAACTGGAATTTAAATAAAAACTTAAAAGATGCAAATTATGAGGCACTTTCTTTAAAGCTTAAATTTTTAAGTTAATTTTAATACATTAAATAGGAATATTTGAAATAAACAATATTAAAATGAAAAATACCTTGATTCTTTAAAACTCTTCAGAAAAATGTATTAAGATATACAACTAAAATGCTAGCCATTTCCTCTAAATTAGTCCATATTTATAATAAATCTAGATATCAAATAGAAGGACACTCAAGGTAATGACTTGGATTTTCCTAGTTATTTGGCATTTGGAAATACCTTTTGGAAAATTTTTGTTAAATTCTATGAAAAACACAAAATGGGAGAGATTTAAATGAAATTTTACTGGATCTATAGGTCAATATTTTTAGAATACTATGTTTTTTTTCCTATCATGTAATAGGACTTTCCTTTATTTTCTCCAGAATTGTAACATTTGTCTATTTTTTATATATCTTTAGATCCCTTGCATTTTCCCTTTGCAATTTAAATGAATCTCCTTTTAACTTACATTTTCTATTATTTATTGCAAATTAACAGTAATTTTATATATTGATTTCTTTAACAAACACCTTGCCACTCTCTTTTGATAATCCTAGTAAGAGAGAGAGAGAACAAGACAGAGATGGAAACAGAGACAGAGAGAGACAGAGAGAAAAAGAGAGAGAGAGAGAGACAAACACACTTATTCTTTCCAATACTTAAAAAGTTTTATGCTTTTATATATCATTGTCAGGACAGAGACTTCAGAAAAATATTAATGGTAATTTTGGGCATCTTTAACTTGTTACTGATTTTAAAAGTATACTTCTAATGATTTTTCATTGAGCACTCTGTATAAGTTTTGTGGTTACTATCAATTTTCTCAGAGTAAGCAAGTTTTCTTTAATCCTTAATTTACTAATACTTTTCTCAATGAATAGTTTCTGAGCTTTCTAAATATTTTACTGTATCCACTGAGATGATTATTTGCATTTATATCTTAATAAGTTAATATGATCAATTAGCTAATATGAAAAATAATAAAGAAATAATATCAGATTCCTGAAATAGAGTATAGTGAGATATGTCAACCTCCCCTTATGAAATGCAGTGACCAATATTTTGTTAGTACTTTCTCATTTGAGTCGACCAAAAAATATTTAACACATATTTTAGATTTCAATTATTAATATCAAATATTAATTAAATTAATTATTTAATTGAACTGTCCTTATCTTGTTTTGAGATCTAATTAATATCAAACTCATAATTTGAGGGATGAGTGGTCTTTATCCCATCTCTGAATTAATTACTTAAGATTTAAATGATCTATTTCTGGATTATTTGGTAGAATTAGTTTTTTTAGCCAAATGGGTCTGGTGTTTTCCTTGTTGGAAGATACTTAATTAGTCATGAAAAGTATAAGATTACAGCACTATTTAGTTTTCTGTTTTACTCAGTTAATTTTATCATTTACACTTGTCTAGGAAATTGGAAATTTCAGCTAATTACATTAAAATTGATTGTAAAAGATTTTTCTAAAAGTCATCCTCTATATTTTTAGTGTTTGCTAGACATATCAATATAATCTGATATCTCTATATAAACTCTCTTTCATTTCTGTAATTATTTATGTATACCTTCCTTCTTTTTTATTTATCATTTCTGCCAGAGGTTTGTCTTTTTGTTGTTGCTGTTGTTTTTTTATAGAGAAAGCATTTTATTTTTATTGATACCCTCTGTGTTAGGGTTCTTTAGATAAACAGAACCAAAAAGATGTGTGTATATATATATAAAATACAAATACATACACACATATGTAAAGATATTTATTAAAAGGAATTTTCTCAAATAATTATGGAGGCTGACAAGTCCCAATATCTGCAATCTGCAAGTTGGAGACCCAGAGACTCTATGATATAGTTTTAGTCTGAGTCTGAAGGCCTGAGTACCAGGAGAGCCAATGGTGTCTATGATTTCAGACCAAAAAACCCCCAATGTCCCATAATAATGTCTGACCAAATATCTGGATACTGTATGGCCTAGTCAATTCACACATAAAATGAGCCATCACAACTTGGTATAAGTACCTGTTTTGTTAACTGTATTTTACTCTCTTTAGGCTTCTACTTTTATTCTAATTCTAACTTCTTTACAGTGGATACTTAGCTCACTGATTTAGAAACTTTTCTTTCTAGTTCAATTGTATGTTTAAAATCACTTCTTCATTCTATTCTTTCAGATCGTCATATTTTTATATGCATTACTTTTTAAAAAATCTGTATATATTATATATATCATATGTATACATTAGTTAACCATTGGTAAAATAATACTGCATATCAAAACATTTCAAGGGCACCTGGGTGGCTCAGTGGGTTAAAGCCTCTGCCGTCGGCTCAGGTCATGATCTCAGGGTCCTGGGATCAAGCCCCACATCAGGCTCTGCTCAGCGGGGAGCCTGCTTCCTCCCTGTCTCTCTCTCTGCCTGCGTCTCTGCCTATTTGTGATCTCTCTCTCTCTGTCAAATAAATAAATAGAAATCTTAAAAAAAAAACCACAAACATTTCAGGGGTGCCTAGGTGGCACAATTGGTTAAGTGTCTACCTTTGGCTCAGGTCATGATCTCAGGGTCCTGGGATTGAGCCCCATGTTGGGTTCACTGTTTGGCAGGGAGTTGGCTTTTCCCTCCCCCTCTACGCACCCACTTGCAATTTTTAAAAGTTTCAGTGGCATAAAATAATAAATAATAAATTCTCATGTATCCCTGAGGCCACTAGGGAAGCTCCCTATTTCAGTTGTGCTAGTTTAATTGATCTAGATAAGCTCAGCTGGGGACATTTGTTACACCCTGCAGAGCCAACTGAGGCTTGGATATTCACTGTGGATTGAGCTCAGATCTGCTCCAAATGCATTCATTCCAGACACTTGATTGAGAAAGGTCCAGAAGGGTAGGGAACTCTCTCCTCATGGTAATGGTGCAAGTTCAAAAGGCAACCCACAACTTCATGGTCATGTTTTAAGTTCATACTTGCATCTGTGAAACATTCCATTGGCCAAAGCAAGCCCCAATCTTCTGAGCTCACAGAAGAGGGGTGGGAAAAACAATATCCACATGAACAGAAGAGGAAACAAAGTGAAATATAATTAAAGTTGTAATTTTTCATTTGTTTGTTTCTAACCATATCCTACATTTTATTAAGGCAATGAGTTTGGAGAAATACATTTTTATAAGTTATCAATGTATGTGATTGGTTTAATTTATACTTCTGTTATTCCAATCTGGCAATCACACTTAGGCCAAAGAATGTTGCTGTATGGTATTAATCCTTTGAGTTTGTTAAAACCACCTTTATGACCAAAAATATGACCAATATTTATAAATATTCCACATGTGCTTGAAAAGAATGAATATTCTTAAATCATTCAATCAAATGGTTCTCTAATGCCCATGGTTAAGGTAGGGATTATGCTCTTCAGATTCTTCAAAGCTGTTTTTTGTTTGTTGTTTTCATGTTCTATCAATTGCCAAGAAAGTATAAAAAATTTCCCAATGTTATGTATATTTTTCAATTTCTCCTTGTAATTCTCTTGATGTATATATTGAAGCTGTGTAGTTAGGAACATGCAGTTGAAAGCTAATACACCTTCACATTTAATTGAAATCTAATTCTGTTTATTTGACAATATTACTATTTTGCAATATATTTTTTAAGGTAATGTCATCAGCATAGAAACTCTAGCTGAAAAGTTAAAGTAATGGGAAACTATATGGTTACACGGTGCCAAAAGCAACTCACTGTTTTATGTTCTCATCAAGAAGAACAACAAAACTAAAATGGTGTTACTCCTTGAATTCACTGGTCAATCTTAACATCACTAAATGAGTCAAACAGGACTACATTACAATATATTTTAAACTTGGGAATGTCAGCCCCTCAATAATGATACATTCTGGACCCAATCTAGCCCTTGGATTGTATCAGAGTGGGATATACAACATCTGAGTCAGGTTTTTCTTCTTGTTGTTGTTGGTGCTTCTATTTTAGCATATAGGTGCCCTGATTTCTCTTTAATACAGATTTTTCTGAATTTCAGGTTTTGTCTTTTTTTTTTTTTTGTCTTTTTGGATCAAGTCTAGGAATATGTATCTAAAGAAAATCATGACTAATGCAATAACAGCAATGTCACCTTAATTTCTTATATAAAGCTATATAGTTTATTGATGTGTAATATTGGTTATTTCATTTAATGTTTACAGCATTTACATTAGAAAGGGGTCATATTTGTTTGATAAAATGGAGAAAAAATGACCAGATTATTAATGACTCACTGAAGGTTACATAGTTGTACTGGAATTTGATTGCATGTTTTCAGACAACACATTTAAAGTAATTTTAATTATACCTTCCTTTCTTGTTTTCTCAAAAATACTGATTAGAATAATTTGAAATATTAAAATCCATTCAATGAAACCCAACCTATGCATGCAGAATCTTTCTTTCCCCTGAAAAATCTATGTCCTAATTTGGCTGGAGAAGCAAGAAACCACTGAAAGAGTGCTATAAAATGAACCTCCAATATGACAAACCTGAGAGCTTAGAAAAGACAGATCTCTTTTACACCTTTAAACTGGAAACATCAAAAGCATCTGGAAATTGAATTTTCACAGTAGGGGCCGGAAAGGAAAAGTAAGAACATAATGATATAGTACTTAATTATCATAATTCACCCCAGGTGTTGAAATGCTCAGAAAAGATATATTTTATAATAAGTATCAAACCATGTATTCACAAATTGTAAAGATAAAAAGTATTAATTAAATATCATGCGTATCATGCAAGGAAGATAAAATAAAGCAAAGTTAATTTTTGCCTAGTATTCTTATTTTTTTTCTGATATTCGCCTATAAATGAAAAATCTTATACAGCTACATGTTTTATAATTTGTTGTCAAATTGGGTAAGGCAGTTGTTATAGGACACAACAATGTTTTATAACAATTACAAAATGATACTGTTCACCATTTAATAGCAGTTTTATATAATATATAATCTTTTAGAAAATCTTTTATCAGTTCTACCAGGATTTTTGATTGTCCCAGGTAAATGTAACTATGTCATAAATGTGAAATAAATAGTTATTGAAAATTTTCATTTTCCTTGTACATATAGGAATCAAGATTTCTTATTATTTCAATGAAAAACCATACATGTACTATAAGTGATTGACAGAGAGGAAACATAAAGTACTTTGAAATAATGGTCTATCTCAACATGACTACATATGCAAAACTGAGCATAATTACACCTCCTAAAAACTAATATATGCCTAATTTCTCTTAAAAGATCCTCACAAGTTACTATTACAAATAAATTACTCTAATTTAGATTCTTATTTGCCACAGGAAGATTTTATAATAAATACAACATATGCTGCCCTTTACTCAATAGTTTTTTTGTTTTGTTTTGTTTTTGTTTTTGTTCTATTTTGACACACATTAAGTGCTGAGAAGCAATCTTAATAAAGTAAGCTTAACAAAGTAAGTTTATAGTGGAGCAAATGATTTATCTCATCAGGTGTCACTAATCAAGTAGACTGACCTATGACATATTCTAAAAACATTATGCTATACACCTTGATCCTATATAGTGTTGTATGTCAGCTATATCTCAAGAAAACTAATAGCAAACACTGTGGTGATACTTATCCAACCCTTTTAACTATATGAAACTATTTCATAAAGTAAAATCAACTAAAATTTAAAAGAAAAACACCTATTATAAAAAGCCACTAAATAATACACATAAGATTCAGGAAAGCAGTCACCTCAAGTGGGTACAGGTAAGAGTTTGATTTAGATAGACAGATAGATAGAGACCTAAACAAACTCTTACCTCTTCTCACATGAGGGGACTGCTCTCCTAAATATGATATGTATCAAGGTGATTGCTTTCCTGAGTATCTCTATCTATCTATTTCTCAGCTCTGTATATGTATCTCATGTTCTCTTTTCTCTTGGCATTCTCTCCATATTTTTATTTTTATTTATTTTTTCTCTTCATATTTTTAAAATATTTATCTAGTAATATGATCTTTATTCCTAAGAGTTATGACACATTGGTAGTCTTGCCTCATTAGGGTAAATATAACCTTCCACTAAGAAAGACATTCTGAGGGGAGTAAGCCAGGATCCCCTGAGTTCCATCCCTGCTCCTCCTTTCTCCTTGTGCAGCATTAACCTCATTTTCTCTTATCTTCACCATTACTCTCACTAGGGAATGTTGTAAACTGTTTTTTGAGTCTTTGGCTTTGGTGTATGAGGTTCAAATGACCACATTTCAATTAAATGAAAAGCTATCCAAATATGCTGCTATCTCAGAGTTTTAGAAGAACACCCTTCTAAGTGCTAGCAATATTCTCTTTCTTTATGTAAGCAGTATTATCCAAGTATGTTCATTTTCTGAAAATTAATTCTCCAATATTCTTTCAAACTGCATTTTAATTCAACACCAATTTTGTCATAAATATTGAAAAAATTAAATAATAACAATGAATCAAAGAACTTTTTTAAAACCTAGAAGATTGGGGCACCTGGGTGGCTCAGTGGGTTAAAGCCTCTGTCTTCAGCTCAGGTCCTGATCTCAAGTCCTGGGAACGAGTCCCACATCAGGCTCTCTGCTCAGCAGGGAGCCTGCTTCCCCCCTTCTCTCTGCCTGCCTTTCTGCCTACCTGTGATCTCTCTCTCTCTGTTAAATAAATAAATAAAATCTTTAGAAAAAAAAAAAAAACCTAGAAGATTGCTTGCATGTGCATAGAAAATTTCTAGAAGAATATAGTTTCTCTGGAAACTTGTGCTTTCAGGTGCACAGACTAATTTATAATAATGACATATGTTTGTGTACTATATGGAAAGGTCACCAAGTAGATATTTAACTTTAAAATTTTAAAATATTGGAGCACCTGAGTGGCTCAGTCAGTTAAGCACCTGTCTTGAGCTCAGGTCATGATCTCAGAGTCCTGGGATTGAGCCCTGCATGGGGCTTCCTGCTTGGCAGGGGAGTCTGCTTCTCCCTCTGCCTCCCGCCTTTGCTCATGCTTTTTCTCTCTCAAATAGATAAATAAAATCTTAAAAAAAAAAAGTAAAGGTAAAATTTAAAACACCAATTTTAAATATATCCTGCTTATATGACTGAAATAGCATTAATTAATTCAAAATTATAAAGTAGAGGGGCGCCTGGGTGGTTCAGTCAGTTAAGTGTCCAACTCTTGGCAAAGTGTCCGATTTTGGCTAGGGTCATGATCTCAGGGTCCTGGGTCTGAGCCCTGCTTTGGGCTTGGTGCTCAGCTATAAGTCTGGTTAAGACTCTCTTGGACTCTTCTTCTGCCCCTCCCTGCCCCTGTGCACTCTCTCTCTAAATCTCTCTCTCTAAAATAAATAAACAAATCTTTTTAAAAACATAAATAAATAAAAAAGATTATAACATAGGCATGTTTACCCATGACTATAAATAATGCAATTGATTTTTGTTCAATAAAATACACACACGTGCACACAGGTGTACACACACACACACACACACACACACAGTCATCTGGTATTCTTCGCATTAAAAGTCATTGTGACTGAACCCAGCATTAGAAGTGTAGATTTTTTGACCAAAATATGGACTAATTTTAACTTCTATAGATTTGCTCAAAGGCCAGCAGGTTTATATAAATCTGCATTTTGTTTTCTTTTTTTATGTACATTAGCTACATTTAAACCTAAAGAGTGACAACCAGCCAGGAAGACTGACAAACATATACACAATTTTTAGGTTACTTTAAGTATTTTCTGGTGATTGTTAATTTCTTGGATATTAATATTATAAATAAAAGGTGCAAATTTACTCAAAAATCAAACTTAGATATAAATGAAAATACACTATTCTGCAATTTGCAGAGCATATGAAATATTAAAATTATACTGCTTTATTCTTATGACAAATTCGGTAATCAAAAAACCAAAATTATAATTTTCATAATATCAAACCATAATTTCATAATAAAATTTAAATGATTCAATACAAAAGTGTATGTGTAGCCATAAATGTAATGAAGTGTAGAATATTTCCATATTACATCATTGGGAATTGTATTTTTAATTTCTTTGATGGACAGTAATATGAACTTATATATTCTTCTCTTTCATCTAAGGGAAAGAACAGGAGTAAAGCCTAAATTTTTTTTCAAGCTAATCAGAACATGATTGTAAACCCAAGCTCTCCCTGATTTACAAGAATGTAAATACTAAGCAGTACAGACTTTAAACTTTGACATACTGGTATAGTCACAATACATAGTTTACATTCTCTGAAAGTGAAATATCAACATTAATTTTAAATTAATGTCAATACTTATAATTTTAAAGAAACACTGTAATCGCTACACACTAAACAAAAGTCAAACTTTATTTTTACACTTCTAAATTTGGTTACAATCAATTTTGCTAAACATTTCTTCATACTTCACAATTATTAAAATCTTTTTAAGTGTCTCAAATTGATTTTAGTTCAGAAGATACTTTTATTTTTCTGTAGTTTACAAATATGAAGCAACATATGATTATAGTTAAGAATACTGTATTGTATATTTGTATAAAATACAAAGTTATATTCCATTGGAATGTTTTTTTAATATCACTCATTAAAAGCCTGCTCTATTGCTCTTATCTTTTTATTGCCTTCAGCATTTAGTTTGCAAATTTTTTTGTTTTATTTTGTTGTTTAGGAATATCACATCTGTAATAATTTTGCTTTTGTCAACTCTCATTTTGAGTTTTGGTGTCAAAGATTTCTTGCTTCACACAAGAGATAAGAAAAATGTCTCATTTCAGTTTTCTGGAATAGTTTGAATGTGAGTAGAAAAATGTTTCCCTTATGGTTGTGTATACAGTGTTGTATGTCAGCTACATGCTCAGGTGAACACAACACCACCAAAGAAAACTAATAAAGCTCCAATAACTTACCCTAAAGAAATGGATATCTATGAATGGTCTGACAAATCATTCAGATTAGTAGTTTTTAATAAGTTTAGTGAACTACAAAAACACACAGAAAACTAAATGCAATCAAGAAAACCGTGCATGGACAAAATGAGTTCAATAAGGAAATAAAAACCTTAAAAAAAACCCCTCACATCTGATAGAATGGCAATCATCAAAAAGGCAAAAGATAATAAATTCTGACAATATTTTTGGTGAAAATGTAATTTGGTATACCACTATGGAAAACATATGGAGGTTCCTCAAAAACTTAAAAATAGAACTACCACATAATACAGCAATTCCATTTCTGGTATATATAGATCCAAAGAAAATGAATTCACTATCCTGAAGTGATACCTGTACTTCCATGTTTGCTGCAGCATTATTTACAATAGCCAAGACACAAAAACAACTTAAGTGTCCACCAACAGATAAAATGGATAAAGAAAATGTGGTACATATACAAAATGCAATACTATTCAGCCATAAAAAGAAGGAAATCTTGCCATTTGCAACAACATGAATGGACTTTGATGGCATTATGCTAAGTGAAATAAGTCAGACAAAGACAAATACTGTATGATCTCATTTATATGTAGAACCTAAAAAGTAATAATAACAATCATAGTAATGAAGATCAGATTTGTGATTGACAGAAGTAGAGGGTGGGAGGGTAACTAGGTGAAGGTAATCTAGAGGTACAAACTTCCAGTTCTAAGTTAGATTAGTACTGAGGATGTAACTTACAACTCGATGATTATAGTTAAGAATACTGTATTGTATATTTGACATTTGCTAAGACATTAGACATTTGCTAGCTTTAAGTTCTCATCACAAGGAGAAAAACTGTAACAATGGGAAGTAATGGTAAACTAAACATTTTATAATCATTTCATAATACACACGTATCATATGTTGTACACCTTAAAGTTACACATTATATGTAATTATATATTAATAAAACTGAAAAATATATGAACATACTTAAAAATAAAACTCATGGGATCATTCATAAGGGTTACACTAAATATTTTCTATTTATTGTCATTTAATATAGGCAATGACTCTTAAGATTACTTCAGATTTTCTGTTCTCAGTTGGAAGGTGAAGACACTAGACATCCTCTAAGAGCAAAACTGATAATCAAGATTTATGGACTCCATGAGATTTTTTAATTGGTTAACAGTGATGAGACAAGTGAATTTGATCTTTTGTAAGTATCTGATAATATAAGAATGAATGATCAGTATATTCAAATGCATTTTTGTCATTAATCATCAAAGGCCTTCTTTTGCTAATACATGAGTAGAAGAAAATGTATAAACTGCTTCATTACATAGTGAGTTATATACAATTTTAAATTTAATTAATACTCAATATAATTCTGGCAAATTCTATCCAAAAGCTACAAGCAAGGGGTACCAGCTAGTACCTTTGGGGACCCTTCTGGTTTACATATGCACATATGCCAACTAATTAGATAATCTGCTATTTGCTAACAGTTTCAGAAGTGTTATAACTAGGATTTTTAGGTAGCTGCTTATTACTCTTCAGAATATATGTTGGATACTCTGATCCTAATGGAAAAGCAATAAATTTTGGAAACTCCTAGAGGTTTTAGAGCAAGTTTCCAAGATTCTAGGACACAGGAATGACTTTCTATTTTGATTTATAATTATATTTTCATCAATCTTTTCCTCCACTTTGCTACTCTAGAATTCCTTCAAAGAATTTTAAGACATAACTTAATCCATGTTTTATTATAATTTCTGTTTTAGACATCTTCCTTTCCCTCCTACAAACCAATGTCAGGTACAATACTTATATGTGATTATCAAAGGAAGAAAAATATGATCTGGATCACAAATCTAGTCATGCAGGGGCGCCTGGGTGGCTCAGTGTGCTAAAGCCTCTGCCTTCAGCTCAGGTCATGATCTTGGGGTCCTGGGATCAAGCCCCACATCCAGCTCCCTGCTCAGCAGGGAGCCTGCTTCCCTCTCTCTCTCTCTGCCTGCCTCTCTGCCTACTTATGATCTCTTTCTCTCTCTGTCAAATAAATAAATAAAAGTCTTTAAAATAAAAAAAAATCTAGTCATGCAAATATTGTAGGAAACATACAATATCAATAGCTTCCAAAAAGAGAAAAATTATAACCTGAATGAAATAAATGGATTGATATATATAACTCCAAAGAGATCATTCTTAGGATCACCGCATATATTCTCACAAGTATAGATTACATCATATAAGGAAAACACACAATACTTACTAAAATTTATCTTAAATACTAACCAGAAGAGTAAACACTTAGTGACTGAAGAAATTTGATATATGCCCAATATAAATTCATGTGCCTGAGTCATCATATAGAAGAATATCTACTGGGATATCAAAGCAGTCGCCAGAAAATGGAAATAATCCAAATGTACATCTAATGGTAGAATGAAAACTAAAAATAAATATGGAATATTCAAAAGTGAAATACTATATATCAATATTAAACCATACTAAAGAATTCTTCTAATTAAAATAGTATGCTACTAGCACCTGGATTAAAAAACACCAATAAAATAAAATTTAAAATTCCAAAATGATTTAAGTTCATAAGGAAGCTTATCATATGATAAAGGTGGCATCTCACATCAATAGGCAAAAATGGACTTTAAAAAAATTGCTCTGGAAATGCAATGTCATACAGGAAAAACTGTCAAAATTGGGATATACAGAAGAAAATTTCAATATGGATCAGAAATCTAAATGTTAATAGTAAAGCCATACAAATGCTAGAAGCAACCTAGGATTAATTACTCTATAAACTGAATATGGGAATAGGCTAACTTGGCTTGATTAAAAGAAATATAAATAAATAAAATATTTGCATAGTAAAAGATAAATAAATAAATAAATTCAATATAAGCCAACATCTCTAATGTAAAAAGAATCTTTAAAATAGAGGAAAAGTATAAAGTGAAAATCTTGGGGAAAATGGACTTGAGTCAAGGACATGAATAATCTACTCATTAAAAAGAAAACAGTAGGGACCCCTGGGTGGCTCATTCGTTAAGTGGCTGCCTTTGGCTCAGGTCATGATCTCAGGGTCCTGGGATCAAGCCCCAGATTGGGCTCCCTGCTCGGCAGGAGGCTTGTTTCTCAAGTATCCCCTGATTGTATTCCTCCCTCCTCTCTCTCTCTCTCAGCCAAATAAATAAATAAATAAAATATTTAAAAAAAAAAAAAAAACTGTAAAAGGGCACCTGGGTGGTTCAGTGGGTTAAGCTTCCTTATGAACTTAAATCATTTTTGAATTTTCAATTTTATTTTATTGGTGTTTTTTTTGCCCAGGTAAAATGTAAAAATGGCCCCATGAAAAGTTATTCATCTTTACTTATAATAGAAGACTTGTAAATTCCATTCTTAAGCAACAGCATTTGATAATATCTAACCAATTATAAAATTACATATGCATTTCTTTTTTTTTATTATTATGTTCAGTTAGCCAACACAGAGTACCTCATTAGTTTTTGAGGTAGTGTTCAATGATTCATTAGTTGCGTATAAGACCCAGTGCTCATCAGAAGCATTTATTCTTTAACTGAGGTACTTCCTTTCTAGGTATTTATTCCAAATATACATATTCAATTACACAAAAAAATATATGTACAAAGGTGTCCATTGCAATGATAATTTTAAAGGAAAATAAGTGACAACCACTTAAGTTCCTAGACATAAAAAATCATTTGAAAGCACTCCAGTTAATGATAAAATTTATGCATCTTTAAAAATAGTAAGGAAGATCTCCATGAAATGAAATGGAGGGATTTCTAGGATTTATGAAGTTAAAAAGAAGTGCAACTGAATATATATTTATTTTTATTTTTATATAATGACATTTTGGTTAAAAATAAGGAAAATAAGAAAACATATAATATTTACTTATTTTTTTTGCAAATGGAAACACAGGAAGGGTAAATAAGGAACTAATGAACTCTGTTACTACATGAGTTGTATGAAACTGGGAGAATCAAGGATGAGAGAGAGAGAGAGAGTGACTTTATGTTTAGCTTTTGTATAGCTTTGATTTAGGGACCCAAATTAATGTTTTACATATTCAAAAAATTTAAATCAATAAAATGGGAAAAATGGGGGCGCCTGGTTGGCTCAGTGGGTTAAAGCCTCTGCCTTTGGCTCAGGACATGATTTCAGGGTCCTGGGATTGAGCCCCACATCGGGCTCTATGCTCTGCAGGGAGCCTGTTACCCTCTTTTTCTGCCTGCCTCTCTGCCTGCTTGTGATCTCTCTCTCTCTGTCAAACAAATAAATAAAATCTCAGAAAAAAAACAAAACATTTAAAAAAATGGGGAAAATGGAACCTGCATACAACTATACTTGAAATGATTAAAATAACCACACTTACGTAAATAAAAAAATAATAACCCACCAAACTTTTAAAACAGTTCTTCCACTATATGTTCTTATTCAAAGTAAAAATAACAACAAACCAATCTAAAACTATATTGGTATGTTTGACTCTTGAATTGGTAATGGTGTAGCCATTCTGAAACTATTTTGTAGGAGAGCAAATGAGTGAATTCTGATAAGCTGGTTCCTCTTGCTGGAGAAATGATGTATAATATGGACTTGAGAAATACAGAGAAAACTTTTCCATTTGGTTGGAATTACAAGTATCCCTATGTATTGGGCTGAAGTGATGACATTTAATTTTCCTTTTCTTTGTCCACCTAAAGGGCACAGGAACAATAAGAACCAAGTAGCAACAACCACAACCAGAATCCATGTGTCTATAAAATATTGTTTTCCAATATAATTAACCCAAGTCTCCTTGGAATCTTCTAAAGATTAGTGATTCCAGGGCTAGAGCAAGAAATATACACTATGAGCCTTAAAAGTCTTGAATCAACAGTAAGGAAATGCTGAAAAAAATGATGGGATCATGTAAAAGGAGCATGGGGATAGTACAGAAGGAGCTATTACTACTGTCCAATCCAGCATTATTTGGACATCAACATGAATAATAAAGTATGAGATTTTGGCCTATTAATTACTAATCTGCTAATCAATACCAATAAAAATAGATGTAGATAGCTGAAGACAGATGAAAGATACAGAAAAATCAAAGAAAAGGAAAAGTTCTTTTTCTTAACAATAGAACACTAAATCATAACTATGGAATTGAGAAATTTTGAGATTTCTTTTTGAGAAATTTTGAGAAAGATTGAGAAAAATTACCATTTCATTACTTCACAGTAATAACTCAGGAACTATTTATCAATGGAGATCAAGATTGCTGGGTAAATCAAAAACTATCTAAAAAATTCTTGCTGCATATTACTTATAAAGCAAAGAAAGCTAATTCTTTTTTTTTTTAAGATTTTATTTATTTATTCATTTATTTGACAGAGAGATCACAAGTAGGCAGAGGCAGACAGAGAGAGAGAGAGGAGGAAGCAGGCTCCCCACTGAGCAGAGAGCCCAATGTGGGGCTCGATCCCAGGACCCTGAGATCATGACCTGAGCTGAAGGCAAAGGCTTTAACCCACCCAGGCGCCCCAGAAAAGCTAATTCTATAGTGGAAAATCCGGTGCATAGGAATTTAACCAGATGACCAAACTTTATACACCAGAGTAGACTAAAAGTAATAATTAAAATAATTACATAAGCAGTAAACAAATGCCCTTGGTGTTAAGATATTTATGCTAAGGATTTAGGGATAAAAGAATAAAATGTTACTTTGTATAAATCTGAATGCAGGGTATATGAGTGGTCTTTGTATTTTTCTTGCAAATCGCCTATGAATTTGAAATTACTTAAAAATAAGAATTGAAAAAAAATGAGTTAACAAAATCTAGGTTGAAAATTCAGAAATGGCAGAGCAGACTAAAGAGAAAAATACCATCTTAGTAGTCTCTTTTAGATAAAATACTTTTCATTTCTTTAGAACAACAACAGACACTTTTGAAAGGTAGTTTTTCTTTAAACCGTTGTCTAGTATATTCTGTAAATAATATGTTAAACTGAAAAAAATGCTAACAATAGATTAATCAAATATAAATAGATACATTTAATAGTCTAAGCTTATACTGTCTTACTCAGATGTGTTTGCCTAAAATTTTATTGCTTTTAAAAACAGTAAACTTACATTTTAAGTGCTGCTTTTCATGCTACATTTTTGACAGAATACAATTCAAATTATAATAATTTCTAAAATATATGAATCCATATTAACAAATTTTTCTTATATTTGCAAAATATATGTTCTATATTATAGATGTAGAGGCATTTTGAACCAATTATGGTCTTTCAACAGGAAGCTTAATGAGAGGTTCTAGCGTGGTCACTTTTGATTAAGTAAATGATTAAGTAAATGAAGCATAAATGTGAATAATCAAATGTAGATGTGAAGCTCTCTCATTGTGTGCAAAACCTGTATATAGTTAAGAAAATTATTCAATTCTTTCTCTCAAAAACAGAATTGCATTTACTAGAAATAAAATTATTTTAGGTAAGAAGGAAGAAGTCTGTAACATAATCAAATTCAAAACTACCATTTCAACCAGGATTAATGTTAAAATATACAATCAGGATAGTATCACATATAGGAAAGGCTATTTGAAAATGAACAGGAAAAAGTAATTTCCACATTCTGATTTCAGTACACTTGAACCTTTAACTTGAATGTTCTGCCACCCACCTAGAGGAGGACACTGGACAGCTGAGTTGTTTGCCTTTGTGCTTTAGCAAACTGGACAGCACCATTTTCCTTCAAACTTAGATTTCAAAGGAGATGAGATAGGCTGGGAGAACAGTGGAAAGCCTGCTGGAATTATCAACATAGGGTCGACAGGTCTAATTATTGTCTATTCTAAGGTTCTAGCAATAGGAAAGATTTCCTAGCTGGGATTGCACATTATTATCAGACCCAATGGAGCACAAGGAAACATGGGGGCTTAGGCATTAGATGTCTCCCTCCCAGGAACAAACACAGACTGACAACCAAAGGCTTCCTTGATAATATTTGTATCAGATCTTTTATTCTTAGACTCCACATAAATGATTCTCCATTACCAGACCACTGGAATCAGATCTGCCAATTTATTTATTAAAACTCATTTTCCTGCTTTCCTTCTTCACCTATGAAAATAAAATATCAGAGGTGCCTGGGTGGCTCAGTTGTTAAGCCTCTGCCTTTGGCTCAAGTCATGATCCTAGGGTACGGGGATTGAGCGCCGCATTGAGCTCCCTGCTCAGCAGGAGGTCTACTTCTCCCTCTCCCACTCTTTCTTGTGTTCCCTCTTTCACTGTGTCCCTCTCTGTCAAATAAATGAATAAAATCTCAATAAATAAATAAATAAATAAATGACCTTAAGATGGGATCCTAAAAAAACTGAAATTTTTCTTTTTAAAAAAAAAAAATTTATTTATTTGAGAGAGAGAGACAAAGATGGCAAGAAAGAGTATGAGCAGGGAGGAGAGGAAATAGCAGACTCCCTGCTGAGCAGGTTCTCACCCCAGCCCACCCCAACCCCAAGGCTCCATCCCAGAACCCAGGATCATGACCTGAGCTAAAGGCAGATGCCCAATGGACTGAGCCACAGAGGCGCCCCCAAATTGAAAATTTTCAAAATAAGCCAGGTGGTACATGCATACTAAAATTTGGAAATCCTTGCACTATGTTGTACTGTCACAGGGGATTCTTTCCTTGGGAGCTTATTTACAGTATTTTCCTAAGAGTAGCTAAATCCTTTTTAAAAAACGACATACATATCTGCTAACAAATTACCACTTTCACTCTGAATCAGAAGGAAAAAATGTTTAAATAAAATAATTCAATGTGAATAGAAATTATGTTTTAAGAATAAGAATTTGAAAGCAAATGAGACAGAAGCAATGAAAAAAGGAAGAGTAAGAACATGTCTATTTACTAAAGTGCTTCATTACATTAAAGTTTCTAAGTACAAGACAATGAAAATAAAAGGGTAACTCTATAAGTAATTGTATATGCTAGTAGTAGCTTAAAAAGAGATATATTATTTCATGAAATTGCTTACCCTCATGTTGCCTTTTCCAATTCCTTTAATTAGCACTTACAGTATGCTAAGCTTATTGTAAGGCACAATTAAAGACTCCAGATGTGACTGTGATTTAGCTTGATGAAAGAAATCATGAGACACTGATGATCAACACCAATTTCTTACATTCTGCTCAAATCTTGGCAGTAACATGAGTAAATCCCACACAATGCTGTTGCACTACATTAATTATTTTCTTTTACTTTGCTCAAATGTGCCACACATTTGAAATTAATAGATCTCTTCAGATAACAACAAATAGAGAACTCTGCCAATATATGTATAGCATTATTTTCTGAACCTAGCATAAATTACTAAAGGCAACTGATTTATCTTTTTATAAATTGAGAACAATGCATATTATACTTCCAAAAAATTATTTTTGTCCAGTTCATTATTGTTGTAACTTAAGATAAGCATTACAAGTAAACAGGCATAGCCAAATATTTTCAGTATTAAGAAATCTTCTTACCCCTTGAATTTAATGTTATCATTAAATATCTCAAATAATATTTTATATTATGCGATCTTAATCTGTTTTTGTCTGTTGCTATAACATTGGGTATCACGTACAGTAGACAATAAATCTTGTGAGAGAGGAGGTACACAAAAGTGAATATATTAGCTTGGCTATATTTGAGTTAAACTTGGTCTTGTTACTTAACAGCTCTGAAATCTTCGACAGCAGCTGTGGTATTGTCAATCAAAATATTAGTGCCTAATCTACAATGTATTTATGATAACTACAATATACATGAACTGTTGTTCTGAGTTCTCCATGCTTAATAAGCAGCCAGTTGATTCCTACAAATGCAATAAAGGTAGTTGATAGTAGAATAATAAAAGCATTTATTATTTTCCTGTTTGTTCTTACCATAATGTCTAGAAGGTGCTAAAAATTTCTTGCTAAAATTATTTTAAAAGGAAGGGCAAGACATTACAGAATGAAGGCTTCCTATTTAATTGATTGATAATGAAGTCTATAGATATCTTAGTCATTAACAAAAATATAGTCAGGTTCAAAATTTCTGATGATTCTGGTAACACATTAGCTGGCAAGATATTATCATGCTGAAAACAAATCGTATGTGATGTCTTATGCATTACTCCATAGCAATGCAGAACAAGAGTTACAAAGAGATTTCAGTACCTCTTTGAAGAATTTTAAAGGTTTATTTATATATTTTAGAGACAGAGAAAGAGATGGAAGGGAGGGGCAGAGGGAGAGAATCTCAAACAGATACCCTGCTGAGTGGGAGCCTGATGCAGGGCTCCATCAAACAATCTCATGACTTGAGGCTCATGACTTGAGCCAAAACCAAGAGTCAGACACTTAACAGACAGAGCCACCTAGGCAACACCCTATTTGAAGAATTTTAATTATATGTGGAACATAAGGAATAGTGCAAAGGACCACAGGGGAAGGGAGGAAAAACTGAAGCAAGGAATCAGAGAAGGAGACAAACCATGAGAGACTCTGGACTCTGGGAAACAAACTGAGGGATACAGAAGGGAGGGGGTTGGGAGGATGGGGTAACGGGGTGATGGGCATTAAGAAAGAAGGGTACATGCGGTGATGAGCACTATTACATGCAACTAATGAATCGTTGAACACTAGAACAAAAACTAAGAATGTACTATATGTAGGCTAACTGAACATAATAAAAAAATAATAAGAGTACAAAAAAAAAAAACAAAAACCCAGAGACCTCAAATCCAAAATATAAAAAATAAGAGTATTTTAAAGAAAGTATTTTAAGTGGAAGTGAAGGTATCCTGACTTTCACCAAAGGATTAAGCTATTGAAAATTTGATTCCTCATTTTTAGAGTCCTTCAGAGTCAGAGAAGCATCAGATATTTATTAGCATTGGCTGCTGTAACACATAAACACCTAGCCTCCATTTCTTAACATGTATGATTTTATTTCTTGCTCTATTAAAGTCCAATACAGTGTTGGAGTAGGGGTTCTACAGAGTTATTCAGTAATACAGGCTGATGAAGGCTCTGCCATCATCAGCAGGTGATTAACAAGGTTTCTCTGGCAGCAACTGTTGGCACTATCTTGTCCAGAGCTTCAGGGAACTTACCAGTGCACTCTACTTCAGCCTGCTCCCCAACCACCAGCATTTGCACCACTTGCCTCAGGGCTTTCTTTCACACTATGAACTCACTTTGCCTATGGACACTGCAGGCTGGCAGTGCTGCTCAGTAATGCATGTCCTCAATAACAGCCCTCAACCAATAATTGATTGGAACTGGTGGAAAAAGACCCCATTTCTTTTGTTCCTTTTGGAGAGATAATTTGAGGTGCATGTGCTCTACTGACCCTTCAAGGTCCACAATTGCTTATATATTCCAGTGGCTTCCATGGTTAACTTGCTTGATCACATGCTCTTAATGCTTGCCTCCCCTTTCCTGATTCATGAGCATGAAGAAAAAATATAAAAGAATACATACTCAGTTGTTAATACAGATTGCTTGATGGAGAAGGGGGCTTACATGGTGGATCATATAAGAAAGTACTTCTAGGAAAAGCAATTTAAAAAAAAAATCAAAATTAAGCATGTACATGGTCACATAAAAATCTACTGAAGAAATTAAGTAAACTATCACTTAAAGTTGATATATAGTACAATAAAATTACAGCATTAAGCCTATTCCATTTGGTTGTATACAAAGTTAATCATTTTGTAATCTTACATTTGTATAAATGTATGCACACACATATACACGCCCCTCTTATTACAACATGTAAAATCTGGAAGGAAAGCATTGTCTTAGCTCTAAAACCAACATTTAATATATCTAAGATATATGGTTTTGTGTTGGAGAGAAGCTTTTTATAACCAATCCTGAAAGCAGGATGCAGAACAGATTCTTTTCCACACTGTCCAAAAAATTATATCTATATAAGCATGACTAGATCAAGAAGCTATATCATTTTCAAGTGATAAGTAAAATAAGAATGAAGATTTATGTGCAGTGTAAGGAAATGGTCCAGTTTCATTCTTCTGCATGTGGCTGTCCAGTTTTCCCAACACCATTTGTTGAAGAGACTGTCTTTTTTCCACTGGATATTCTTTCCTGCCTTGTCGAAGATCAGTTGACCATAAAGTTGGGGGTCCATTTCTGGGTTCTCTATTCTGTTCCATTGATCTGTGTGTCTGTTTTTGTGCCAGTACCACACTGTCTTAATTATTATAGCTTTGTAATAAAGTTTGTAGTCAGGAATTGTGATGTCACCAGCTTTGGTTTTCTTTTTCAACATTCCTCTGGCTATTCGTGGTCTTTTCCGGTTCCATATAAATTTTAGGATTATTTGTTCCATTCCTTTG
>CM053609.1:72383747-72418117 GCA_028646535.1 Procyon lotor | reverse complement strand
ATCGAGCCCCGCATCGGGCTCCCTGCTCCGCGGGAGGCCTGCTTCTCCCGCTGCCATTCCCTCTGCTTGTGTCCCCTCTCTCGCTGTGTTTCTCGCTGTCAAATAAATAAAATCTTTAAAAAAAAAAAAAAAAAAAAAGAAGATGTAAGTAGAGTCATTATCATGAGTAACTTATTTTGTATGATAATTATCTCCTTTTCAGTTATTTTTAATAAAGAGCATTACAACTAGCATTCAAAATACTAATGTTGACTGCAATAACATTAATTTATATAGGCATGGTTTTGTTCCTTTCTGAATCTTCAAAGTTTTGGGAAAAGTTATCGAATAGTGTCTACCTGTATCATGACAGTTCAAATAAAAAAAGTACACATAATTCAATAATTTAAAAAGGGAAACAGATTAGAATAAATGAGACAGCTACAACCCATCTTTTAACAAACCTTGTCTATTCTTTTTCTCTGATATGTTTGATAACCCTGATAAGTCAAGTAAATAAACTTAGCACTAATTAGACAGATTAGTCATAAAATCAAATGTCATAGGCCAGGTAGGAACCAGAACTCTGCAATCCTATCAGCTTCCAGGAAAAGTTGTGAGTTCTATATACTTGTCAATAGCAAAAAACAGAGATAAGGAATATTCAGTCAATTATTTAAAAACAGATAACGTATATTTCATAAAAGTAGACAAACTTTCTTGAAAACTAGTTTGACACATTATTTATTTACTTTTAACAGCTTTAGTGAGATAGAATTCATTTAACATACAATTCATCCATTTAAAATGAAAAATTCAATGGCTTTACTGCATTCACAAATAGGTGCAATCATCACCAATTTTAAAACTTTTTCATAATCTCAAAATGGAAGCCTAGCTATTCTCCCTTACCCCCATATGCCAGGCAGCTCTAAGCAATCACTAATCATTCTATGTATATAAGTGTATGTATTTTTATTTCCATATATACAATATAAATATATTTTTCCACATATAAATATGTGTTTCCATATATATTCCCATATATAATATATACATTTCCATACATACTATATATATTTCTATGCTCTGGATATTTGATTTGAATGAAATCATAAAAGTATGTATATGCGACTGGTTTCTTTCAATTAGCATAATTTTTTTCAAAATTCATCCATGTTTTAGTGTGTATCAGAAGTTCATTCCGACTAGGGACAAATTATATTCCCTTGTAGGGAATATTTTCTTTATCCCTTAATCAGTTGATGGGCATTTGGGCTGTTTCCAACTTCTGGCTATTATGAATAATGCTACTACTAACATTCAAGTGCAATTTTTTGTTCATTCTGTCAAGCTGTTTTTGAAAGCAGCTGTGCAATTTTAGATTCTCACCAGCAAAGTCTGAGGGTTCTGATTTTCCACAACCTTGCAACAATGGCCATATCCGCCTATTTTTAAAAATGATTTATGTCAGCTTAATTTCTTCAAAGACACAGAGTAATATAAACTTGGGTAACAAAGAAGGTTGGACAGAATGTCATTATAAGTGCTTTCAATCAAATATTTTAAATGATACAAAATTATCTACTCTTTTAAAGCAAATGGGCCACTCTTTAGGTGATTTACTTAAGAACAGGAGCCAAATTAAATAACAGAGCCATATAGCCTACAGTCATGACATATGCCACTATGGTCCAATCTATATTTGATACCAAAACATGTCCAATTCATATTATAACAAAATGTTAGGTTGAAAAACACTATGTACCGCATGACCCCGATTTCATAAAATATTTACCCATTTATCTATATGGTACAGGGAGGAGTCATTTTGGAAATGTATGCTTATTGCCATTATGGGAAAGTGTAAATTTATTTTCTGCTTATTCTTTTAACAATAACATTGTTTTTGGTTGAAGTATGGTTAACATACAATGTTATTTTAGTTTCAGGTGTACAAAATAATGATTTAACATTCTATACATTATGCAATGCTCATCACAATGAGTATAGTTACCATGGAGAGGATATTTTTTTCATTTTAAATGGATGAATTGTATGTTAAATGAATTCTATCTCACTAAAGCTGTTAAAAGTAAATAATGTGTCAAACTAGTTTTCAAGAAAGTTTATGTCTACTTTTATGAATATAATGTTATCTGTTTTTAAATAATTGAATATTCCTTATCTCTGTTTTTTGCTAGTGACAAGTATATAGAACATTTGAAAATGATCTATCTGATAAGGAGTTAATATCAAAATATGTAACTCATACAACTCAACACCAAATAATAATAATAATCTTATTTAAAAATGGGCAAAAGACTAAACAGACAGTTTTCAAAAGAAGACATGGATGGCCAACAGATACATAAAAAGATGCTCAGCTTCTAATCATCAGGGAAATGCAAATCAAAACCATAATAAGGCATCAACTCACATCAGTCTGAATAACTAGTATCAAAAAGATAAGAAATAAGTGTTGGCATGGATGTGGAGAGAAAGGAACCGTTAGTTGGTAGGGATGGAAATTGGTGTAGCCATTATGGAAAATAATATGGATGTTCATCAAATAATTTAAAATAGAATTAGTACATGATACAGTAACTTCGCTACTGGTATCTACATAAAGAAAACAAAACACTAGTTCAAAATGATATATGCACACCTATGTTTTTTGCGGCATTATTTATAATAGTCAAAATATGTGAACAAACCGTGTCCATCCATAGATGAATAATAAAGAAGATGTTGTGTGTGTGTGTGTATATAAATATACACATATATTTATATATATATATAAAATGGAATATTACTCAGCTATTAAAAAGAATGAAATCTTACCATTTGCAACAATATCAATTGACCTAGAGAGTATGATGCTAAGTGAAATGAGACAGAGAAAGATAAATATCATATGATTTCACTCATATATGAAATTTAAGTAAAACAAATGAACAAAGGAAAAAAGAGAAAAAAACAAAAACAGACTCTAAAATATAGAGAACAAACAGGTGGCTGCCAGAGGGGAGATAGGTGGAAGGATGGAGTAAATAGAGGAGATTAAGAGAACACTTATCTCAATGAGCACTAAATAATGTAAAGAATTGTTAAATCATTATATTGTACATCTGAAACTAATATAACACTGTGTATTAATTATACAAAAAACAAATACTAGAGAGAACAAATGTTAGTGAGGATATGGAAAATGTTATTTTTTTGATTATATATGTCCAGTAGGTGTGAAGTGGTATCTCATGGTGGCTTTGATTTGCATTTTCTCGATGATTAATGATTCTGAGCATCTTTTAATGTGCTTATTGGACATTTGTTTACATTCTCTAGAGAGTTATCTATCAGACTCTTTACCCAATAAGTGGGTTATTAAGTTATTTCTTATATTTTAATTTAGGCACTTACAACTATAAGTAGGTACTTATATAAGTGCCTAAAGCATTGCTTCAGCTGCATCCTGTAAATTTTGTATCTTCATTTCCACTCATTTCAAGATTTTCTCATTTCCCTTTGGTTTCTTCTTTGACCCATTATTTAGGAATATGTGATTTTTGTTTACACATATTTGTGATTTCCTCACTTTCTTTCCTGCTATTGATTTCTGATCATTCCATTGTGATCAACTAAAACATTTTTATACAGTTTCTTTTGCCTTTTTTTTTTTAAAGAATTTATTTATTTATTTATTTATTTATTTATTTATTTATTTATTTAACAGAGAGAGAGAGAGAGAGAGATCACAAGTAGGCAGGCAGAGAGAAAGGGGGAAGCAGGCTCCCCACTGAGCAGAGAGCCCAATGCAGGGCCTGATCCCAGGAACCTGAGATCATGAACTGAGCCAAAGGCAGAGGCTTTAACCCACTGAGCCACACAGGTGCCCCTCTTTTGCTTTTTTTTTGAGAACAGTAGACACTTAATATTTCACATAGTTTCAATAGTTTTAATACCATACAATCCAGTAATTCCAAAAATATATGCACTCCTATGTTTATTGTAGCATTATCTACAATAGCCAAGATACGGAAGCAACCTCAAGGTCCACTGATAGATGAATGAATAAAAAAGATGTAGTATATATACACAATGGGATATTACACGGCCATAAAAAATGATGAGATCTTGCCATTTGTGACAATGTTTTGTATTTCTATCCTTTAAATTTATTGACATTTGCTTATGGCCCAGCATATGATCTATCTTAAAGAATATTTCATGTGCCATTGAGAAGAAAGTATATTCGGTTTATGAATGGAATGTTCCATTGATGTTTGTTAGGTCTACATGGTTCATAACATTTTTGTGTCTCCTATTTCCTTGTTGATCTTCAGTCTAGTCATTCTAACCATTATTGAAAATGGAGTACCAAAGTCTCAAAATAATATTAAATTGTCTACTTTTCCTCATTTTAGTCTTTGTTTCACATTTTTTTGGTTTGCTTTTTGATGCTACATATGCTAATACTTGTTATATCATCCTGATGTATGGACACTTATATAATTATAAATTGTCTCTCTTTAACAATAGAAATATTTCTTGTTTTAAGGTCTATTTTTGTCTGGTATGGATGGGTACAACCACTCTAGCTATCTTGTGGTTGTGTCTGAAATATCTTTTTGTATTTTATTTTTACTCCCACTTTATTTATATCTTTTACATTATTATGGATATATTTGGAATTATATCTGCCATTTTACTTTTTGTTTTCCATAGGTCTTATGTTGTCTTGTTCTTCTATTTCCCTTTTACTGTTTTCTTTTGCATTAAATATTTTCTAATGTACCATTTTAATTTCTTTAATAACTTCAACTATATTCTTGAAGACTTTTTTTTTTACTATCTGCCGTAAGATTTACCATACAACATCTCAACTTATCTGTATCAGCTTCCAACTTATATCCTTTAATTTTAGTGTTATATGCAAAAATTATACTTTTATATCTCTACTGTATTTCTCCGTCATTATGGTATTATCATTATGCATACTGCATTAATCTGCAAACCCAAAAATACATCATTATAATTATTATTTATCATCTGTAGTCATTTACCTAGGCCAGTACAGTTTTGCTCACATGTGTCTTTTTGTGCTATTATTAGCAAATATGTTTGTACATATATAACTTCTGTGTTATAGGCCCAACAATAAATATTTATATAAAATATTTATCATATAAATACTGATATTTAACTATACATGTTATAATTATACATTATATATCATATTACATATTTTATATATCATGTATACAAATTTCTATATATTATATATAATATACAATTGAATTTTAAACAGTGAAGAGAAGAAAAGAGAAAAAATATACATTCTTACTGGTTTATAAAACTACACAGTAATCTTTATTAGTGTAGATTTGAATTACCACATAATAATCACTTTCTTTCTACCTGAAAACTTCTTTTAGTATGTCTTATAAAACAGGTCCTCTAGTAACAAATTCTCTCATTTTTTTCTCATCTTGGAAAGTCGCTGATCAGCTTTCATTTTTTAAATACAGTTTTGTTAGATACAGAATTATTGTTTGACAGTTATTTTTCCTTAGAGTATTTTGAATATGTTATCCCAGTCTCTCGATCTCTTCTGCTCTTTTGCTCAAAAATCAGTTATTAGTCTTATTGAAATTTCCATGTAAGTGATTTTTAATTTTTGTCCCTACTGATTTTAAATTTGTTTTCCTTGTCTTTGACTTTTAATACTTTTATTATGATGTGTCTATTTGTGGATCTTTTCACATTTATCCTACTTGGACTCTGTTGAGCTTCATAGATGTGTAGATTATTATTTTACAAAAGAATTGGGAAATTTTCAGCCATTAGTTTCAAATGTTATTCCTTCTGTCTCTCCCAATTCCTGATGCACCCAACTTGGATTTCTTGGTTTGCCTACTTCTTCATCATATTTCTTTGACGTTCTTCATTTTTTTCCTTTTGTTCTTGGCTTGAATGGCCTCTACCCTATCTCAAGTTCACTTTTTCTTTTTCCTATGAATTCAAATTTACTGTTGAACTCCTCTGAAATTTTTTATTTCAATTGTTGCACTTTTCAACTGTTTTCATTTCTACTTGGTTCATTTTTTATAATTTCTGTTTATTGATATTGTCTATTTAATGCAGTATCTTCATTGTAACTTCTGTTTTTTCTTTGATCATGTTTTCCTTTAGTTCTGTAAACATAATGGGATCTTTAGAGTATTTTTCTGTTAAGTCTGACATCTGGTCACTTTTGCAGGCAGTTTTGGTTGCCTGCTTTTTATCCAGTATATGAGTTATACTTTCATTATCTCTATATGCAACATATTTTGTTGTTGTTGTTGTTGTTGTTGTTAACATGACACTTTAGATAATACATTGTAGTAACTCTGGGTACTGGTCTCATTCTCTCCTAGGATTTTTACTGTTATTTGCTTTTTTTTTTTTTTAAAGATTTTATTTATTTGACAGAGAGAAACACAGCGAGAGAGGGAACACAAGCAGAGGGAATGGTAGCGGGAGAAGCAGGCTTCCCGCCGAGCAAGGAGCCTGATGCGAGGCTCGATCCCAGGACTCCAGGATCACGACCTGAGCCGAAGGCAGACGCCCAATGACTGAGCCACCCAGGCGCCCCTTATTTGCTTTTTTATTTGTTTAGTGACTGGTTGAATTATTTTAGTGGCGTATTTCCCAAATCTACAACACCTCACAAACACAGTGTTAAGCCTTTGATATTCTTCCTTTGGAAGATGACCTTTTAGTGAACCTCCTTCACTCTGGGTTGACAGTGATTTTGGTAGGGCTCCTCTTTCCCTGACCATGCCCAGCTGTTAAGCTCCATTAACTGCTAGCTGATTGCTCTCTTATTTTAACAATGCCTTCTGGCATAAATTAAAAAGTAATCCAATCAAATCCTGGTTCCTTTAAAGATACAGTTTCTGAAGACAGTGTTTAATATTTTGTTTTTGACCCAGGAGGACTCCTCTCAGCTATCAAATCCTCTAGTTCTCTCCTGAAAACTACTGGACTTACAGTTTAGCCTGTCTCTCAAACCCCTCCGAATTGCCTTTTACCATAATCCTACTATGCTTGAGAACACCTTAAACTTAAACTTCTCCATACTTTGATAAAAATGAAATCAGTCCCTTTTGTAAAAGTTCAGGAACTCTCTCTTTTAAGGCATTCTTCCCTCTCCAGTAAAATCACTAAGGCAGGGTTCTGGAGGTGGGGCTGGTGACAATGACAAGCTTTTCTGAGTGTCCCTTCTGCTCTAGCAGCTGAATGCTTGGTGGAGGGGGAGCAACAGTCTGAGGTCCTCTTGGTTCATCCTCCTGGCATGGATCTGCAGCCTCACACGTAAGATGAAGAGTGATCAGAGCCCCAATATTCCCAGTGCACCATACCCAAGGAAGAGCCTTCATTCCATGAGTGATGGCTACATGAAAGAAAAGAATACCTATCTCTTAACTGAACTTATTTAAGACTTAGCTTCAGCAGCACATAGCTGGAGGCAGGAAAAGAAAAACTGACATTCTCTTCCTGGGAAGACAGACTTCCACCTGAGATCCAGAAATAAAGGAAGTCCTGCACTGTTATATGCACCAGTCTGGATTAGAGTCTCTGCCTTATTGAGCTGAAGAAGAGAGTAAGTGGTCTTGGTCCAAATACCACAGATTCAACTTTCTTATTGAATTTCATAGATTTTCTTAAAAGAATTTCTTCATTTGCTGTTTGTCCTTAAGATTGTTTCCATAGGTTCTCAATTTTTTTGTTTTTGTTTATTTTAATTATGTTCACTAGTTTCACTGGGGAGAGGGTTTGTGGAGCTCCTCACACCATCATGCCTGAAGTCACTCTCTCTATATTATTTATTTTTAATTCCTAAGTTTATTATTAGTCTCAGTTGGTATCTAAGATACTCAAAATATCAAACAGAAACTCAAATTGTCATGGATTAGACTCTCACAATATTTAGTTATTTATAAGGAACGAGGCATGATATAATACATGGAAATGCCATTCAGAACTAGGGGTTATTAGATTACTTAATTATTTTTATATATGTTAATAATTATAAGATGCTATTTAATAGAAATTTCCCTGCATGCTACAGAATAGTGATTCATCAACTAGATGCTATTATTACCATCAACTAGAGACAAGCAAAAGTTAAGACAAGTTTTCAATCATATTGAAGAGTTATTTTCTAAGACCTAAACTGGCTCAAAAATAGACTACCCCATATCAATATTCCCCTGGCATATTTAAATCTGATTTTTATAATTTAGTTTCCTAACTCAATAATTTGTTTTACTTCCAAAGTTGAAAAGTGCACACATATAGTTACACATGCAACAAGTGTTATGTATATATAAATACCATAAGCTCATAACATATTATTCATCTATCAAAAAATAGTAAAATAACTTAAAACTGTAGAGTTTTTCATTCATTCAACAATTACTAAATTCTTCCTAGATACTAGGCACTGTCATAGGCACATTAGATGTAACAAATGAGCAAAACTGACAGATACTTGCTGTTGTGCGGATCGAATTCAAGTAAGTCATTATCAACACATAGACAATTCTATTCCTATTAAGCTAGATAATAATTGCTCTGGTGGTTAAAAACAGTAAGATGTTAATGAGTTTTCTAATAAATCATTTCTCTGAGGTATTCACAATAAGAAACAATATTTATTAGTCTATTAACTGATAAAATGCAGTTAAAATTAACATACTATATAACAAGAAAGCAATGATACTGATATTTCTCCAATATTGTTCCTTCTGTTTAATCCTAATAGTAGTTAACAAATTAAAATCTCTAGTGAAATAATTAGAAAACAAACCTAAGTTCATATTCCAATGTGACTGTGATAAGTTCTTAACGTTTTCTTTAGTTTTTAATTTTAAAATGAAAATCCTAATATAATGACAGTTTCTGAAAATATATACATATTGGAATGAATTGTGAAGTTAAAACTAAGAAAAATATTAGTTCTAAAGTAAACTTAGGGGTGTCAGGTGGCTCAGTGGTTAACCACCTGAATCTTGATTTCAGCTCAGGTCATGATCTCAAGGTCCTGAGATAGGAGCCCTGTTTTGGGTTTTATGCACAGCGGGTATCTGCTTGAAATTCTCTCCCTCTCCCTTTACCCCTTGCCCCATTTGCATGTGTGCACTCTCTCTTTCCCTTAAACAAATAAACCTTTTAAAATTTAAAATAAAGGGGTGCCTGGGTGGCTCAGTAGTTAAGCGTCTGCCTTCAGCTCAGGTCAAGAACCCAGGATCCTGGGTTCGAGTCCTGCATCAGGCTCCCTGCTCAGTGGGAAGCCTGCTTCTCCCTCTCCCACTCCCACTGGTTGTGTTCCCTCTCTCGCTGTGTCTTTCTGTCAAATAAATAAAATTTTAAAAAAATAAATAAAATAAAATTTAAAATAAAAAATAAAGTGAACTTAGATGATTACTAAAATATAAGATATACCAGGACAGAAAGATGGTGGGGAGTGGGAGGGCCCTAAGTTCACCTTATCCTAGGGATACAATGAGCTAATGCCCACATCAGTGTAAATTACCCAGAAAATGACCCAAAGACTGGCAAACAAACTCCACAACTAAAGGTAGAGAAGAGACCATATCCAGGAAGGTAGGAAGGGCTGAGACACAATTTGGGCATAAAGGGGATTGTGGCCATCCACATTTGGAAGTGAGCTGGGGGTATGGTGAAGGGTAAGAAACAGACTACCACGCTGGGAAGCGTCCCCTTGGTGAAGATGAATCCCTATAACATTTGGCTTTGAAATCAAGAGGAGCCAAATTTCATGAGTTTTTACAACCAGCAGGACTAAGCTGGGAATTTTAAAAATCAGCAGGCTTGACTTTGGGAGAGCCTGGAGGACACTAGGAAGCTGAGATCCCGCTCTCCCCCCCACCCCCAACCCACTTAAAGACACAGAACAACCAACATCCAGGAGAGACACAGCTTAGAAGCAGCTGTTTGAAAAATGCCAGGGGCTCATGGGAGGGAGAGTTATTTGCTCATCCCAGAGCCTATCCCAGAAAGGCTAGGATCACAAGGAGACTGAGCCAGGAAGAAAGGGGCTGGTAGGCACCATTTTCCTCTTGTTGCTCAGCATAAACATACCACCAACTTTGGGAACCAGTACAGTACCTACACTGCGACCTATCTTGCTCCCACCAAGCCCTACCGACTTTCTTTCTAACCCCTTTTCTCTCTCTTCTATGAGACTCCTATAATATAAATGTTATTATGTTTGATGGAGTCATTGAGTTCCCTAAGTCTTTTCTCATGTTGCATAATTCTCCTTTCTCTCTTTTGCTCAGCTTCATTATTTTCCATTCTTTTATCCTCTAGGTTACTGCAAACTTTCAGTTCTAGTGGAAATAGCATTAAGTCTCATTTAACAAGCAGACCAGAGCACACCCAGTTAAAACTTGCCAATTATAGCCAAAGTCCAAACACTGTCCACTGCAGGCAAGGAGAACCTCTGTAGACAACTGACCTAAGGGATAGAGTAGCCAAGACACAGCAGCAAAGTGCACTCGGCACACCCTGGAGACACTTCCTCAAGTGCCACACCCTGGAAATTATATGACTTCTTCTTCATAAAGCCATTACACTCAGGGACAGGAAATATAATGGGATTTTCGAGCACACAGAAGACAGAGACCTAGACATAATGCTAAGATGGAGGAATTCATCCCAACGAATGAACCCTTTCCTGAAACAGAGATCTAATCAACACAGATATAAATAGTATGTCAGAGGCAGAATTTAAAGGAACAACCATAGGGATACTATCTGGGCTTGAGAAAAGCATGGAAGGCATCAATCAAGGAGACCCTTACCAAGTAAATGAGATGATATATGAATTTTATGATAAAATCATGTATAATTGAATTATATTTTATCATTCATGTTTATTTACATAATAATCTACTTAAATCATTTTGGTTAATGCTAATATTTAGTGCATTTTCTGCTATAATATTCAAATCTGTTTCACTAGGACTATGAGAGGGAAAAGGAAGTAATCACATTGTCTTAATGAAAAAAGAGCAGAGCACTGTGTATTGGAATATATAGATCCTGAAATAATTTTGGTACAATATCATATGCTATTTTATCAACAGATAAAACTGAGTTTGAGTTTTAGCTCTGTCTTTGGGTAGCTAGGTAATCATGCTTAAGGGGTTATATACTTTAGACATTCCAGTCCCACTGTATTATGATACAGAGTAAGATTAGAGAAAGAGGGGGATAGCAGAAAAAATAGTTTGTGATTGACTGAGCCACATGATATATTTAATATAGTGACTGGATGGTAATGAAAACTTGCAATTTATATTTTCCACCACCACTATGGTTTATAAGTAATTTATTTTTATCAATTATATAAAATATAATTAGACTGAGAATGGATAATATTATTTTATTTTTTTCAGAGTGGGGTCAAAGCATTATATCAGGTTATTATGGGGAGGAAAAAGTACAGAAAAGGGGAAGAGAAGAAATAGATCTTAACTAATTCAAATATGGAGAAGGTCAAAAAAGTAGAAGTATCATATGACTTTTATTCTTAATAAGACCCTAGATGGTTTACAAAAATAATATTCCATGTAGAATATCACTGAGTTTCTAACCCTGCTGATGAATTACATGCTATGGCCACAACAAATTCATATTTCCCAGCCTAAGATCCAGGCTATCACTTGTACTAAAGAAAAGAATCAAAGTTATAACAGAAACATTAACGTCTAGAATTTTCAGAGTTAGGTAGAATGATAATCTTAAGAATAAGAAAACTCATTGCTATAAGAAAACTCATAATCTTTACTCATTCTAAACATCTTAAACTCTATGTTTAACATAGCCACTAAAGAACAGCTGATATAGTGGAAATGTTTATATGTGTATATGTTTATTCACTGCTTTTTAATCATATGATACTATATATATTTTATCCCAGTATTTTGAAAACATTAATGAACAATGTTAAGAAACTTAAAATAAGAAGATGCAAAGATGGCGGAGGAGCAGCAGATCCTATTTCAACTGGTCCCCTGAATTGAGCTGGATATCTACCAGACCACTCTAAACACCCACGAAATCAGCCTGAGATATAAAAAGCTATATCTGGATCTATACCAACAAAATATCTCAGGCAGTTGGCCTCAAGGTATGAAGTGGGGAGCCCGTGATTTTGTGGGCAGATATCAGAAGATAAACAGAGGGGTAGGGAACCTCTGAGAGCCTATGCCACCAGAGTGCAAAAGCCTCCTGTATTTGGGACTGGGCAGAGACTCACAGACCGGCAGCAGTGGGGAAAGGACAGGAGGGGGCCTGTGCAGCCCCCCAGACTAAAACCCGGAGCTGCAGGGGCATGTGTGTGAACCGGGGGTGGCTGGAGGCTTTAGAAGCACAAAGGGCAGAGACGTGCCCAGACCTGGAAGCAAGGGCTGGCAGTGCTGCTGTGGGGTGCACTACCCAGGACATTGGGGATTTTAGCAGCACAGACAGCAATGCAGACAGTGTGGCCTGGAGAGCTCACTGAAGAACAGACTGTGATCTCTCTGTTCTGAGACAGAGGTCTGGATATGATATGGTCATTTCTGCTCTGACTCTTGGAAGAGATGCAGAAAGCCATCAGGGAAAGCCACCAAAGAACAAAAGCCCCCCAAACCGGTTTTCACTGAGCCCATCCCCACTCCACAGGGGGCAGGGCAACTCTGCCCAAACAGGGTTGCTTGAATAACAGCACAGCAGGCCCCTCCCCAAGAAGACAGGCTGGAAGAACAAGAGGCCAACAACCCTAAGGTCCCTATAAAACAGGTGCATCTTGCTTGGGTCATGGCCAATAATTTGGACTCTCTACATTCCTTCAACCACCCCTCAACAGAATGACTAAGAGGAGGAACCCCTAACAGAGGAAGGACTCAGTGACCATGACCTCTGCCACAGAATTAATGGATATGGATATAAGCAAGTTGTTGGAAATAGACTTCAGAGTAACAGTTATGAAGACAACAGCTAGGTTGGAGAAAATCATTAATGGCAACATAGATTCTCTAAGGGCAGAAATGAGAGCTGATCTGGTAGAACTTAAAAATGCTATCAATGAGATCCAATCTAATCTATACTCTAACAGCTAGGGTAATTGAGGCAGAAGAATGAATTAGTGATCTAGAAGAAAAACTGATAGAAAAGAAGGAACAGGAGGAAGCCTGGAACAAACAGCTTAAAATCCATAAAAACAAAATTAGAGAAATAAGTAATACCATGAAACGTTCCAGTGTCAGAATTATTGGGATCCCAGAGGGGGTGGAGAGAGAGGGAGGACCAGAAGAAATATTTGAGCAAATCGTAGCTGAGGACTTCTGTAATTGGGGAACTGAAACAAGCATTTGTGTCCTAGAGGCAGAGAGGACCTCTCCCAAGATCAAGCAGAACAGACCAATGCCCCAGCATGTAATAGTAAAACTCACAAGTCTTAGAACCAAAGAAACCATCTTAAGGGCAGTGAGTGGGAAGAGATTCTTTATGTACAGAGGGAGTAACTTCAGAATAATGTCAGACCTGTCCATAGATACCTGGCAAGCCAGAAAGGGTGGGCAAGACATATTCAGTGTGCTAAATGAGAAGAACATGCAGCCAAGAATTCTTTATCTAGGAAGGCTGTCATTCAGAATGGATGGAGAAATAAAGAGCTTCCAAGACTGGCAGAAACTGAAAGAATATGTGACCACTAAGCTGGCCCTATAAGAAATATTAAGAGGGGTTCCACAAAGGGACAAAGACCCTAAGAGTGATAGAGAACAGAAATTTAGAGACAATCTACAGAAACAAGAACTTCATAGGCAACATGATGACAATAAAATCATATCTTTCAATAATCACTTTCAACATGAACAGCCTAAATGCTCCCATAAAAGGCACAGGGTTGCAGATTGCATAAAAAGACAGGACCCATCCATGTGCCATCTACAAGAGACTCATCCAGACTGAAAGTGAAGGGATGGAAAACCATCCTTTATGCCAATGGACTTCAAAAGAAAGCTGGAGTAGCAATTCTCTTATCAGATAAATTAGATTTTAAGCTGAAAACTGTAATTACAGATACAGAAGGATACTATATCATTCTTAAAGGGTCTAATAATTGTAAATATTTATGCCCCCAACATGCAAACAGCCAACTCCATAAGCCAACTGTTAATCAAAATAGAGAGACATATTAATAATGATACAAAAATCATAGGAGACCTCAACACCCACTCCCAGCAACAGACAGATCATTTAAGCAGAAAATCAACAAAGAAATAAGAGCTTTGAATGACACAATGAACCAGACCTTGTAGATACGTGCAGAACATTCCACCCTAACACAACAGAATACTCATTTTTTCCGAGCCCACATGGAACTTTCTCCAGAATAGACCACATACTGGGTCACAAATCAGGTCTCAACAGATACCAAAAGATTGAGATTATTCCCTGCATATTCTCAGACCACAATGCTTTGAAATGAAACTCAATCACAAGAAAAAATTTTTAAGAAATTCAAACACTTGGAAGCTAAAGACCCTCCTGCTCAAGAATGTTTGGATAAACCAGGAAATCAAAGAACTTAAACAGTTTATGGAAACCAATGAGAATGAAAACACATTGGTCCAAATCCATGGAACATTGCAAAGGTGGTCCTAAGGGGGAAATACATAGCCATCCAAGTCTCACCCCCAAAAATAGAAAAATCCCGAATACACAAACTGCCTTTACACCTTAAAGAACTGGAGAATCAACAACAAATTAAGCCTAACCCACGCATGAGGAGGGAAATAATTAAGATTAGAGCAGAGATGAATGGATTAGAAATCAGGAATACAGAATACAACAATGAAACATTGGAATATTATTCAGCCATCCGAAAGGATAAATTCCCAACTTTTGCATCAACATAGATAGGACTAGAGATTATGCTAAGTGAAATACATTAAGCAGAGAAGGTCAATTATCATATGGTTTCACTTATTTGTGGAACATAAGTAATAGCATGGAGGACATCAGAAGGAAGGGGAAAATGAAGGGGAGGATCAGAGTGAGAGATGAACCATGAGAGACTATGGACTTTGAGAAACAAACGGAGGCTTTTTAGAAGGAAGGGGGTGGAAGGATGGGTGAGCCTGGTGATGGGTATTAAGGAGGGCACAGATTGCATGGAGCACTGGGTGTTACGCGCAAACAATTAATCATGGAACACTACATCAAAAAAACTAATGATGTTCTGTATGGTGACTAACATAACATAAAAAAAAAAAAGAAACAAAATAGATTACTCTAAGACCAGTATATCTTCAATTTAGTTTATCTAGCAAGAAGCAATAGAATCCATTCCCTTTCAAATACTATGAGATGAACACATGTAGTATCTTGAATTAAAAATTGATAAGAATGCAAATTCTGCCAGTGGCTCAGCTAGTCCATGATTATGTATCTTTGAAATTCAAGTTTATCCATTGGTCTTTAGGAAACTCTTAAAATAACTATCATTGCTACTAAAAAATTATCTCCCAAGTAACTAAAATAGTGGAAGAAACATTTAACAATGCTGTATTGATAACAGAGAAAAGCATATTTTCTAATAATGTGACCCAGTGCTATGATCTTAGGGCCAAGCACATATATTTATTTTATATCTCATCAGTTCTTACATAATTAAAGGGCATCATAAAGTTATACTCTAAGCTTTCCTGAAGTTATAAAAGTTATTGCTTTGTGAATTCCATGTATAAGAACACATGTTGAAGAGGGCAAAAGTCTTTCACTGACTTATTACATATCACAAATTTAAATGTTATATAGTACAAGAAAATATCAAGAGTAATCCATACTTAGTTGCTATTTTGCATCAGACTCATGCCATAACTTTTTGGCTATATCAAATTTTGTGTGTATTGGCAAAGAAATAAAAGATAAAAACATTATATTCCATTAACATAAATCCAACAACGTACTTGATTCTTTCCTCATAAAAATAATCTCGATAAATAATACATAGTAGTTTATTTATAGACTAATAAACAATTTGCTTTGGTTTTAGTTGTTACTAGATAATATAAAAAATAAAATGTTACATATGCCATTTCTCCTCTTTTCTAAGATTTTGATCAATGTTTATTTATATTTAAATAATATCAACATAATTGTGGTAAGTATAATTCATGTTATAAGTTAGAACATTATATTTATATCATGCAAGATTAAAGTTAAAATAAAAGCAAATAATAAGTTTTTTTAAGATTTTATTTATTTGAGGCAGAGAGAGAGAGAGAAAGAGAGAGAACATGAGGAGGGGTAGGGGCAGAGAGAGAAGCAGACTCTCTACTGAGCAGGAAGCTCAACTCGGGGCTCCATCCCAGGATCCTGAGATCATAACTTGAGCCAAAGGCAGATGCTTAACGGACTGAGCCACCCAGGTGCCCCTTATTTAATAAGTTTAATAACATTTCATCTTATATATATAGATATACACATATATGAATAAAATAATTAAAATGGATCTTTTAATTATCTCAAAAATGTAGATATATCCAAATACATATTTAGTAAAATATTCAAAAACTTGCAATTTTATGTTAAGGACATTTACCTTCCTTTTGCATCTCAGGCTGTTTCCACGGAAACAGCAGTGGCACACAAGCAGAATGTTTATAACTTTGATATTTCAGCTCTGCTTGTCAGGTAAATGATGGAAATGTCATTTTTCAAAGAAGCACCTGCAGCTTTTGGGTTCCAACAGGTTCACAGAATATAACATTTTACCTCCTGAAAGAGTTTTAGTTTATAATGTTTCAGTATAAATCATAACCATGCCTGCTTTTAAAAGAGGCTTAATTACTCTGGGTCTATTTTAGAAAATTACTTTTTAAATGTAATAACTGATTTTAGGTAACTTAGAATTATAATGGTCTATAGGGCTCTCAGAATCCAACGAAGAAAATTATCACGATAATTTGCCTTAGGTCAGACATTTACTGGAGGTAGAGTCTATCCAGAGCCATTTTTGTTCTGATACAGCATCTCTATTTTAGGAGTTTATTTCACTTTGGCTGAAAATTCATGATTCCAGGAGGTTTCATTCTCAGTGGTAAATCACACCTGGGTAGTGAACTGGTTCACCCCTACTCATGCCCTCCTCCCACCCCACCAACTACCCAATAAATATCAAAACTTGCTGACTTTTGATACCAATAAGCTGTAGTGCTTGACATATTTCTTCCGGAGATAGACTATAACATGCTAGTGCTCTGCTGGTTCAGAAATTCAAGAAGTACTTATTAACATAGTCATCACCATTTCCTGCCATCAATGTATTTAGAAAATTTGCCAGTGACAAAATATTTTCAATGACAAAAACAAATGTAAAGTGAAACAGAGATGATCTAGTAAATAACTTCCTCAAATTAAAATTTCAAGATTTTATTTCCAATTCAAGAAAACCTGGTGGTAAACAAAATAAAATCATATTATTAAGACATTACATTCTTAATTTCATATAAAGGATTCAGGTAAGATGAACTAAAGGGCTCATAGATCAGGGTAGCTCTTCACATTGAAAAAAGGCACTTAGAGCCTAAACCTTATTTCTAAGACACATTTAGTCAAAACATCCTAATAGTTGGCCATAATAAGCTGTGCTGTTTGTAATGGGAATTTACTTGCTAAGGGCAAGTGATCAGTTTTTAGTAATTGAATAGAGCTTATTGAGCAACTGCTGCATGCAAGACATTATCAAGACTTTTGAATAACAGAAAGTAATTAAAAAGAAAATAGCACCTTTTGGTAACAGCTCTAGAAGTCTACATCTAAAAAAAAAAAAGAAAAAGAAAAAGAAAAAAAAAAGAAGTCTACATCTAAACCCAAGCCATGTCAACAAACTGCATTAAAAAGAGTGTTCCCAGGCGCCTGGGTGGCTCAGTTGGTTAAGCAACTGCCTTCAGCTCAGGTCATGATCCCAGAGTCCCAGAATCGAGTCCCATATCAGGCTCCAAGCTCTGCAGGGAGTCTGCTTCTCCCTCTGACCTTCTCCCCTCTCATGTGCTCTCTCTCTCTCTAATAAATAAATAAAAATCTTAAAAAAAAAAAAAAAAAGTGTGTGCCCAAACTTACCATGGGACTCAATTATCAAATTCTGTGTTGGCTTCAGATTCCTATGCTCTCTTGAAGAAAAAAGGGCAAATGGACTTAAGCAAAAGCATTTGTGGATTTATTAAAAAGTTAAAACAATTTGTAAAACAAATGGAAATAATAATAAAAATTATTTTTTTAAAGATTTCTTTACTTATTTATTTAACAGAGAGAGAGACAGCAAATGAGGTAACATAAGCAGGGAGAGTGGGAGAGGGAGCAGGCTTCGCCCTGAGCACTGAGCCCAATATGGGCTTGATCCCAGGACCCTGGGATTATGACCTGAGCCTAAGGCAGTCGCTTGACAACTGAGCCACCCAGGCACCCCAAAATATTAATAAAAATTAAAAATGCATATAATTATGCTCAAATAATCCCAATTTGGGAATTCATACTAACAGAAATATTGTAGTATAGAACTTTCCTTAGTGGAAAAAAAAAAAGGAACAACTGATTGCTGGGGAATTGCATCTAAATAATGTTATATTTGCCTTCTCAAAAAATTATATAGCTAAATAGAATAATTAACTTTCACTGTTTTTGCCCAACTGAAATTTTGTTCATGGTATTTGTTAAGTTACGTCAAAAGTTGCAAATAAGTGCATTGCAGTATATCCTTATTACTATGAAATAAAATTATAACAAAAATATATATGTTCATGCATCTAATACATACATACATAAAAGCATGAGAAAAATACTAAAGTAAATATACCAGATTGACAGTTTTTGGCTCATTAGAGAGATAAGATTAGAAATAGAGAAGGAACAGATGATTGATACTTTCTTTGTGTATTTTTTGGTCTCTTTCGTATATTATATACTACTTTTTAACTAAAAAATATAAAGATATATATATAAGATGAAAGGCAAAAGGAGGCATGGACTACTGTATTCTTACAATAAAATAAGAGTAAAAGAAAGATGTTAATAGGAAAATTGTTAAGGAAGAGAAAATACATTTATCGAATCCTGTAAAAAAAAATCTACATATAAATGAACCCACACCATTCAAATCTGGGTTGTTCAAGGGTCAACCACGCATTTTTTGAGGTCAGTTTAATTATCTTGACTGACTGAATTCATTCAAAACTCTAAGTCAGCGTCAATTATGTGTTTAGTTTTCCTGAGTGAGTTTAAAGAAGAAACAAAGTACAAAATTAACAGTATTTACAGCCCCTAACCAACTCATTAACTTGAAATAATATTCAAGATTCATGTATTTTTCTGAAGTGCATTTTGTTTTTGTCATTCTTAATAGGATATGACAAATTTATTGACACTCATTTAATCATTCAGTTCTGGGTCTATTAATTTATAATAAATGACATAATGGATTCCCTGCAAGTATCTACAAGATTCATGGAATCTGTGAATTAGAATAGTCTTTCAATATAATCTAGCCTAAGCACTAATCCAGTTTGTAATTTCTTTATCAGAGATAACTCTATTTCTCTTTGAACATGTCCCCTGTCTGGCTCTTTAATAGTAATCTAATCAATCCAGGAACATTCTGATTGTTTGAAATATCTTCCTTTATATTGAGGCCTAGGGATCTCCTAGAACATGTTTGTACTTAATTAAAAAAAAGAAAATAAGACAGAAACAAAAACAAAACAAAAACAAGAACAAAAAACTGTTAAGTTTCCAACTGCTAGAGATTTTTTTTTTAAGATTTTATTTATATATTTTTAGTATATGTGCTGCCGAAGCGAGCACTTTATTTATGTATTTGACAGAGAGAGACACAGCGAGAGAGGGAACAGGAGAGGGGGAGTGGGAGAGGGAGAAGCAGGCTTCTCCCAAGCAGAGAGCCTGATGTGGGGCTCAATCCCAGGACCCTGGGATCATGACCTAAGCCAAAGGCAGATGCATAAAGACTGTGGCACCCAGGCGCCCCCCCAACTGCTAGAGTTATTTAAGTTTTCTTCTATATGAAAATATTTTAAATTGTAAGGCAACTGCCAATCTTCACAATTTATATAACTATTTCCATATTTTCCAATAATTATTTATATGGGAGTACTAAGATTCATTCTACTCAATTTAATCAAGGACTAAACCCTCATTAAAATTCAGAGAAAATAGTATTTCATATGTTTTTTATATCAGTTTACAAATAAAGATGTGTATTTCTACCCAACATCACAATTAGATCACGGGAATCTTAAGAACAAGGATATTGTCTTGTTTTGCTTTGGATACCTACATGACACATTGGCTAATATACAGTAGGTAGTTAATACATTTTATTTAAAGACTATTTATAAAAGACTATTTTTAACAATATATAGAACTAAACACTATATCTCAGCTGCAGCCTACTCAGATAACAAAAGCATAACTCTGTTGATTGAATCTTAAATTTTATTTTCTAATCTTAGTATATTATTCCCCACATGTATACATTTCTAAACATGTTAAAACCTCAGGAAACACAGTAGCATGTTGCTGAGTTTGTATTATTTTCATATAAAATCAATGAAATCAACTAAATGTGGTCTTTTCTATGCAAAAATTAGTTGAAATATTCTAATATAAAAGAACACTCATTTAGTATAATTAAATAAAAATACAGAATGCACATTGGCTGATTTCCTGTGAAACTTGTGAATGTATTTACTTCCTACAATTTTGATCACATATTAACATACACTGATAAATTCCCAGTGTATGTTTGACTTGTCCATATTATGTGTCCCAAGGTTGGTTCTGACTCACCTCATAAAATGTTCCAAAAAAACATTTTGAATACACATGTAGGAAATTTGACACAGCACAAATTATACTTGATACAATGCTGAAATATTTGAATTCTATCCAGTTCCAGTTCTGTTCCTTGAATATAATATTTTAGGCAATTCAAAATCTCCTAAATTATCAGCATCTTAACTTTTAATGGGGATAAAATATCTTAATGAGTAGCTGTAATGCTCTAATGAGATTTTGTGGATGTGCTTCAGAGCAGAGAAATTAGTATATAAATAATGATTGTTTTAAAAAATCAATAAACTTGTCTTAAATATTGTATTGATTTTTTATTTTTTCTTTTTAATGTCTAGTAGGAAGTCTACAGTTTTCTCAGTCTCTATTTTCTAGCTTTTACAATATTAATGGCTTTATTTCCCTTAATCTCCTTGCTTGTCTTCCTGGTTTTTTTATATTCACTGTAATGGTTTCATGATGACAATTGGTTTCTATTTTGTATTTGAGAATGTGGTACACCTGAACTTGGATATTATTTCATTAAATCATGTATGTATGTTTTTACTTTGTCAAGGAATTTTGTTGGCTTTTTATAAGACGGGTTTAGGGGCTCCTGGGTGGTTCAGCATGTTAACCATCGGACTCTTGATTTTGGCTCAGGTCATGATGTTGAGGTCCATCCTGGGATTGAACCCCACAATAGGCTCTGTGCTGAGTATGGAGCCTGCTTGGGATTCTCTCTCTCTCTCTCTGTCCCTCCCCCTGTTCTCTCTCTCTCTCTCTCTCTCTCTCTCTCTCTATATATATATATATATATATATATATAAAATATATACATACCAGTTTAAAATGATTCTCCATATTGCCTCCACAAAAGAAGATAACGTGTGTATGGAACTTATGTTTTTATCCATCTCACACTTATTTTTCTTGGGCAAGTAGATAATCTTTGTCTATTTTTTTCTTTGAATATCTAAAATTTATTAAATTCAGTTTATTGTGGAAAATAAACTTTCTGACACTATGTTTTTACAAGGCTGAGGTTATATCGGGTAAACTTCATCAAAATAATAAATAAATAATTAAAAATAAATTATAAATAAATTAAAAATAAATAATAAAACTACATAATAATCTATCCCTAACTCAATTGCTTTAAACAATAAGCATTTAATAGCTCCAGAGTCTGAAGGTTAATGGGTAGTTGTTCAGCTCTGAGTAAGTTCATTCAAACAGCTGCTAGGTTGTGTGGGATCTGGCTTTTAGGAAAGTCACAGGTGGCATGTTATATCTCTAGTACACATAATCTCTGTCATCCCACTAGCTACCCCATATGTGTTCACACGACACCGATGGCAGGAGTTGCTTCTATCACTAATTAATGAGTCAGCCCAGGATACAGAGGTGGAGCAATAAGTTTCTCCAACATTTGAAGACCCACTAATGTAATCCACCATAGCAATAGACCAAAGAAGAAAAATTATTTGATAGTATTAATTGATGCAGAAAAAGCATTTGACAAAAATCCAACAACCATTCATGATAAAAAATTCTCAGCAAGTTAGGAATAGAGGAGGACCACCTCAACTTGATGAAAAGCATGCAAAAAACCAACAAGTAACATCATAATTAGTGATAAAAGACTGAATGCTTTCCCTGTAATATCAGAAACCAGGCAAGAATGTCTTTTTCACTCTTATTCAACAAAGGATCTAAGATTTTAGCCATTACAACTAGGTATAAAAATGAAATAAAATCATACAGATTGGAAAGAAGTAAAACTGTTCTTATTTGCAGATTATGTGATTGTGTGTATAGAATATCCTCCCCCCCCAAAATCTACAAAATACTCTTAAAACTATAAGTTCGGCAAGGTCACAGGGCACACTATCAATATACTAAATTCAATTTCAATTATAAGTAAACAATGAACAGGTGGAAAACCAAGTTTAAAATACAAATGCATTTAAAATTACTCCAAAAATCTAAATGCTTAGGTATAAACTTAACAGAACACTTATGGATCTATTTGCTCAAAATTACAAAATTATTTTGAAAGAAATCAAAGAAGACTTAAATAAATGGAGAGATTGGAGAGATATATTATATTCATAGGGTTAACAATCTAAAAATGTCAATTCTCTCCAAACTGATTTATAGACGTGCAATTCTTATCAAAATTCCAGTAAATTTTCTGTAGATATAGACCAGCTAATTCTAAAATTTATATGAAAAGGAACGGGTCCTGGAATAGCTAAAATAATACTAAAAAAATAATAAAGAGGGAATAATTATCTGCTATTAAAGCCTATTATTTAGTACAATATTTTAGATAGACTATTATTGGCTGAGGAAAAGACACATAGATTAATATAAAATTAAAAACTCAGAAACATAACCAAATATACCCAGCTGATTTTTGCAAAAGTATAAAAGAAATTCAATATAGAAAGGATATATATAGCCTATTCAACAAATGCCTCTAGAGCCACTGAACATCCACAAATAAAAGCGAACATTAACAAACCTCACATCTTATACAAAAATAAAATCAAAATGGCTCATGACTCCAATATAAAACAAAACTGAATTTTTGAAAAAAAAGAGACAGAAAAATCATCAAGATCTTTAACTAGGCATTGAAGTTTTAGACTTGACCCTGAATGATCCATAGGAAAAAAATAATAAATCAGACATCATCAAAATTAAAACCTTTGGACTGCAAACAAATCTCATAGAAGATGAAAAGCATTTCCTATAAACTGGGAGAGAATACTTGTAAATCACATGTTTAATAAAGGGCTAATATTTGGAATAAATAAAGAAGTGTCCAAATTCAAGAGTATAAAAACAAATTATCCAATTACAGGCAATAATTTCCTTGTTTCTAATAAGGAGGTGGAATTAATAATATAAATCTAAAAAAAATGAGAATTGAACATTGAATATATTTCCTTTTGGGGATGAGGGATGGGTTGGTGGTCAGTGTCTTGTTAGTTGTTACTATGTTACCAAGAGGTAATACTACTGTTCTCATAAGCTCCTTGAAGGCTCTGAGTTGCCTGCTTGTGGAGACAATTCACTTAAAGACAAACTAACTGGTCACATAGGGTTTGGAACACCATCATTATTATCCTTCATTAAGTACTTCATATTTTAACTAATTAAAAAACACTATTTTGATAAATTATTTCTAGTGCATATGTGTAAATATGTACATAAGTGTGTTTGTGTATATACGTGTGTGTATAATGTCTTCCTATTACCATAATAGAATCACATGCATTGTATAAGCAAACATGATTTCTTTAATATAATTTCACCCAAGTTATGCCAATATTCTAAGTTAATGTGGCTATATTGAATAGGTCCCTTTATTCATTCCTAAGGCAAATATCCAAAGATTGAGTCTCAGGAAAAAAACATTTAAAAAATAGTTGGAGGGGGGAATAAGGAGTTAGTGTTCGCTGGGTACAGAGAGTTTCAGTTGGGGAAATTGAAAAAGATCTGGAGATAGATGGTGGTGATGGTTGTACAACAATGTAAGTGTGAACTATACACTTACAATGATTAAAATGGTAAACCTGTTATGTTTTCTTACCACAATTTTTAAAAAGTGATATGTCATAGGGTGCCTGGGTGGCTCAGTCAGTTGAATGTCAGACTCTTGGTTTCAGCTGAGGTCATGGTCTCAGGGTCCTGGGATTAAGCCCCACATAGGGCTCCATGCTCAGCACAGAGTCAGCTTGGGATTCTCTCTCCCTCTCCCTTTGTCCCTCCCTGTTCTCTCTCTTTCTCTCTCAAATAAATAAATCTTTAAAAAAAAAGATATGTCAACCCTGATATCGTGCATCCTTGTTATGATGCAATAATAATGGCCAAAAAATTAAACAAGTTGCTAGTCTTAAGGAAAGAGTTAATAATTCATAGATTTCTATCCCCAAGGTTAATAAATTATATTTATGTAATTTCTTTCACTTTACTTTTCAGTTCCTTCTCCAACTTCATCCCTTCTTGTTTTATGTTTTCTTCTTAATAACTTTTCATTAGATTGTTTCAAATGTGCATATAATTAATAATTATACCAGAAAGTTATTTTCTATTAAAACATATCATTCAAAAATTTTTTCTGATAATTTTTACTAGCTCATTTTTCACAACCTAATTAAGCAATAATTTTTCAAATTACCTATATCTATATTATAAACAGGCTTATGCATTTCTGAATCTCCACAAACATATACTTAAAAATCACGGATCTCACTTACATGTGAAACTTAAATTACCAAACTCACAGAAGCAGACAGTAGAATCATGGTACCAGAGGCTAGAGGAGGGAGAAATTGGTGAAATGTTATACAAGATGAGTAAGTTATCGAGATCTAATGTACAACAGTGCTAACTATACTTAACAATACTTCATTATATATTTGAAATTGGCAAGGAGGTAAATCTGAAGTCTTTTTATTATAAAAAAAAAGGTAGCAATAATCTCTGGTGATAGATATATTAATTAGCTTGAATGTGGTGATTTTTCCACGTAGTATATGTCTATGAAATAATCAAATTGTACACCTTCAATATGTAAAATTCACAACTGTCAAAAACAATAAAAAAATTTAAATCACAGGTTTAAATTAATGTAAAAAAAATAAAGTTGGAGAACTGGACAAATCCCCTTTCTCTAGGCAGCCTGTGTCTACTTTTTCTACTTACTCTGTTTTGGATATAGATTACCCTTAAGTTGTTATATTTAGTACTAATCACCATAAGATTTATAAACTTGTGGTATTAATACACTTAAGATTCTAATTTTATTGGCAACTTGAACACATATGCTATGGTAAAATAGAAATGTTATTTCTGAGTTGAGGGATTCTATTGTTCTTGGTACAACTTTTTTCTATTAACTTACTTGCTAAATTTGATAAACATGTTTTAGAATATTTTTCTCATATGATATGTTGACAGTCTAATTATGTATTTTTAATTTTTTGAAACTGCATTCCCTCTCACTAATTTAAAGTCTGAGATAAAATATTATTTGCTTTTATGTTGGTTTTCTCTGTATTTTTCCAATTTACTTCAGTTGCAACACTAATGTGGTAATTAGATGGCTAATGAAAAAATATGCTTGTTGGAAAAAAAGAAGTAATATGTTGAAGACACAAACAACTAAGTTTGAGCATTACATATGTTAATGCTTTCCCAGATCTATTTTGGAAAATTTTTGTTCAAGGTAGTGATGAAAGTATGAAGCATAACAGGCATGATGAGGAGTAGCCAATGCTAATTACCTTGGCTGACTGAGAAGTCGGTTAACGCAAAGGAGAATACATACAGTAAAAAGAAGTAGACGTTAACAAGAATATTCATTAATAACAGTAAAACAATTCCATTTCATCTTGGACCAAATCCTAAATTTCTGTATCATACAATATGAATTTAATCTAAAAAGAAATCCCACAAATAGTTAACCATTCCATGCTAAACATAAGCAACATAAGACAAGTGGAAAACAAAATGGCCAAAGGATTGTTTAATCATTTTTATAAATGATTGCTGTGGTGCACGTCTTGGTCCTATCAAAGATCTGACATTTGTCCTTTCCTTATCACTGTAGCAATCCCTAAATGGGGCTTGCTATTCCAGAGCAACAAAAAGAATCCTTAACCCCTTCTCTCACAGGAGACATGTATTCTTAGTCATACTGCAAGTAGCTAACATTTGCCAAACAAACACAGAGGGCAAGGTCTCAAATTCTTAATTCACAAATTGAAGTCTTCATCTGTGTGCTAGCCACATTCAGCTTCTGATATTGCTTTGGGTTAGAAATATACAGACAGAGGCCTCCCTCACTTACCAATGAATATGTTAGAGTCTCTCAAACATCCAAAAACCCTACTAGTAGAAATTCCTCCTTATTTTCTTGAGGAGAAATGATATTATTTGCATGTATAAATTAGGTTAGATAGTCACTTGCTTGAAAATCTTGTTCTGGGATGAATTTCGATGAACGCATGTGTGAGCGCGTATGTAGCATGTGCCCACAAGCTGACACATTCAGAAGCTAAAGCTACAGTATTTTGCCCTTTCTTTTTTTCTCCTACTAATTGTTGTTCCATGATAATTCAAAATTATCATTATGTAATTAACATTAATCTTGGTCAGCAGTAGCACTGCATATTAAAATGTTGGTAAATATATCCTATGTATGGCCATGGGTGTGTTAATGTCTACACAAATAGACTACATAAAACCTTTTGAGATCAATGACTAAATCCTTTTTTCTTGCAATATGTCTTCAAATTTTACATAATAGATTAAAGAAAGGAAAAGTTTCCACATTTTTGTCTGGATAGATCTTCTTATTTGGATTCCAAGCTTTACATCACACATAAAGATTATAACATTTAACTGCACTTGATTATAATGAAATTCTTTCCACCTCCATAATTATATAGTAATCCAATATTTCTATAACTGAGAAACTCAGTATAGAGGACAGAGAAAAATTACATGAGTCAATTATGAAATGGTGTAATACTTGAAAGTTTACCTCTAAGATTAGCAACCTACCAAGGTTTATGTAATCATTTTAAAATTAAATAAATATTGCTTATAATTTAACCTAAAAGATTAATTAAAGAGGTTGTTGGATATATAAGGGTTTAACATTTCCTTTCAAATCAGTGTCATTTCTAAGTCCAAAAATTAGGAAAGGCAAAGAGAATATTTTTTCAATTAATGAGTTTTAAGTCAAACTTTTGAAGCATAAATTTGCTCTGTGAGTCATTTCTAAATTGTTTTCTTTGACTTTTATTCACAAGTATCAGGAATCACCCTTATTCATGTAAATATGATACATGCTATTGTAATTGATTAAATAATTTCCCCTGAGAGACCTTATGCTTCTATATACGAATTGGCCTTACTTTTAAAATTGTTTCTATATTGACTTTAGTGAAATTCCCAGACTAATACAGCATTGCACATCTGTCCACTGCTACAACTTAATACAAGTTGACATATTATTTGTTTCATATTTTGTGGAAATGATATGATAATAAAGTCCACCTTGTGTCACTCCTCAGTCCCATTTCTCCTCTCATCTGCCTTGGACACAATCATTCTCATGAATTGGTATATATCCTTCTTGTCCATATTTTTATATTTTATATAGACCCTTCAATTTTTATGATAGTATTTTTGTGTTTTCGAGTTTATAAAAATGGAGCATGATAAATGAAAATTATGCAATATTATGTTTTTACTTAATGTTCTCAAAGTCATTTCATATTGAGATACATAGTTGGTAACCTTTATTTCAACTACTGATTTTCATACTCTTATTAAATTACATGTACATATTAAGTTACTAATTTCCTTATCGATGGACTCCATTGTGACAATGCTGCAGTGAATAACCCTGTACATCTCTTTGTGAACATTTAACAGTGTCTAAAGAATATACAGAACACAGATTTGAACTGCATGGTTCTTCTCATATGCAACTTTTACTTTTTTGACAAATACAGTACTACTGTAAGTGTATTTTCCCTTTCTTATGATTTTCTTAATAACATTTTCTTTTCTCTAGCTTACTTTACATTCTCTAGCTTACTTTTCTCTATTCTTACTTTGTAAGAACACATTATATAATACATATAACATAGAAAATAAGTGTTAATCAAATGTTTATGTCATTGGCAAGGCCCCTGGCCAATGACAGACTGTGAGTAGTTTGGGGGAGTCAAAACTTATACATTGATTTCTGACTGAGCTGGGGTCAGCACCCCTAACCCCTGTGTTGTTCAAGGATCAATAGTACACACACTAGTGTGGGGTCAATAGATCCCACAATAGTGGGATCATGGAGGTAGAGAACCGACATATTGCACTTTACTAAGTGTTTTCAAACTTGCACTGCTAGAATTTTGCCTATGTTCTAGATTCAGTATATCTTTTTTCTTTCACTGTTCTATAAGTTTTGCTGATTCTTTATGAAATCCATGCTATTTCTTCAACAAGCTGCTGTGTTTTCCTATGTTACATTTTTTTCTTGCATGTACTCAAATTATACTTCTGTCATTGTTCAGATACACCTTTTAATCATCAAATTCTAACATCAATATATGAAGAGAGTTTTAATTGCTCCAATATCTTCTAAGAAAGGCTGATTACAATGTTTCAAATGCCTTCACTCAGTTATGCAGCGCAACTTTCTATTAAAGCATGTTTAATATCTATGCAACATTTCTACCAGTTTACTCAGTATTTTTGTATGTTGAGTAACTCTCGGATTACAAGAAGGCTTCTATTCTACTTAGTGGTAAATTGTAAATTCCAGTTAGTTAGATTCCAGATTCAAAATGAGTTTCTCCAAGGGTAGGAACAAACTCTATTGTAATATCTTTTTAACACTATTAACTGCTTTCCTGATTTTGGTACCTTGGGGCATTCTTAACTATGTCAAATTCACTGTGTTGTACATTCCAGTTATGAAGCATGTCTTTTCTCCATTCAAATACAGGCAGGTCATAATCACCCTTATTTTATGGTAAACATAACATATTCTTTTGTTGTTTCCCAATAGTAAGTTTCAATTTAGATTTGTTTTATTTTGTTTTGTTGAGATGGGGTTGGGGAGAAGAAGAAATGGAAAGCTACTGTTTAATGGGTCCAGAGTTTCTTTTTGGTGAGATAAAAATGTTCTTGCATTAGATAGTGGAAGTCATTGCACACCATTGATAATATATTTAAAATACTTAACTGTATACTTTGGTTAAAATGGTAAATTTTTAAGAGTTATGCGTATTTTATTTCTGTAAAGAAAAAAAACTTAAAGAGTTAATTTTTTGCTGGATCATGAAAAAAAGAAGAAAACAAAGGAAGTTGTAGTCGGTTAACTAAGAGCAGTCATACTATACAGGGCCATAGAGATCATATTCATGAATTCAGTCTTAATCTATTTGAAATGAAACAATGGAGGAGTTTAAGCTGTGAAATGGCTTACTCTGAACCCCACTTTTGAACTCTTATTAGGCTGTTCTGTGAGTATGGGACAATAGCAAGGTAGAAATGAAATAAGCCATTCCATGGCTTATTAAGAGGCTATTGCAATTGTTGAAGCAAGAAATGGTGGTAGCTTAGACCAAGGTTTTAATAGAAGATGTAGTCACTTTTAGGAAATATTTGTTAGATTCAAGTAAGGCCAGTCAATGATTGTCTTGGAGTATCTGGGGTTCAGATGCCTATTATGTCCAGCAGACTACAATAATTGAATGATCCCTTGTAGCTCTTATTAAGAAAATGCAGGGATCTGTTGTCTGGACTGGACTCACACCTCAGCTTGCAACACCCTTAGTCCTCAAGCCCTCAGGTCTTCTTTCAGAGCTGTGTACCCATTTGCCTCAGGCCTGTGATGATTAATGTTCTGTGTCAACTAGGTTGGGGTATGGTGCCCATTTGTTCTATCAAAGGCTACTACAGAAGTAGCTATGATGGTATTTTGTAGATGTGATTCACATTTCCAATCAGTTAGCTTTAAGTAAAGGAGTTTACCCTTGATAATGCTGGCAAAGGCCTTAATCCCATCCGTTGAAGGTCTTAAGGGTAAAAACAGATATCCCAAAGAAGGAATCTGCCTCAAGACTGCAATATAGATACCCTACCTGACTTCCAGACTGCTAGCCTATCCTATTCATTTTGGATTCAAGGATGCAACATCTTTTCTGACTTTCCACCCTAATGGCCTACCCTAGAGATTTTGAATTTACTAGTCTTCTGTCTAGCGGTAAATTTTTAAGAGTTACGTGTATTTTATCTCAGCAAAGAAAAAAACTTAGAGTTAATTTTTTGCTGGATCATAAAAAAAGAAGAAAACAAGGGAAGTTGTAGTCAGATAACTAGGCGCAGTCAGACTATACAGGGTCACAGAGATCATATTCATGAATTCAGTCTTAATCTAATTGAAATAAACCAACAATGGAGGAGTTTAAGTTGTGAAATGGACACACAAACATGTACACAAACATACAACTTTAAAAATGAATTTGTAGATTCAAATCTACTGTAAAAAGATATATAATTGCATCTTTTTAAAAACAAATCCATGGAAGATCATGATAGCCACAAAATCTTTGCCAGTTATCCTACGAGAAGTAGAGTCTACATTTCCATCCTCTTAAAATGATCTTGCCTGTAACTTGCTTTGGATCAAGTAAATATGCTAGAAATGCTTCTTGGTTACTGTCTGACATTGGACCTCAAGAGCCCTGCAGCTTCCTTTTTCATACTTAGAATACTCCTTCTTAGAGGCTATATGCCATGTAAGTTGTCTGAGTTTCCTGAGATCAGCACAATGTGTGGAAGACCAAGAGAGCCACACGGAGAGAGAGAAACATGTGGATGTGCAGTGAGTGCCAGGTAGGTAATAAAGCCTTCTTGAATCTTCCAGCCCAATCCACCCAATGCCACTGGGATCAGAAGAACTACACAGCTAAATAAACCTTATCCAGTGTTTGGCAAGATATAACTGACGTGTTGATAATACTGACATTTGAATACACGGAGATTCTACTGTATAAGATGTATTATAAAATACGAAATGCAAGCCATGAAAGAGAAATGATATTTTTAAAGCAAGTAACTGTCATATAACTAGTCTCAAAATTATAGAGATGTTCTATAAGTCAATGTTAGACAAACACAACAGTTTAATATAAAGGTTTGTAAATAATTTATAAATTAGAAAAAAACAGAATGGCTCATAGGTAAAGAGTATTCAAAATGGCTGCACTCATGTAAGCTAGTATGCTAGCACTAGTCCTTTCATATTTATTAATTTGGCTAAAAATTAGAAGTCTGACCAGTTACAGCACATTGGGGAACATGTGGAGAAAGGGGAACTCTCAAGCACTGACAGTTAAAGTATAACTTGGTACAAACAACAAAAGTAAAGATGGTTATACCTAAAGCTAGAGTTTGTATAAATTTTGGAAGTATATTTTTCAAGGAGTTATGATATTCTAAAGAGAGAGAACATTAAATATTAGTGTTAGATTTGATACCAATTGATCAATTTCCTAAGTTGTAATAAATAACAACTTTGGAGTTACTTTATACCAAAGAACCTATTTGTGTTTTCATCAGAACAAAATAAACTCTAATAATTACCTGCTAAATGTTAAGGCAACTATAAAAAATGACGACAAGAACATGACAAAATGTACTATACCATGAAAGAAGGAGTGTTATGTTTGAGACATGACATTTGTGTAAGAAATTACTTAGAGACAAAGTTGAAAATATTATGCAAAATCATTAAAAATCTATATTAATTATACAAATAACTCATAACTAAATTAGAGAATGAGAATAGGTCATATGCAGAAATTTCAAATAGGTTATATTGATTACTAATAAACATCTAGAAATATCAATCCAATAATGAAAGAGGTAAAAAATAAATTACTAAACCATTTTAATCTGTCAAATTAGCAAAGATCTTGAAAAATCACTATAATGTATAAATTGTGAATAAATAAAATTTGTTAAATGCAGATGCTTTCTAACATATCTGATGAGAATATAACCAAAGGTGTATTTTCTAATTTAATGTTGCATTTAGATATTCATATCAAGAGGAAACCTAGAAATGATTTTAGTAATAAAGTTCTCAAAGAATGTGATAGAATAATTGAATACTACATCAAAAACTAATTATGTACTATACAGTGGTTAACCGAACACAATAAAAAAAAAAAGAATGTGATAGAAAAGTCTAACAATTAAGAAAATGCATAGCCACAGGTGATGCTTTAGTAAACTGCATGCTATAATTTTTAATACTGCAGTTTTAAAACACTGTCACAGGACAACATTCTGACATAAGCTTTTAAAAAGCAGAATATAAAATTTGATGTTTTCATGTTAATTATACACAAAATTAAATTAAAGTTAAATAATTAAAAATGTGGCTAGGAATGTAGTTAAACGTGTTGTATATGTCTGTATTGGATTATGGTTTATTATTTTATTTTTAATCTTTATTAAATTCCCTATAAAAAGTTTTTATATTTTTAATAAGCTGCTTACCTACTATTTAACTAAATAATAAAAGATGATTAGTGAAACACTTTGATGTAGTTTGAGGGCTGAAAATGCAACAGAACACTATAACTCTATCTTGTCAATCTTGAACTATGAACACCAAATATACTCTTCAGAGACAGCAGTAAAGTTTTACTAATTATTTTTTTTTTTTGCATCTTCCTAAATCCATTTCTCCTTTAGTCTGGTATCCATTTTCCTGCCTCATTGGTATTATCTCCTGCATTTGCAATTCCAGTACCTTAACTGGCCTCTTACTTGTACACCCTTAGCTCTCTACTGCTGGCAACACAGCACTACCATAAGATAACCCTACTAAATAAAATCCAAATTATTCTGTCTTGTATTCAAGATTATGGTCTTTACAATCTAGACTTAAATCTATTATATATATAATTAATCTAATATATATTTACTTATTTACTTATTTTCAACAGAGTCGTGGCTTTGGCAAACCGGTGAGATACTATCACAGTCACTCAATAAATAAAAATGCTGAGTGATCAATCATTCTGTTATTTCAGATAATGAAGCATAAATTCATCCTATTTGACTGACAAGAAAAACTCTTAAAATATTTCTGCTTGACCTGAAACCTTCTCATCATATACATCCATCTAAACGTCCTGGTAGAATTTATGACTTCATCATACTCTCATTCCACTCTTGTCTCCTTGATCAACCCAGGGTAAAGTAGATTATGTTTACTCTAAACCCTTGCTTGCATTTTAGTCATTGCTCACAACCCAATCTCTTCATGCTATTTTTTAATTTCTGTTTCTATGTACTCTACTAGATCAAGGTTCATAAAACAAAATAATAACAGTAATTTTCATTTCCTCAAACTTATATACTAATTACTTGACCCACTAAATGGGGCAGTATAAAAGCAAGTAAAAGAAGACAAAGCCATTACTACCAAATATTAAATTGGGAGTGATGGGACATTATAATTCGTAAACTTTTGGGGTGAAAATAATTGCCTTACAGAGTCTTTGGTATGTTTTAAGAGTTCATGAATATGTGAAGTTAGTAGATCATAATTAACAAAGGTACATCTAATTACTGTTCTTCATCCATCCTGAAAGAATAGTTCTACTAATATTATACTCTTTGATTCATAAATGATTTATAATAATAATAATAACAAACAGCAGCAAAATAATGGAATAGACAGACCATAGTTCAGAATCCTTAACTGGTACAATGGCTGCTCAAAGTTCCTAGTAGTCAAAACTTCAAGGAGGTATTCAATCATCTTTACAGAAATGCCTCTCATTACTATGAGAATGAATACATTTGCTAAATGTATTCAGGTATAAACAAAATGAGAGAATGAAGGGGTATTTAGGTATTCATGG
>CM053609.1:72355099-72383247 GCA_028646535.1 Procyon lotor | reverse complement strand
CTGCTCCTAGAATTGCTGTTCTTATTCTCTTCTCTCTGCTGTTGTGTTTGCCGGCTTTTAGAGTGATTTCCTCCTCTTTAGCTGGACTTCTGATTCCCAGGGCTCTCTGTGCCTCCTACACCTCCGCCATCTTGCCCTCCAACCTGTTTGCTTGTTTTAAGATTCACATTGCTTCAGGCATCTATCATGTATGATAATTGAGTTTTGATTTTTTTTTTTTTTAATGTTGGCGTTTTAACGATGTACTTGTAGCTGCCAGCACTTGGCACAGTTGAACAATTTTAAGTTTGCTAAGAGGCCAATTTCATTCCAAGGTAGAAGAACGAATATGGAAGCCTGTAAACAGGAAGCAATAACAACTTCAGCAGTTGCATCTTTCTATCACCAAAATTACCTAGTTTCTCACAAAACAGTGTTTGTTAAACTGAGTTACAATGGCAGTTTAAGATTTCTAAATTTTGTCAAAGGTATCTAAAAATCAGACAAGCTAGTAAGTTTCTGAGTTCCAACACCACTTTGTCATATTTCTATATATTTATCAATTATTTCTCAGCATATGTGAGAAATATAAAAATAGTAACATTAAAAATGATTGTAACCTAATCTGAAATGTAAAGAATGCTGTATCATTTTTTAAAGTATTTTATTTATTTGATAGAAAGAGAGTGCACAAGCAGAGGGAGCAGCAGAGGGAGAGGGAGAAGCAGGCTGTCTGCTAAGCAGGGAGCCCGATGCAGGGCTTGATCCCAGGACCCTGCCATCATGACCAGAGCAGAAGGCAGATGCTTAACGGACTGAGCCACCCAGGTGCCCCAAGAATACTGTATCATTAATCCATTCATACATGAACAATTATTTTTTAAAATGTACTCATTTTTATCATAAATAACTACATAAAACCTTACTAAATTATTCCACAGTTTCACTATTACATTAATTTTCCAGGGAAATTAAAATAGCTCTCGTGTAGAAGGTTAGGTAATACAGCAACCTAAAACAGTGAACACTGAGCCCTATTCTGTAGAAAACCTGAGAATTATTGATAGTTATAAAGAAGACAATTGTAAAGAATAAAGAAAAGACTCAGTTTTATTTTGAATATTAGATCTGTCCCTCACAATGAGTGATGTTGCACGTCTTGACAACAAAACAAGTAGTAGAATTTTGTTCTGAACAACCTTCTCATTAAATCCAAGAAAATGGTGTAAACCGAAAGTCTACCAGAAGACATTATTTTGCCACATACTGGATGGAAATATTTTCTTTAAGAAAATACCATGGACTAAACTTTACCAATGTAGTTACTTAAATAAGAATAATCAACTTACATTTAAACTCCCTCCTTCTGTGGCGAGCGCAGAATAACGTATGGAGATGTTGAATCACTATGTTATACACCTGAAACTTATGTAACATTCTATGTTGATTATACTCAAATAAAGAAATTAAAAAAAAAACACCCCGCCTAATGGAATTCTACTTAATTACCAAACCAAGATTATCATACTTCCAAAAATGTAGGTCAAAGTGAACAAAGAAGGTATTATGTTTTAATTAATGTATTTTAAGAAAGTAATTTTATAATTGGCCTTAGCATCATTAGCATGTCACTTAGTCCATTCTTCAGTTATTACCAGCCAGCCAGCAAATGAAGGAATTCATCTGTTTCCATTCATTAAATAAAATTGATTTCTAGATACCATTTAAAATGTGGAGAGATGAAACTGAAATAAAACAGATATTTGAATCTCATTTTAAAAATTGAATTAAACCCCATACAAATTACTCTAATTAAATTACACCCTCATTTTTTTTTGTATTGTATCGTTTTCCCTCATTAAAAAGATGAATACAAAAAGATGTGTAATCCTTGTCCACAGAATTAACAGACCTCCCATGTGTCATATATTCACAATGTCCCTTAGTGTTGGATTTGCATTTAAAATGTGAGCCAAGATGTGAAAAATCACACATAGTCAAAAAATTCTCTATAGACACAGACATCTGAAGAAGTGCCTGTGTATCATCCATTCTGGCAAGTACACGAACTACCTTATGCTGAAGTGCAGCATAACTACCTTTAATTTTCAGTGGGAGTATAGTACATGCATAAATGATGTGTGTAACTGAAACCTCTCTTCTACTGAGAAATAAAATATTTTAGCCATAATTCAACAGCTGCATTAGACAGGGACTGCACTCAGTCCAGTCTTTTAAGTCACCAAACTCACCAATTAGCAACATTTTTTTATGCTTCAGAAATACTATCCTTTCTCTGCTTTTCAATACACTTCTATGACACAGAGTTGAACTCTGGCTTTATGTAGTAAAGTTACCTTGTCTGAGTCTGTTAAACTGTTGAGCATTTCTCCAAAGAGTAAATTTAATTTTATAATTAAAGGGAAATATGATATAATTTGTGAGCCAACTTGTTCAAGAAAATATAAAAGTGATAATTAGATTTTATTTAGATTTTAATTTAAATCACATTTCAGATTTTATTTAGCCAGTAAGCAACTATTATAACTATATTGAGGAACCTAAAATAACACTTATGATAGTGTTGCCAATCTACTTGGGGATAGAATCGTCCTTAGGGGACATTATTTTTGTAAACCAGAAATATATTTAATTATCAAAACTGCACATAGTGGCACTTTGGTGCTGTTCAAAGCACTTTGGAAGTACTTTCTTTGTTCTCAAAATTTCTCATTTCAAGACAGATCTTGATGTAAATCACAGGATTTCAAAAGCAAAAAATGAGCCATCACATAATTTTTATTTAGAACAAGAAATAGTAAATTCTTCAGAATGTGGGAGTTTTCTGTTTAGAATTATTTGGGAAGTACATTATTTCTCTTACAATTACATTGATCTAGGATGAGAGGATAAAGTTGAGAAGGATTTCATGATTTAAAAAAACTTTCAGGCATATAGTGAGGCATAAAAGACATCTTGTGGGCAAAAACCACATGATCACATAAAAGCATACATATTTGAAAAGAATAAAAACTTTCCCTCAAATGTGGGCATTGTTAAAAGAAGTAAAACTTTCCACATCCATTCTTAAAATAAGTTATGTAGTTTCTTTCTTATGAATTATGTCCCTGGAACCAATGCTGAAACTAAATGAGAATAGTCCCATAATTATACACCTACACCCAGGATAACTTCTATTTTGCAGTAGGCTGATGGAATCATAACAGGGTCTAGAATACCAGTTGTTATGCAGTTCAAACCCTGCTAAAGAATGGAATGATAGGTTGCTTGAATGGCTCAGTTGGTTAAGCAACTGCTTTCGACCCAGGTCGTGATCCTGGAGACCTAGGATTGAGTCCCACATCGGGCTCCCAGCTCTACGGGGAGTCTGCTTCTCCCTCTGACCTTCTCCCCTCTTATGCTCTCTCTCTCTCAAATAAATAAATAAAATCTTTAAAAAAAAAAGAATGGAATGATAAATTACAGAAATCCTAATATACCTATTAGATGCAATAATAATAATTCATTTAATTCAATTATCTTCCAGTCTTGAGGCAAAAATAATCATTTTCCTACACAGAATTTAAAATCAAATTTTAATAAATCCAAATGTAATATCCAATCACTTCAAGTAATTTTTGGTGTTACGATGTAGGTTGTCTTAGATAAAGGAACACTTGGAAGGGATTTTATTTTGGCTTACTCTGAAAAGCCACGAAGACTATATGGGTAAAAGCTATAGGAAGCCATACTAATTGTTAAATGTCTCCTTTGCACCACTGATCAAAGACATAATATCAGTTAAATGTAGGGCAATCAGCTTGATTTTTCCAATAAAATATTAGCCCTCAGACTCTTTTCAGTAATTGTAAGGAACCACAAATAAATACACATGTGATATTAAATATATACCTCTGATGAAACACTGTAAAATATCTACTACACAAAAAAAATCTCTACAGTGCTAGAGTTCATTGAGCATTAGAAATATCTGAGAGAATGAGCTATAAAATGTTACAAAGGAATAAAATTATGTCCTTCCTAATCCCAAATAATTAGTTTGCATTCTAATTTCCCTCCTAATTCCATATAAATAAATTTGATATGTATCCAAATTAAACTTTCATGAAATATGATCTTTGTTCTTAATACTTGAATGAAATCTAAATAGACAATTAATTTTGGAAACCAAAAAATAATTGCCAAATATCCTTCAAAAGCCACAGAAAATTAGAAGAATTTAAAACAGCTTCATAAAACTGAATCAATGAAAATAACATGGATCTATGTGGGTTTATTTAAAACACTCTGATCTATTTGTGAGAGTAGGAGGATTGGTTGTATAGATTGATCACCAGTGAGAGTAACATTTGTTACATCCTCCGAAACTCAAGGAACCATATGTCTTGATGTGTTCAGGACAGTTCTAGTTTATGAGATATTCTACAGCAATTTTCATTATTTTCAAAAGTGTTCTGGTTTGGACAATGAACGATATGGTCACCCAATTTATAATCTTAATGGACGTGAAATACTTGTTTTCCTATTTTATTCTTAACAAACATCAGAAATTGATTCCAGATGTAAAAATTATGAATCAAAAAAAATGTTATTTTTTCATTAAGTAGAAAGAAAATCAATTCATATGCCTTATATTATAGAATTTTTGCTTCATTAATGATTTTTTGAGGAAAAATATTTTCTATTATCAACGAGTCATTTATTATTATTTCCCTTTAAATACTTTTTTAATCCACATAATCCTAATACACAGAAAAAGCAAAGTCACTTGAGGGTTAAATTGGATATAGACAGGCAATGGCCTCAGAGAATCTGTGTAAGAGAACTGGGAGCACTGCTAACCATGTTTCATCCTGGGGTGTTTAAATGAACCTTGGAACTCTCAAGCCCTCATTTGAATTTCAATGTGCTCATATATCCTAAATTCAGAGTTATTTATTCAAGATTGCTTATGGCAGAAGTCCAGAGTCATATAGCTGTGGATTTTCCTCTTGTCAAATCTGAGGAGATGGCTGTAGCTTGTATTTGCATTTCTCCTGAAGTCTGCCACCACATCTCCACAGGAAATAGAGTTAATGACTAAGGGTCTGGCACACTTCCTATATACCAGTAAGGAAATGACAATGCTCAAATTACTCATGGAGGATAATTCTGATATGACTACATTTCAGACTACAACAAGTAGATCTAAATATAGTTTAAATCTTTCCATTTAAGTATGGTAAATTGTTAAGCTTTGATTTCCAGTTGAAGTGCAAGTCAAGGAAAAGCATGAGGCAGTATTTAACTTGATCATACACCTGCTATAGAATGCTGAGTCACATACCGTTCCCCTTAATATCTGTCAAAATGTTCTCTATGTATCTGGACTATAATTGTGAATTTTGCTGCCTGGAGGTAGAAAGTGAAGCTGCCAACTTCTCACATTAAGGAGAGGGCTTACTGGTTCAAGGAATGTTCAATGAAATCTCAGAATGAAAGTGATAACTTTTAAAAACAAAACAAAACAAAAAACTAAGGTCAATTACAAACCAGAAATGAGTAAAAACAGCAAAAAAGAAAAAAATCAGGAGTAAAATCAAACAGATAGGTGAGCAGATAGGTCAGTTAAGAAATATTAAGAGAGGGGCGCCTGTGTGGCTCAGTGGTTAAAGCCTCTGCCTTTGGCTTAGGTCATCATCTCAGGGTCCTGGGATCGAGCCCCGCATGGGGCTCTCTGCTCAGCAGGGAGCCTGCTTCCTCTTCTCTCTCTGCCTGACTCTCTGTCTACTTGTGCTCTCTCTCCTCTCTGTCAAATAAATAAATAAAATCTTAAAAAAAAAATAAAAGAAATATTAAGAGAAAGCGAAAATGCAAAATATGGTTTTAAAAAGTCACTAAGATGATTTTAGCCTAATTTAGACATATTCATCATCTCTAAGGACAGGAGGAGTGGAAAATGAATGAGTTAGTGTCAGTACTCAGGAAGTTAGTTTAATACAAATAGGGGCACAATTCATAATTCTTCTATGGATTTAGAGGAATTAATCTTTTATAGATGCACAATTAATGACAGTCATTAGAACTTTTGCTCCTTTGTTTTACTTCTCAATAATTTTTTTTAATTAACGTATATTATTTGTTTCAGAGTACAGGTCTGTGAATCATCAGTCTTACACAATTCAGAGCACGCACCATAGTACATACCCTCCCCAATGTCCGTAACCCAGCCGCCCTACCCCTCCCCCACCACCACCCACCTCCAGCAACTCTGTTTCCTGAGATTAAGAGTCTCTTATGATTTGTCTCCCTCCCATGTCCCATAACCAAACTATGGAAAGAGCTTAGATGTTCATCAACAGATGAATGGATAAAGATGTGTATGTGTGTATACACACACACACACACACGCACACACACGCACACACAGGAATACTACGCGGCCATCAAAAAATCAAAATCTCGTCATTTGCAACAATGTGGATGGAACTAGAGAGTATGACGCTAAACAAAGTAAGTCAAACAGAGAAAGACAATTATCATATGATCTCTCTGGTATGAGGAATTTGAGAGGCAGGGGGAAGGGAGGGAAAAATGAATGAAGGATGTTTTAAAACTCTGAAATAGGGGCACCTGGGTGGCTTAGTTCTCTTATACACAGACTCTCGATTTCGGCTCAGGTCATGATCTCAGGGTTGTGAGATCCAGCTAATGTTAGGCTCCATGTTCAGTGTATAGCCTGCTTGAGATTCTCCCTGTCTTCCCTTGCCCTTTCCCCTAGTCTCTCACTCTCTCTCAAAATAAATAAATAAAATCTTTAAAAAAATTAAAATAAAGAAACAAAGACTCTATGGAATGAATGAAATAAAAGAACTAAAAGAGTAGATGCAGGATGTAAGTAAAGGACTAAAAATGATGCAGGAGTTTTGATGAAGATAATTTGGAAAAAGAAGGACCTGCAAAAAATGAGCAACATGATTTGGGCAATGTATTGTTTTACATGTCATGAAGTTGTCCAATTATAAATATTCAAGCAAAATAAGAAAAAATACACACACACACACACACACACACACACACACACACACACACCCCACAAAGAATTTCTTGTATAGGAAACACTGAAAATTACAGTAAGAAATCAAAACCTTAGATTTCTATAATAATTACTCATATTGTAACTTAATATGTTCTACAAATATTCCCACTTAAATCAATCAGAAAATGATAAAATTATGTTTCAATGAAGACAATATTGAAAATTTTTACACTTTTATCATTTTTGAACAACTGTTTTACTCGAGAGTCATTCTGAAGGATGTTCAATTAAATCTCTCTGTGTGATCAAATATAATCCTTCCTTTTCCAGGAGAAAAAATTTTCCCTGCCAGGTAACTGTTTTCTGTAACTTTGATAAAAAGCACAGTATCTGATCTGATGTTTGGATTCATTAAATTCAAACTCTATACAGTTTTTCCTTTCAGTTAGGACAAAGACATATTTTCAAGTATTGTCCTTTAGAGCAGGAATAATTTGGCTGGTAAAATGTTTTAGGCTTTTGGAAAATCCTGAATGCCAAGCATAATGCTAACAATTGCTATACAAAACTGGAAAAAGCAAAGATTAAAAAAAAATTATCTGGGGAAAATTGGTCCCAGAACTAATTTTATAACAGTGATAATGTAATAAAATAATCTCAAAAAAATTGAGATTTTAGAACCAATAAAAATATACTAATACTTTGTAACAGATAAAAGCAGCTTGAATGACCTCTTTAATCTATCTTTACCCATTTTACTGGTTATATTAGATCTTAGACATGAGAATGTAAGATTGAGTTGTCCCAAAACTTCAAAGGCTGAGAATGTTATAAAGTAATTCTGACATAATTTTCTCTTCTTGTTTCTTATTCATTGTTTTTAGAAAATTGATGGGCAAGCTATGGGGCAAGTTTATAAGGGAAATTTGAATATCCCAGATATTCATGTGCTTGCTATATATCAGCGTACTCCATGTCTCGCACTTATCACTATCTGCAAGTAAGGAACTCACTGCAGTGACAACTTCCCACGAACCTACAGGTACCTGCTGAGATGTGTCAGGGCTAGTTGCTGGCTGGCCCACACTGTGATGGGTCGTGTGGCTGACGAACCACAGCCCACTGCTACTGGGGCCACAGGTAATTCCCCCTGCACTAATGGCAATCTCTCCTATCATCCTGCACCAGCACAGCTAAAGCAGTTTTTTCTGTTCCTATGGAAGCAGTACAAGTTTCAACTTTTTAAAAAATTTATTTTGCCTTTTATTCATATCAAGGAAGCTATTTTGAAATCTTTAGGCAAGATTAAGAGGAAGGCCACCCTGTGGTTTGTGTGGCAGCCACAAGCACTAAACTGAATCCAAAAGGCCATTTGAGCCTGAGGGATGCACGGCAGCATATGGACTTCTTCCTCTCATTGCTTCTTAAGTACCATCAGACAGCTCTTCTAGGTTCAGGGCTCATGCAGCTTTCTAGAGGATGCTGATTAAGAGCATGTTTCATTCTGATGTCTGCATTTTCCTGGCAGCCTTACCTTCTCTCTTCTGTAGATACATACTTTTCTTTGTACCGTTATTTGATGTCAAATGTATTCATATTTAAACCACGTTTTTGCACACTCCTTGCACATTCCATTTTAAATCAAGGTTTGGTAACTAAAACTTTAATGGTAATGAAAAGCTTCTGCTGTGGCAAATCTATTGCACTATCAGGTAAAATTCTGTAAAACAAGCTTATACTTTTATTATAAATATCTCATGTGCAATATAAACCCTTTCACTGGCTTAATTTACCTGTTTAATTTTGTAAAAATAATAAAATAATAAAAAAATAAAATAATAAAATAAAATAAAATGTGGCTATTTATTTATCTTTAGACACAAAAGCAATTCACTTATTTCTCTTTCAAGATGTAGCTCCCTTTCGGCGCCTGGGTGGCTCGGTGGGTTAAAGCCTCTGCCCTTCAGCTCAGGTCATGGTCTCAGCGTCCTGGGATCGAGCCCTGCATCTGAGCCCTCTGCTCAGCAGGAAACCTGCTTTTCCCTCTCTCTCTGCCTGCCTCTCTGCCTACTTGTGATCTCTCGCTCTGTCAAATAATTAAATAAAATCTTAAAAAAAAATGTAGCTCCTTTCCATTCAAAGTGGCATGCTGGAAAATATCTTTAATCCTAAAATTTCATCTGATAAAACCAGGATTTCCCAGTATTTAAAGAACTGCCTCATAACCAATTAGGGAGTAAAATACACTACATCATTTTATGCAAAAGGAATCTGAAGCTCAGAATTAAGAACCTTTAACCTGCCAGTTACAAAGTGAAGTAAAATGCAGGCCTGGGAAAGTAGTATATGAACCTTGTCTCTTTTCCCACACAGTTTCGGTTGTTTCCTTACTTTATTTTTTTTTTGTAAGAGACCCTTGCATATGAACTGGTATACGAGCAATCATCCAAGCTATATTATATTTTCTAGTCACAACTTAGCTATGTGAACACTTCTAGATTAAGCAGTTCATGCACATTTTGGTGTGCCCATAACATACTCCCAAACTACACTATAAACAATCTCATGGAACATATGTCTACTTAAAAGCATTCATATATTTTCTTTCCCTAAATTGGCCAACAGGGAAGAAGTAGCACAACATAGTCTCTTGCTAGTTCATTAAAATGTGATTACTTTGGGTACCAATAAGTAATATTCACTGGTTTCCTTGTGCTATTTGTAAGTAAATTAATAGCAGTGACAGAACAAGGGGCTGTGGCAGGATATCATCTTCTAAAAACCATGTCTAGAAAACTGAGCATCAAGTGTAAGGAAACTACTAACCAAGGACAAATTAATAAATATATATTCCTCTAACCTATTTATCTAATTTAGATGCACTTTTACAGGAAGACCAATGAAAATTTTATGAAGAGATGTGATTTTATTTCTATAATAACTCCTTTAGGATTCAGTATTGATCAGTGAAAAACTGTCAATAATTTCTTGTTTGTATTCAAAATGGCTTCAAGGGGTAACTGGTTAATAACTAAATGACTATAGCAAAAATAAAACCAAAATAAGCAAACAGAACACAAATACTCCTCTAAAAAAGAAGATAAAATACAACACTGCTTAATAATAAGTGTTGCAATAAGTAAGGATATTTTTGTCAAAATTAATGAATGTCACCCTCTTCACAAAACAGGCATTGACCATTTGCATATCTTTATACCCTTTTGAAATAAAAATAAAGTGTTTTCAAACACGACTAGAAATCCATAAAGTCTAATCTTTCCTAATTGATACGCATTAGGAATATTCTGAAAATTCTCTCCACCTTAGTTATAGTCCTCAATAGGATCTACATATGTACACATTTATATAAAATTAAAAAGCAATAGGATAGTCAGTTAAGAACAGTGTGAATATATAGAATGATAAATCTTCATATAAAATTAGAAGAAAAAAAGAGAAAAAAATTAGAAGAAACCCACATTTATATTTGTTCTCTTCTCATTTCTTTTTTGAGGATCTAAGCCACTTCCTCAGGATATTAAAAATATCTATTAAAAATCCACATTGACCATCATGGAATGGGAAAAAAAAAGTAATGTAAAGTTCTGAAGCTCATACACATTCTCCAAACACTGCATCATCACAAAAGTGTTTTATATATGCAAATAAATAGATAAACTCCTTTTCTGTGCTACTCAGTCATAATTTCTTTCAAACTTCTGAAACTGATCTCTACTCAGGAAAAGCAGAGCTAGACAGTAGATTGTAAAGAAGTGGGCTAGGCTTTTCTGTAGATGAGAATAGATCAGAGGGCTCTACTCAATAGAAATGATGAAAATTAGCTAACCAGTCTATTCACTCCAGGAGTTGGTCTCAAAAATAACAAGAGAAATGGCCAAGGATCAAAGGAGAAAGGACAATGAGCTGAGCAAATCAGTAACGCTGCAGTGGACAACTGTAGTGCTCACTAGGTATAGAGATGGGGGTAATGTGTCCTAAGAACTGCCACTGGTCTAGGTCAAATTAATGTCTAACTTAAAAAAAAATTGTTTTCTTTTTCTGTACTGTTTTTACTTTTACAAGATATATATGAATATCTATTTTAAAAATTGAAAGAACACATAAATCTTCCCTCAGATTATCCTCTTAAATTTTTGTTCTTTTATAAATGTGGTTTTCCTATCTAGAATATTCTTCCCTATTCATTCTGGTTGTATCCCTCAGGAAAACAAAACGAAACAAAAAACAAAACAAAAACAAATAGGAACAAAAAAATCTCAAATGTAATTATCTTCCTAAAGCTTTGTACAAATTCCAAGCCAGAATTCAAGAATCTTCCCACTAGACTGGAACTACAGTCTTTCAGAGCTCATTTATAACACATCTTACATTGTGCCATGAGTACCCAGAGGGAAGGGAATCTGTTAGATTTTCACTTTATGGTCACAACTAACATAACACTTGATATATATGAAGTGCTAAATAAATGTTGGATAATACATATCCAGATCAAGTATAATTATAACATAAACATAACTTGATTATCTAATACAGTAAATTCTCATTCAACAATTTTTGTGTTAACAGTCTTATCTTCTGTTTAAGATACCAAAGTTCAAGAACTGAATTTGACATTTGGAAATTTGTATTAATATTGCATTCAAATTGTTGGATAAAAATCTGTTATCAGAATACGTCTCCTGTCACGCATTCTCACCATGACAAAATAAAATTTAGAATATAAATAAGAAATTTAGAAAACTACATATTAGAAAATAATCATTATTCATATAAGTTATTTTGCTTTAGAAATCATATCAGTTTGCAGGAAAACTTAGGTCAAATTAAATGCAAAATTGCCGGGGCACCTCGGTGACTCAGTGGGTCAAAGTGTCTGCCTTCAACTCAGATCATGATCTCAGGGTCCTGGGATCAAGCCCCGCATTGGGCTCTCTGCTCAGCAGGGGAGCCTGCTTCCCCCCACCTCTGCCTGCCTCTCTGCCTAATTTTGATCTCTTTCTCTCTGTCAAATAAATAAATAAAATCTTTAAAATAAATAAATAAATAAATGTAAAATTGCTAAATTCCATATTGGATTTGACAGGGAACATTTTGAAGTATAATATGTAGTAGGGTATGATACAATATAATCACTCATAAAGATAATGGCCTAAAAATGAACAATCACAAAGGCATGAAGTGAATAATTTTGCCTTCAATGAAATAGTCAAGTGATCTGGAAATGGTCTTAGACTATGCTCAACAATAATTTAGCTTCATTCTATAGGAACATCTCAGGAAAACAGATAGTCCTTTGAAAACTAAGCCTCAGATCCACTCAGAGCTTTTATTTTAACATTCTTCATACTTTACATAGTCTTTGCTTAGGATATACACTCCTAATAGACTTCAACGTTCAAGTCAAGTCTAAGCTGCTGATAGATAATCTCCGATACCTTCTACTCTCACTTCTCTCTTTCTCTGAATTACTACACTATGTCTGTACATACTATTTTAAGTTTGCTCAATTTGGTGGTTTTGGGTAGAATACACAATTGAACATATAGAATATGATTTAAAAATTCTTACTGATTCATTTTGTAAAATTTTTGGAGCAAAAGGGCATGCTGAGGTTGACCTTAACATAGCAATGCTATATTACTGAAAATACAAAGATTTAACAGAGGGACTGAGGTAGAAATCAGTTAATTTCTGTGAAGTTATATCTTTCCCTTTTAATTAGCCTTAGAAAAAAATGTAGAGAACCTTAATAAGTAAAGAATAAGAGTAACTACAGAAGTTGGTATTACCTTTATCTCTTTTTTATAAAGTTGACACATAAAATTAACTATCACAGAATGGATATAGTGGGGCCACTGGTAGCTATCTGGAAGATAGTGTCTTCCCAACAATCTTTAAGAAATATTTATGAAATGAATATAGTAAGAATAGTGAGCTTCTATTTGGCTGATAAATAACCCAGTTCAATTCCCATCAATAGATGCTTAAGATCAAACATTTTTAAAGCCATTTAAAATTCTCTATTAGGTCAGAGTTGTGTTGTTCCACTTATCCATGAGTTTTTTGCATTCTCAGATTTTTTACAGTATACTTTATTATGTATACTCTGTGGACTTCCATGTGTCCACAGAATATACAGATTAAATTGTGACCTCCTGTTCTACCATTTAAGAGTCTCCTCAGTCTAAAATCAACCTGTCATTTCCTTCTTAATATCTTATGGGTAAGTATTTAAAACAACTATTTTCATTCTTCCTGAGTATTTTAGCTTTTTTCTAGAAGCTTGATAGAGATGAGATGTTAGCTATGTTATTAGGCCATATGGTTATGGCAACAATGACCCAAGTTTAGAAGTCTATATCTGGACAAGGAGAAATAAAAATACTAGGTAGAGCATATCTTTGGGCTTCCCTGAATCTGATGTTTTTTGTAATTCTGTATAACAGAATTTTGTAGTTACAAAATACAAAATTTCATAATTTTGTAAGTCCCAGGCAGAGTCCTGGATGCTGTCTACAGAATTGTAGCAAGTCACATTCTAAAGACCATACGGCTTCATATTATTTCTGTACTAACCTGATAAATTTTATATCATTGCTTCTGAAGCCATTGCTTTCATTGCTTCTAAACCCCATTTAGTGAGGTATAGAGAATCACTCCTGGGCAGCTCTGTGGACTGCTCTAAGAACTATTCTAATGGAAGATACATATGTGATTCTGCCCTGCTAGCATACTCTGTTTTCTCTCCTATAATCTTCCAATGAATCTAATGCCAAGGTTGACCTTAGCTATCTAACAGATTATTAATATAATATAAATGGCGGGGGTAAATTCAAATACAACAAATTTTTTCCATAACTTAGGTTCCAATAACTGTACTTTATGAATCAAGTAGGAATTGCATTTCACTGATAATCCTAGTGACAGAAATACAGATGCTTAAATATTCTAGAGGTTTCTTTTTCTTCTAAGTTAAATAAAAACAGATTGTTCTCAGTCTAGTAGTATAGCTTCTTTACAATATTGTCAGTGAGACATAGGCCTCTCCTTGTCTTTCTGCTCTGCCATTCTTAGACTTGAACTGAACTTACACCAGTAGCCTTCCTGGTTCTCTAGTTTTAGACTATAGATCATTGGGCTTCTTGGATTTCATAATTATATGAGCCAATTCTTATAATGTCATATTATACATATCCTATTGGTTCTATTTCTCTGGAGAAGCCTGACTAATGACTGGCCATTGTGTAACTTTGTCCCTTGACTGAAGGTCACTGCTTCTTTTCAGGGAATGAACATAGTATATAATACATATAACATACAAAATATGTGTTAAATCAACTTCATGTTATTGTTAAGGCTGTAGTTAATAGTAAGCTATTAGTAGTTATATAGTTAAGTTTTGAGGAATCAAAAGTTATACATGAGAATAACCAAAAGTTATACATGGATTTTCAACTGTGTGGAGGTCACTGTACCTAACTGTACCTGTACCTGTAACCCCTGCAAAGTTCAGGGTTTGTCAGTATATGACTATTGGTTTCCAGGAACCACTCCTGCCTCTCATTCTTTCCAGCCTCACGATGGTTACAATTTCACTCTTACAAGCACAGTGGTACTAAACTATCTATCCTCTGTAGTTTCTTTATACTGTGTGCACAACCTGGTGAAACAGTCTTTTCATTAAAATTTTCCTGTAATTTTCCTCTGTTGAGTGCCTTAGGTTCCTGCTGGGACCCTGACTGATACACATAGACACAGAAATTCCTTTCACAATTGCCCTCACTCTTTTGTCTATACCACTTCATTAATGATGATGGGGCCAGTTAAAAATATTCCTTTGTAAATAATACAGGAAATCAGTTTTTCCATATTTCACATGAGTTATCTATCCTCTAACAACAGGAGGTTAAGAAAATAGTTTTTGCCCTAGATTGTGGGAGATCACTTTCTACCCATTTTTTAATTCAAATTATGATGATATCAAATTTCAAAAGATTTTTATATGATTTCATTGGGCTTTCAGAAAAAAAAAACTACTGAGACATCCTAAGATTCCATCAGACTGATTTACTTATTATAAATGAGAACCAAATTTAATGAATAATTAAATTATGTTTTGCAAGGAATAATGAATGAGTGATACTAAGATGATCAAATGTATTTTAATATTCAACAGTTTCAGCTTTGAGCTTTTTAAATGTCCAAAATATAAATACATGTATATGCCATTCAAATTTATAAAACATTATAAAATACAATTCTATTTCAACATTAGAGCTTATTTCATAATTAAAAGACATCTATTGCATTATTATTTCCAGTGAATTTTACTTTCTGTTCTGTACTGATATAAATTCTCTAACTTACAAACTTATTGTAGTTTTTCTAATATTGGCTTACTATTTATGGCTTTCAATTAACTGCTTAGATTTAAATGGTTATTTTTTTACCCCTGGTAGAAGATGCACGTTTTTAAGATTTTCGTCAATTTTGTGTTCTGATGATATATTTTTCTTATTTATATTTCACAAATTCCTTTAAGGAAAATATATAACCCTCATAACAAACAAATGGCATTTAAAAAATCATAGCTATGGCTCATTTTATGTACTTTCCTTTTTTGTAGTCAGTGACACAGTTTAAAAACAGCAGATAATGTTTTTTGAAATAATGGGCACAGTTATGTAATTTAATTTACTACATTATAATATTTGTAATGTATTTGGATTAGAATTGTTAATTTCTGAATTCACATATTGTATTTCATTAACATACCAGATTGATTTTCTTTTACTTCCATTTTCATCTTCTCTGGTTCTAAAACTGAGTTCCTTTTCACAGCCTAGTTTTTAAAATACTTCTCTGCAACTAATTTTCTTTATTCCTCTGATCCTTTTTCCATTCAGTTACTATAACCATTCTCTTTTCGTTTGGAAATAAGCAAACAAACATGTTATTCAAAGAAACCATCCATTATGCCTAATAGCCACTGATTTCTTCTTATTTTCAATAGTTTTCTTTTGTGAGTTTTACTCATTGTTCTTTTTCTAATACAGTATACATAATTCTTATTCTATTTGACTTTTCACTTTAAATCTCATTTATACTAAAAACCATGATTTCCCCATTTTTATAATGGAAATCAATAGAGAATTTAACAGAGAATTCACCAAATAAATAATAGCAGATATATTACTAGATTCTCATTTATGACAATCTGGTCAGAAAGGAAAATGGCTCTACTAAAACACTGAAACCATTTGCTCTTTGGTTTTAATAGATGCTGTAGACTGAATTCCCCAGTCACTCACCAAACCCCACACACGCCCTCCACAAATTCATGTGTACAGCCTTCACACCCAACACGACTGTATTTGTAGATTGAGTCTGCAGGAGGTAATTAAGATTCAATGAGATTATAAAAGTAGACTCCAAAACAAAAGGATTGGAAACCTTATAAGAATATAAGAGAGAGAGATCTCTGCCATGTGAGGACAAAGTGAAAGATGGTGTCTGCAAAATAGGAAAAGAGCTCTCCCTTGGAACCAAATAGGCCTGCACTTTGATCTTGAACCTCCAGGCCTCCAGCACTGTGAGAACATTCATTTCTGCTTTTCAAGCCAACCAATCATACTGTATTTGTTATGGTGCCCTAAACTGACTAACACAATAAATAAGCAAAGAATATAGAGAGGATGTAATTTTTAAACAAAGAACAGACGGTATAAAGTATTTTTGAAGGCCCACCCATAATTTTAATTTACTAAAATGTTACATTAGAATAAGATTTTTTTCTCTTCTACATTATTAACAATGAACTAAAGGCTAAGTATTATTTGAGAGATATCTACAGTTGATCTTATTTGAACATGGGTCTAATGGAAATATCATTTTAAGAGTGGAAAGAACAGCTATTCCTTAGACTTTGACTGGATGTCATATTGATTGAAGTGTAATACTATAAAAAAATTAAGTTTTATAATATATACCATTTTCATTTTAAAAAATATAAATCTGAGAAAAATTAAATCTATGTATATTTGATTCCAAAAGTAACTAAATGGTACAGAACTACTTCTTGTATGTTTTATGAAAGCCCTAAATAACTAACTGAATAAACTTGATTTTCACTCCAGGTTTCCACAAGGAGATGGTAAATATTAAGTGGTCCCTTTGCCAGAAATTAAGAACACAGAAGATGCCCAGCATCTCTAGCTTGAGTTTTTGGCTGAGGTAGTGCTAGACTGCCATCTGGAGACTATTTAACCAAGACGCATCTTGAATGACTTTTTATTATTTTTTATATGATTAGGGCTTCCCTGCTTGTCTCTTTTTTTTAATTGTGTTTGTTACATGTTTTTCATGTTTTGCTGATCATGCTCTTGGTGATCTTTATTTGGTTTTATTAAAAAGGAATAGGAAAATTAAGCAAACCTGAGCATTAAAAAATATTTGAAGTATTATTTCCAAATTGATATATAAATATAAATGGCATCTAATGTCCCTCCTGTGGTGATATTTAAGTGTGCTGTCAATATAAGAGACCCATATTCACTAGAGAATGTCATTCCACTAACTACAACAATGGGTCGTGGTGTAATTTGTTTCAATTGTTGGGTCATTTAGATATATATTTTGAAAAAATATACAAGATAATCTTTCACATATACTTTCTAAAGAATACAGTTATTTACAATCTTTTTCTAGTAATAATATTCAAGTTAAGTTAAAAAGAACTTAATAATATTTATTTAGCATCATCAAATATAAAATGATTCTTAACATCAAAATGTTTATAGTTTATTGAAGATAGAATATGAATCAATGTATGCTTTGTAAAAGGCAAGTAGCTGCTTTTCATTGTTTATGAGTATTTCTTGTCTGACATTTTAAAATACAATCTAGTTAAGTTGACCTACCTTTTTCTTTATGCATTTAGTGTCTTCTTTTTTTTTTTTAAGATTTTATTTATTTATTTGACACAGAGAGAGAGAGATCACGAGTAGGCAGAGAGGCAGGCAGAGAGAGAGGGGGAAAGCAGGCTCCCTCCTGAGCAGAGAGTCTGATATGGGGCTCGATCCCAGGACGCTGGGATCATGACCTGAGCCGAAGGCAGAGGCTTAACCCTCTGAGCCACTCAGGTGCCCTTAGTGTCTTCTTTAATAAATCCTTCAGTATACTGATGTATTAGAAATATGCTCTATTCCAAAGTTAAGACTAAAAACTAGATCCTCTTAACATATTACAAAAAGAATGTTTTACAGAATCACCAGAAAGGCTGGAAAATTATGGAAGTTCTAAGATGTGTCCAGTATTTTCCTAGGGTTTCATTTTACTTTCATTTTACCTAATTTTTAAGGTGGCAATTCTCTTCAATCTTGATAGCCTAAATCTATCACTCAATCCAATATTATTTCTCCCCAGTTTCGGATGTACAGCAAGTAAGAGACCTGACTGGGGGTTGGGGGGCACGTCACAACTTTCAATTCACCTGGATTGTCTCCTGATAGAAGTATTTTGCTTTTGAATTCTAAGAGCTCCAAAAAGCAGTGCCTAGAGTGACAAAAATGCTTATCAGAATTGTTGAAGTGGGCAAAGTTTACTCTTTTCCCTTTGTTTCTTGGAACTCAGAGTACATTGGCTATGGTATAAAAAACAATATAGATTGATCATTTGTTCAGAAAATATTTTGCAATCACTAAAACAGTATTCCAAATATTAAAGATGTTTTCTCTGGGCTGCTGCTGTAATGAGTTTTAATATATCATTACCATCTTTTATATATCCAATGGTTCTGGAAACTGAGAGAACAGAAAAGCTATGGGATTTAATTGGTTATCTTCATATTTAATTGGAAAGTAATTTCCTTGGACAGATGTAATACTATATGAAATACAATAATGGCAACTAAAAGTATTCAGAAACTCCAAGAATGGTAGTGCTGATGATATAAGCATCTTTGCAGATAAAGAAAATGTAAATCTGGGATAAGTTGCTATTCCAATGGGAACAGATATGTGATCTTTCCATAGTGGAAAGTGTCCGATGTAACCAACAGTTAACTAATGGGTTAGCTAGTTCTCCTGGAATGTGGTACCATATTGGAGTACAGAATTGAAAGTTGCTCCTAGTTAAATGGGACACCAGCAATACAGTGGTTTGATTTATGTTAGTCACTGGTATATTATTTATTCTCTACCAGAGCCATATGTTATGTCAAAACTGTTTCTCAAAAATGGTATCTTTACTTGCTTAAAAAGACTGCAATTTCTACTACAGTTGTCTTCCTAGGACTTCAGGCTCTATCTGCCTTCTCATCTGCTACAGACATGTCAAGCAGCATAGATACTCTGAAATAATCTTGCACTGCAAACTACACTAGCTGGAGAGGCAATGCTTCTAAGCATCATTAATGTTTGACAGGTGAATTAGTTGTGTAACAGGTTAAAATGCTTTATACATATATCACATATGAGCACAAATACTGGAAGGTAAGGATGGTTGGGGGCCAGATATCAAACTCGTTACCAGACTAGCTCTCGGTGTTGAAAAGACTTTTTCCTCTTGGTTTGTTTTGGTCCTTGTCCCTCAGTGGTATGTTGGAATTATGACTTGAGCTAGAAATCTACAGCTGGAAGATAGTATTATGGTACACAAATATAACTGAATAGGTAAAGCATAAGGGGATTTTTAAGGCAGTTTTAAAATTTTAAACCATCCTGAATGATAGGTAATGGTGGATACATGACACTATGCATTTGTCAAAAACAGAATTCTATAGCACAAAAAGTAAAGGTTAATGTATAAAAATTAAATAAAAATCATTTAAGAGATCTGGAGACCCCAGGAGGGAATGAAGACTGTGACAGAAGAACACCTATTGTACAGTGTTTGAGAAGATGTCCACCATTATTACTGACAGCACTTTTCATAGTATATCAACTTCCTTTTTTTTTTTTACCTTTTTTCACCCAAGCCAAATAAATAGCTATCTGACAGTAAATTTTATTAACAAATTTCTAATTTTCATTATTAAAGAGGTTATTTAAAACATAAATGGGTACAGCTGCTAATCCTGAGATGATGATAGTGGTGATGGTAATTATGAAATGATAAGAAAATTAAACCCAGGTGTGCCTGGGTGGCTCAGGCGGTTAAGTGTCTAACTGCCTTGGCTCAGGTCATGATCTCGGAGTTCCTGGGATCAAGTCCTGAGTCATGCTCCCTGCTCTGCAGGGATTCTGTTTCTCTCTCTCCCTGTGACACTCCCCGCCATTCATGTTCTCTCTTGCTCTTTCTCTCTAAGGAAGGAGGGAAGGGAGGGAGAAAGGGAGATAGGAAGGAAGGGAAGAAGGAAGGAAAGGGAAAGGAAGGGAAGGGAAGGGAGGGAAAAAAAATGAAGGAAAGGAAAGAAGGGAGGGAGGAAAGAAAAAGAAAATTAAACCGTGATTTTTATTCTGTATACATAAAATTTCTTATAAGAATACAGTGATCTCCATCTTGGAAAAAAATCGCTAAAAATTCAAATCTCTACAACTTTATTTTCATATCTAGAGTCCTAAGGAATAATTTTATAGCATTTATCAATAATTGTAAAAAATGAATGTGTCCCAATCCAGTACTTTCAACTTCATGATATAATTATATATAAACAAAGATCTAGTTTCAAGCATGTCCAACAAAGTATTATAACAGAATCTGCAATAATGTAAATGTCCAAAAACAAGGTTGAAAAAAGTGTCCTTCACTCTTGATGGAATATACCTAAAATAAGAATGAAGTGGTAGGAGATAAATCGACATGAAAAAATACTTAAAATATGAGTAAAACAAATAGGTTATATAAGACTAAGCAAAAAAGATCGTATTTCATTAAAAGTTAAACCTAGTTGAAAAAAATTATTTAGTTAAAGCTGAAATTAATTAAATCTCCAGCTATTTCATCTCTAAAATGAGGAGATAGGGCAAAAAATCTTTCTTCTGAAGGATTTCATGAACATGTTATGTTACAATATCTAAAAGTGCCCATGCTAATATAATTTTGGTTTGTCAATAAATTTTTTAAAACAGAAATAACAAGACACTGTAATTATTCTTTTCAAAAAGATCTATTTTCATAAGTATCACCTAAACTTGAACTAATAACCAGACATTGAATACATGAGATATCCGCTCATCTTATTGGCATTGAGACAACTGAACTTAAATCGGAAAGAAAAGCAGAACACCATTACTAAAGAACAATAATAGTGGGTTCTTTGTCCACTGATTAATTTCAAAATTAAACTTAATCTCTTTAAAAGCAAAAACTTCGGTTGGTCCTTACTTCTTCCATAGTGAGTGTTGATTTCAGTATAAAAAATGAACCAATTCTCCACTGAAAATTAAAATTCAATATGATAAAATTACTTATAAAAAAGCACCTTGATTTCTTTTTCTCTCCACTAGGAGAGACTGGAGATTTAAAAAAAAAATCTTATTTACTCCTATTGAATTAAAACAATATTTGCATAAAGTGCTCTTCTTTAATGAGGTAAAAAAATATTTAAATCAAAACAATCTGAAAAACATTTCTAAGCATCTATTTTATTCAGGCCATGTACTGTGTCCTAAAATTATATATTGTGGGATGTGTCTGCAAGCAGTACACAACCTAGCCCAGCTACACAGTTAGATATGTAAGATCTCTAACACATCCTGAATCAGAGGGCTTCCCTATAAAAGTGCCAATTAAAATAGACACCCATGCACACAGGCACACACAAACCAAAACCAAACTTTCAATGGCACAAGAGATGCTATCACAAGAGATATAATAAACCAATTTGTCAGATACAGTGTTATTCTCAAAAACATAATCTAATAGATGAGATGTTATCCCTGATGTAAAACGTTCTGAGATCATTTCATACTTTCTCTGCTAAGTATTTGTACATAACTTGAGTCTGAACTAAAGAGGATACCAGAATGAGGCATCAAGTCCAGAACATCATTAAGCTATGGAAAACTTTTACATACCAAAAAGATGAAGAAGCTGCAAGAAGAAAATGTACACCAATATAAGGTGCAACAGTCTTGCTGAGCCAACTTCTGCCCAGCCATTCCCCTTCAGATGCCCACTATGAAGGATACCACATCAGGCTGCCTGGCCCCCAATGCGGTCATGGTGAGTGCCCTGTGTGCAATGCTGCTTGGCTACTCTGCCTTTCATCCTAGCAGATGCAAGTCTAAAATGTTGGTGTTTTTTGTTTTGTTTTGTTTTGTGTGTGTGTGTGGGGGGGGGTGTTTTGTTTGCCATTTGCAGAAGATCAAATTTACCATTCTCTCTCTCTTTTTTTTTTTTTTAAAGATTTTATTTATTTGACAGAGAGAGATACAGCGAGAGAGGGAATACAAGCCAGGGGAGTGGGAGAGGGAGAAGCAGGCTTTTCTCGGAGCAAGGAGGAAGAAGGCCTTTATAGGTCAAAATCAAGGACACTTTAAAGGCCAGATTCCCAGTTAAAAGTCAAGTGTACTTGGATATATTCTCACCTCAGCCTTGCTTTCTGTTCAACAGCTGGAGTGATAGGACCATTCAGACACCCCACACTCTATCATACCAAGCAGAAATGAGTATAAGACCCATGATAAAGAAGGCCACTGAAACCTGTGTAGTCAAGTATAGACAAGTTCAAAGCTTGCTTTGAAGTTTAGGGCCTAAGGCCCAGCCAAAATTTATTTATATTTTAAATCTTCTCCTGAACATTTCCTAAGTGCATACAACCTTGAGATAGAGAAAGCCTACTTACTGGCAGGTGTCCCTGGATGTCATAATTATGAGTTCCATCTCTTACCTTTGACACAGTTTAAACAAGACAACTAATACACATGCTGAGGTTAAGGGTTTAAAGAGACTTCTTGGGCAGTGGTTCTCAATCCAGATGACAGAATATCTTGAGGAGAAACTTTTTAAACTATTCTCAGATCTGAAGATTTTCATACGTATTCCCTCACATTACTTCCTTCTATTTTTCTATTAATGTCTGAGTGTCTGGTTATTACTCTTCCTTCATTATTTCTATTAAGGTTTGCATTAACTGTTGAACAGATTTTTCTGAAGGAAATATGCTGCTTGAATTCAGAAAAATTGTTAGAACTCATTCTTTTAGTTTTTAAGATTCTACCTCAAGTAGAGATGGAAGGATATTTATTAATTTAATAAACACCTATTGAGCACTATTTCCCTAATACTGCTCTAATGGTTTTAGATTATGAATTCCTTTAATATTATACTAATCTTTTTTTTAATATTATACTAATCTTAAGTACTATTTTCTAATTTTGCAGGTGAGGAAACAGGCTTAATAGGTTAAAAAAGTCACACAACTGGGAGGTGTTTGAAATGTATTTGAACTCAGACAATCTTAATCCCTGTGTCCATGATATTAACCACAAAACTTTGTTTTCAGTGTCTTAAATGCACAAAGAAAGCTCTATCAACAGTGGGACAAAACAACATTGTCTAGGCTGTCAAAGAATGACATAGTAGCAACTCGCAACATATGACTATCTAAATTTAAATGTTGATTAACTAAAATAATATAATATTAAAAATTCCTTCCTCCATGATACTAGACACATTTCAACTGTTTGATAAGTTACATGTCTCAAATGGTTACCATATCAGAAAACACGAAGAATTTTTCTATTATAATAGCAAGTTTCTATTAAATAGCACTGAATACCTCAAAACTTAGTTTATCAGCATTTATTGTAGAAAAATTCTATACATGGGCATTGTTTTTGCTCTGGAAGGAAAAGAGCTAGACCAGTGCTTTTCAAACATTAACGTTTATTTATATTACTGGAAATCATGTTTACATACAGATTCTAATTCACTAGGTCTGGGGCAGGACCTGAGAATCTGCATTTCTTTTAGGGGAAAAAGCTCCAACTCGTTGCCAATGCTGCTTATTCATAGAAAGCACTTTGAGTTGCAAAGTGAATTCCTTTATGGCCTATAAAGGAATTCTTTTTTTGGATTAAGGATCATTTTCCTCAGTGATTTCAAATTGCAGGAATATCATTGCTTCTGGAGGTTGAAATACTTTGGGATAAAAAATTAAAAGTATCTATAGTATCACCTCCAGTTGCCATAAATCCAGAAAAAAAACAACGTCAGTCATATCTAGGACCATGACAATATGCCCCAGTAACAGGCAAAGAGGAAGTGTTCCATCTTTGCACATGGAGATTGTATACTGGTAGGAGTCATAGTTTTTGCTCTACTAGCTCAAGTTTCCTTAGTTTCTTCTGTTCTCTGGGTTAATGACTCACAAACATAAACGAGTGTTAAGAGAAAAATAATAGAATAGGATTTTGTTTTTCTACTTTTAGAGAAGTTTAAACAAAGCCCAGTGAATTTATTGGATAAATGATGAGTTTTAAGTGGAGTTTGGAGAGGTGACGGGCTATGCACTCTTATTCGGGGTCAAGACCAAGTTATTGCTCTGCTCACTATCTCCTTGCAGAATATCATTTCTTCATAAGCCTCAAGAGGAGAGACTCTCCTCAGGAGTCAGATTCAGATATTCTTATGTCTCCTGGCCACAACTTGGCTAAAGTTAGTCATTATCTCCAAAAACTCTTAGGATTAGCCAAGTTTTAGCATTGCACCTGTGTGTGTGTGTGTGTGTGTGTGTGTGTGTGCGCGCGAACGTATATGTGTATGTGTGGGTATAGTTGTATGTAATATAAAAATTGCATGTAACAAATGTTATAAATTTATATAAATACTAGTATTTGTATAAAAAGTTGATAAAATTGTATTTGAAGAAAATATTAAGGTATTTTTTCATAAGATTATTTTGTGAGGAATTATTCAGTTACAATTGTGTACATTGTTATTAACATAGATAGCAAACAATTATTATAGTTTAAATTTAGGTTTTAAATAAATTTATAAGAAGTCTATTTTAAGTTTGAAAAACCTGTATAAAAGTTGTCCCTTAAATCCTCTCATTTTCTTGTTCACACAGTAAAAATAAGTAGTAATTTATATATCTGAAAGGCCTATAATAGTGCTAAGGTTCCTATTATGATTATCAGAAGCAAATAAATATCATATTCCAATTATATACCCTCCCCTTAGAGGAAATTTGGATCTTGGAAGTAGAAATAATTGGAGTTAGAGGTGCCATTTTTGGAAAAATCAGCTATCCAGTGATTCCTGGAATCAATATCTACTGCTTAAGGCTTATTATATACTTCTCAGGATGACCCTTTCTATTAGTGGCATCAACTACAAATACTATTTTTCTCTTAGAGTTCTGTTTGCCAGTTGTTAGCTAATATTGGCTGAAAGCAGCTAGACTTCATTCTAGGCCAAAAACCAGGTTCAAGTTAGCTTTATTTCTTGTCACAGTCTAGGACTAGTAGCTAGCTTGGCATTTGTTTCCCCATGGTGGAAGACAGGAGTGCAAGAGGTCAAACCAACCCACACAAGTACATCTAAAAGCTTTTTTCACACAGTATCGCAAAATGTAAGTCTCAAGGATAAACACAGAGTCATTTCAGTAAGAAACTATACTTCTCCATGGAAGGTAGAGGAGAAGGTGCATATTTGCAGAGTATTATTATATTCTACTACATTTACTGACTGTCGCACCTTATAAAGGTTAAAGACACACCCTCACTTCTGCTAAAGCTTAGGCAATGAGTGTCAAGAACAGTGAAGGAACTGGTATACTTACCGTAATTGCAAACTAGCAACTTAGCCTGCCAAAGTTTCACGGAAACTTGCAAAATACCTAAGATTTCTGCTCACAGGAAAGGGTCATTATTACTCATAATGCAGCAAGCTGAATGAGCTTCCTTTTTCTTGAATGTTCCACTGCCCCCCTTGCCCCAAATTAAAGTCACCCTGGGGAGATGAGAAGCAAAGCCCAGGAGGATGCTCACACATAGCAGGTGTATGTCATAGCTCATGAATCTTAGGAAACCCCTAATTTTTTAAGGAAACTACTAGCCACCCTGCTTAAATTTTCAGGATTTAAGCCTCATCGAATTACAGAGCTGACTTCTGTGCCCGAGTGTTGCACTGTATCCTCCAAGAATGTTTACTATATACATATACTTGAAAAGATATTCTAGAACAAAAATTAACATAAGACATGCAGCAACATGTTGGATTGTCTCCCACCGATGAGGAAACTGAAAGGCCTCTTACATTCATGGGTTACAAATGAATGTAAGGACACTTCCTTACATGTCTTTAAAAATGAGGTGCTAATTTTTTATCACAGTAGTAATATATAACATTGATTTTACTTATTAAATTTACCTAATGACAGGCATGACTCAAAGCATTTTTCATTAAATGAGTGCTCACTATAACCCTACAAGGTAAATATATTATTGTAATAATTTAAGCAACAACAAAATCAAGTCACCAAAAAATTAAGTAAATTCACCAGAGTTGCACATCTTGAAAGTAACGCGTTTGAATATGAACCTAGGTTATCTGGCTTCAGGGTCAGGGTCAGTATGCTTCAAAAATGAGATTGCTTACATTTTTCTCCAGAGCCTTTTTTTTTTTTTTGAACATTCATACAACAAGCAGTGCCTCCCTTTAAATCATGGTTGATTGGTGTGTCTGGGAGATAGCTCTCCAGTGTCAACACAAAAGTGTCAACACAAAATACATGTTTAGGAAGGCCCTTTGCAAAAGTTCAAATTTGCATTTCTAGAATTTCGGCTGAAACACAAAATATGCCATTCAGAGAAATGTGTACATTTACAGGGGTAGGGGCAAACAGAGAAATTCTACCAACATCACAGAATAGGGCAGATAGGATCGGAGGGAACTTAATAATTCCTTCTCTGTCAAAGTGTCAGTAGGAATGATTATCTTCCCATGACATAACTTTTATAAAACAACTGTCACAGACCATGTTCGAGAATCCTCCATGTAATGGCAATTATGTTTCTCTAGTATTTTTGTTCTTCTCTATATTCCAACACTCAATCACACCATAAAATAAGTTTTTAAATCAAAGAGAAGTAACTAAGAGCTACTTTAAATGACTTACAAACAGCAAATATTAGAGGAATTATTTTAACTTGGAAATCATGCTTCATTCCTCACATATCCTTTCCTCATATCACATTTAAACTTAAGAAAAAAAGTTTTTTTGGGGCACCTGGGTGGTTAAGTGGGTTAAAGCCTCTGCCTTCAGCTCAGGTCATGATCTCAGGGTCCTGGGATCGAGCCCCACATCGGGATCCCTGCTTGGCGGGGAGCCTACTTCCCCCTCTCTCTCTGCCTGCCTCTCTGCCTACTTGTGATCTCTTTCTCTCTGTCAAATAAATAAATAAATAAAATGTTTTAAAAAAAAGAAATAGAAAGATAATTTTTATTTTTTAACTGGAAGTTAAATATTTCTTCTATAAAAGAAATAAAAGCCATAATTATGGAAATAAAGAATTTTAAGATCATGTTCACAGTCTTCTAGTTATGCTTTAATTCAAAAATATTAATAAATATTAATGTCTATCCACTCAACATTCATGGTTATTATTAAGATTTTTAATTATTCATATCTCATCTGCTTCTTTGGGTCCTATATGTTTAAACATTTAATGTCAAGAATGTTGCAACTCTCAGCACAACTTAGTGGTTAAACAATGCATTTAAATAAAAAAGAAAAAGTATCTGGAAAAAATCCATCTGGTTAGGCAGTCTATTTTATGAAAACTTCTAAACAATAGCTTTAAATTACTAAATACTTTTGCACATCAGACATGCCTTGTGTTTTTCATTCATTATCTCACTTTAATTTTTCTAGTAGAACTGAAATTATGAAATCTTATTCTCATTTAAAGATGCAGAACCTTAAGCTCAGACTAAAAGACATGTTCCAGGCTACAAAGCAGATAAAGGTCAAAGTAAAAATGGGAACACAATTGCTCCTGCAATTCTTGCCACAACAGAATATCACACATTATATTAAGATGTATTAAACTCAAATAATATTTAAATAAATTTATAATTAGTTTTCTGTAAACTTGTACATAAATATCATGTGACCTGATAAAAACAGAATTCTAAAGTGGTATGTGATAAATATATT
>CM053609.1:72331980-72354999 GCA_028646535.1 Procyon lotor | reverse complement strand
CACACTATCCCTACCCACCCACCCCCCCACCCCACCCCCGCCACCCTTAGTTCATTTCTTGAGTCTAGGAGTCTCTTATGGTTTGTCTCCCTCCCCATCCCTTCTTGTTTCATTTTTTTTTTATCTTCTAACTGAATGAATAACTTTACATTTAATTATGTTGATAATGAATTTCAGTTTTCAATTTTTCTAGCATCTCTCCACTTTCAAACACAGAAACAACATAAATATAAACAATCAAAATATTTTATTTCAAAATGAGCCAAATATAAAGATGTCAAACATGAAAAAAAATGCATGTGTCCATTAGAGCAGAAAAGATGCAGTATGATTAAAATACAGTCACAAAAACAATAGGAATGCATTTGCACACTTACATAGTAAAGCCATCATTTCTTGTTCATTAAAACAAATAAAGGTAACAAGTTTTACCTTTGAAAAGCTATAATTAAAAATTTTTACTCTTATTCATGCCTAGAACACTCATAGTAAAGTTATTGTTCCTGCAATTGTACATATATGGAAAGAAAAATATTCTGGCAGTGTATAACTTGATGCAGAACAGTCATGTAGGTATTTTTGATTGCATAACTCCTGAAGTGTTGCTTTAGAGAATGAACTTTTCTGCAAGTGATATGTCATGTGGTAAAAAGAAAGTTTCCACTGGAAAATGCTCATCTTTTTCTGCATTCATTACATCCTGAGATTGTTGAATTTCTCAGGGCTTATTTTTTCCTATTTCCACTCCAACTATGCTCTTTTTTGTAATGCAGCCACATTAGCAGACACAGCTTTACACTCTTCATGCTGACAGAGATGCTGAAAATATTGTTGCTAAGCAACTGGATGCTGCACATTGGAACTCCATTTTTTCTGATGAAAGTGACAGGAGAAAGATAGCGACATCAATAGCTTTCTGATTTTTTTTTTTTAGCTTAACAGCTGCAGTGAAAAGAGAAGATGATAGGTACAATGAAAGAAAAAGCCAGAGAAGGCTGAAAAAGAGGAGGTCTAGACATAAAGAGCTGTGGAAGAAATCCTAAGGGGAGATTTGATTCATAGATATGGATGGAAAAAGTATTGGAAACTAATCCAGAAAATAAATAGGAACTGTGTATATAGAAACTGTTTTTGTAAACTAGATGCTCTGCTAAGGAAGAAAGCCAAAACTTAAATACAAAGTGTTGATCCTGAAATTGAAGGAGTTAGTACATTGAAACTTACCTAACCCTTCCAGATTCCATCTCTTTTCTCTTATATTAAGCTTCCAGGTATGACTTTTATTTCAGAATCTGAAATCATGTCTGAAGTGAACATTTCTGGCCTTTGAAATTTGCCAGATGGTAAAAAATGAGACTCTGAAGGAATAATAAAAAGGTAATAGGGATAGATAGCTTTGAGTCTCTCCAAGGAATTGAAAATCTACACTCTTATTCAGCCTAATGAAGAGAGACCATCTAAGTAATAACGGCTTAGAAAGAAAAAAAAGAAAATCCTCTGAATGGGCTTGAATACAATTAGACACGTACTTAACTGCAGAAAATGCAGGAGTGATAGTGATGATAGATAACATTTCATTTCAACTTGAGTAATTATAAAATCAAGCCAATGTTGTAAAAAGAAATTGGCATAAATACCACTAACTGTAAGATCATAAGACAATAAAAAGCTATAAATTTATCCCCTTGAGACATTTCAGATATGCATTTGATTCCTGGTTTAAAACTTTCTATGTGTTATTTAACTTTTCTAAACTTTGGTTAATGTCTCTGTAAAATAGCAATGACACCTAATTTTTAGGGTTTGAGGTTATAAATGAAATATTATACTGAAACCACCATATGTCTTGATTTCTTTCACCAAAAAGTGTTATATATTTTAAAATGTTTATAGTATAAAATAAAATATTGACTATGAAATGTGTCAATTTTCATTAATCTAGACTATCAGCATTATCAGACACTCTCCCACTGTTGGTTGAACTGAGCAGCTAAGAAACACTACTCATTGGAAATTTAAAGCAATAATTTTCTGAATTTATTTTTTTGAAGAGAGAAAGAGAGAGAGTGCATGTGCCAGCCTGATGGGGTGGAGGGGCAGAGAGAGGGAGAGAAAATCTTAAGTGGGCTCCACGCTGATACAGAACACTTAGAACGCTGAACATGGATCCAACCTGGGGCTCGCTCAATTTCATGACCTTGAGCCAAAATCAAGAGTCAGACATAAAGCAATAATGTTTAATGAAAAAGTTTTCCTATTCTTCATTTGGCCAAAAAAAAAAAAAAAAAAAAAAAGGAGGCAGAACTAAAATTTTCATTGATGAAATAATGGTAGTCTTAACTCTTAATTTTTTTAAATGTCTGGATTACGAAGGTAGTTTGGGAACTTTATCCATTCTGGTCAATCCACCCCTGTCTTAAAATGGTGATTGGTACATGTCTATGACAAAGTGAAGGAAAATTGGAAACCTACAGAAGAGAAATTGCCAACTACTGACTGCATTCTGATCATCTTCATGCCAGTTAGTTCCTGGTTTGGGTTGCTATCGATTGCTCTTGGTCTTGGTATTGTGTATTCTTGGTCTTGGTTTTGTGTGTTCCTAGGACATGACTACTACCACTCAAGAGAAAGTACATAGAACTAGGTGATCTGATTCTGAAAGCAGATCCTTTAACTGGAGGCTTGAATAAATAAGAAAATCACCAACTTCTTCGAGTTAAAGATTAGAAATATACCATGAACAGGGGAAAAAAAATAGAAAAAGAGGTGTTGGCATGTGGGCAAAATAAAAAGAGCATCCTAAAAAAAAAAAAAAAAAAAAGAGCATCCTGAGAAGTATTTAACAGATTTTTCAAAATTCTGTATAATTACATAATTCATTTTTCCTAATAACCTAGAGATATAAGTTACTTTTTATATTTACTGCGAGTAAAGATATTTAGGTAGTATAGACTGTCTTCTACAAACCCTTATTTTTCTGCTTTCTATATCTGTTTTGTTTTAGCTTGTGTTACTCTGCTTTGGTGGCTTGTGAGGTGTCCTTCCCCCCACTCAAGATTCAAGAGCAATTTTTTCATCCATCAATTAACCCACCTTTAATTTTGCTAAACAAAATCACTGTTCTCAATTTAATCCTCATCCAACTCTCAGAAACAATAACTATTATTATAGTCAATTGATAGATAAGTAGCTGAGAATTTTAGTTCCTCCAAAGTCACAATTAGAAGGGGAAAAAACCCAACTCATATAACCTGCCCCTCCCCCATAAAAATGTGTTTTTAGTTATGCCAAATAGCAAGTTAAGGAGTTGCCATAACTAGCATTTTGTGAATTTCACACCCTGCTTTTCAAATCTCTAATAATGTTCATGCTTGACTCCTATTCATTTTGACTTCATAACATATTTAAGAGGTTGTATTTGTTTTTACCAATATCAGAGATTGTTTTCTTCTTGTATAAGTAACTCTACTCCTAACTATTTATTTATTTATTTATTTTTAAAGATTTTATTTATTTGACAGCGAGAAACACAGTGAGAGAGGGAACACAAGCAGAGGGAATGGTAGCGGGTGAAGCAGGCTCTCTGCCAAGCAAAGAGCCCGATGTGGGGCTCGATCCCAGGACCCTGGGACCATGACCTGGGCCGAAGGCAGACGCTTAACGACTGAGCCACCCAGGCGCCCCTAATGTTAATATTAATATTAGAGACTGACATGGTAGCAAGTGAGAGTGCCTGGTTCTATCTCTGGAACCTAATATGCACTCTACTTTTTTCTGTTTTCCTCAGGTACATTTACACAAGTGCTTCTATCTAATTTGCTCGCATCTTTGGGAATATGAAGATGAATGTGAATTAAAATGAGTCCCTAATTTTGAGGAACTCTCCAGCTTGTAAAAGGCAATAAATTTGAAAGTAAGTTCAAGAGGCTGATACTAGATTATAATCATTGAATATATGAATGTGATGATTAATTCTATGTGTCTTGACTTGGGGACACACTTGACTGGGACACAGGGTGCCCAAATATTTGGTTAAACATTCTGGGTGTGTCTATGAGGATATTTCTGGATGAGATTAACATTCAAATCAGTAGACTGAACAAAGTAGATTGCTCTCCGCAATGTGTGTGGGCCTCATCAAATATGTTAGAAGCATAAATAAAAAAGACAAGCAAGGTCATAGATAATTCTCTCTCTGCTTAACAGCTTAACCTCAGACATTAGTCTTCTCCTGCCCTCAAACTGGGGCATCAGTGTTCCAGGTTCTCAAGCCTTTGGACTAAGACTGGAAATACACCATTGACTTTCCTGGGTCTCCAGCTCACAGATGGCAAATTGTGGGACTTCTCAATCTCTATAATTCAGAGAACAGGTAAGGGGATAAATAGAGCCAGTCTTGAATGATAAACATACTCCATCATTCCAACCCCTCTAATCCTTTAGATATCTTCCTAAACACATTCTGACATTTAAATTTACTATAGGTCATTCTTGGGTTGGTAATTCAGTCAAACAAGCAAGCAAACTACTAGAGTCATTCCCAGCATCTCCTGCCCACTGTGTCTAGAATCCCTGTTTATGATGCCATGTCACTAAATGTGTGCTGATTCAACTTATATTCTTTATACTCTGATCTCATCTTTAGCATCCACAGATTTCTGTTACTACAAATTGGCAAAGTCATGTAATTCTGTTGCTACATAACATTATCTTCCCGAGGTTCACATTTGTATCTCACTGTTGAAGGCATAGTGGAAAATCAGTCTAGTTATAGAAGTAGGAAAATGTGGTGGGGATAGGTACTGAGGAGGATTAGCAACCTCTTGTGGAATCACCATCAGAGAAGCCATTACAGGTCTTCAAGCAAGCAAGGAATATTATCCAAAGAGAGAGTATGGAAGGGCTGCTTCTGCTGGTAAAGAAATTTCAGCAAGATTTAAGAGTTCAAGGTCCCTCCCTAGCTTCAATGGAATCTGCCCATATGACTGCATTCCAATTTTCAAGATCTCATCCCTTCCTGAGATATATTACATGTTTAGAAATAAAATTTGCATTTTAAGTCAGCCACTTGCAGGATTCGATTTTGGATATTGTTTTCAGAAATCTCTGCCTCATGGCTACAAAAGTTAAGTGTTTATTTTAGAGTAGTCGCAGGAGCTTTCAGGTTCCCTATGCAGACCTTGAGTTGAGACTAACTTTTTTTTTTAAAGACTGATTGATTTATTGATTGATTATTTATTTATTTATTTATTTGAGAAAGAGAGAGAGAAAGCATAAGTGGGTGGGGGAAGGGGCAAAGGGGGAGAATCTTTAAGCAGATTCCCCACTGAGCCCAGAGCCTGACCCAGGATTTGATCCCACCAGCCATGAGATCACTATCTGCGCTGAATGGAAGAATCAGATGCTTAACTGACTGAGCCACCCAGGTGCCTCAAGTTGAGAACTCACTTAAGGCCTTGAGCTTAATATCTTCTTACCACATGTTCTCTAGCATACTTATGAGATGCCAATATAATCCTTATGTATATTAGCATTTCCTATGGCAAAATGCTTTGTCATCAGGAATCTTACCTTTCAGAGATAAACACTCACGCTAATTATCTACAGGTAATAATTTGCCACTGCATGTCATAAGCTCCCATTGTGTTCTTTATCACTGAAGAGTCATTAATGCCACTAAATCTAATCAGATCAATTTCAGATAGTGTAAAAGGAATATAGAGAACACATAATTAAAGTTCTATCAGAAGCACTATCAATGCCAAATTTTGTATGAGTCAGAGTTCAACAAAAGAAACATAACTACTCCTACATATGAAGTGAGTGAAGCATTGAAGGGATTTGACATTATGCATTCATGACAGAAATAAATGGGCTCTTTATAGCTGCTGTCTTTCTGTCTGATGCTGGAGGTTGAAATCCAAAGAATATGAAATCATATGTAAATAAGGGGAGAGTAGAGCCAAGTTTAATCTCATGAGAATGAGCTGAGATCCATGACCATAAGCAATCTGGAAACCCTAAGGAAAGACTGGAAATTCATGTTCATCTTCTTATCATCCCCAACCTTGTTAACAGGGTGTCCTAAATTTAGAAGTTGGAATCTGGGTATTCTGAAGGAGAAGCTGGAATGTGTCTTTATAATGCTAAGTACACACCTGCTACAGGAAGCAAAGAAGCTGAAAGAGGTAGATCAGTTGTTGGCCCAAAGCTCTCCCACTCAATGAGCTAACCTCCCAGATAAACAAAGAAATATGATATACAAACAAACATCTTCCCCAAACTTCTAAGCATAAAAAAAATGTCTTTTACTTCACTACTAATTGCCAAAATTTCATGAAAAAATATCTCTTCTCACGGAGGCTAACTAGAAACACATAGGGATTCAGGGAAATGTAGTTTTGTCTAACCAAATTGATGCATTACAAAGAGAGCACTGTAGAGAAGCCAGCTTAGTCACACACAAGTAAGCATTCCCAGTAACAAGCCAGTTAATCAAATTTATAAATTACCAATATGTTTATCATAACCTGTGTTCATAACTGCTTGTTAGAACCTTTCCTTCAAATTCCTTTAAATATACTAACATTTTCTGGTATTGTTTTTATAAAAATCTTCTGCCAATCTTGTATCAAAAACTGTATCAATTTGTAGATAATCTCTCTGTCTAGATTTTTTTTCTTTTCTTTTCTTTTCTTTTCTTTTCTTTTCTTTTCTTTTCTTTTCTTTTCTTTTCTTTTCTTGCTTCCTTCCTTCCTTCCCTCCCTCCCTTCCTTCCTATCTTCCTTTTTTTCCTTCCTTCCTATCTTCCTCCTTTCTTTTTCCTTTCCCTTCCTTTCCTTTCCTTTTCCTCCCCTCCTCTCTCTTCTCTTCTCTTCTCTTCTCTTCTCTTCTCTTCTCTTCTCTTCTCTTCTCTTCTCTTCTCTTCTCTTCTCTCTTCTCTCTTCTCTTCTCTCTTCTCTTCTCTCCCTTTTTAGTTGAATGGCAGGAGGGGCAAAGGGAAAGGGAGAGAAAGAATCTTAAGCCCAGAGTGGAGCCAAACAAGGGGCTCAACCTCACAACCCTGAGATCATGACTTGAGCCAAAATCAAGTTGGATGCTTAACCAACTGAACCACCCAAATGCCCCTTGAGCCAAAATCAAGTTGGATGCTTAACCAATTGAGCCACCCAAATGCCCCTGTCTGGAATTTCTTCTAATATTTCTCATTGATATATTTTACTACTGTGTATTTAGATATGGAATTGATACTTATTAACCTTTTAGGACCTCAGTGTATCTTTTCAATCTGGAGATATGTGACTTTCATCAAGTCATTAAAATTAGCTCCCATTATCTTTCTTCTTTAACATGGCTGCTATCATGTCCTGAGATAATTCTTGGAGCTGTTCACAAATACACTTCTCTCTCTTTCTGTACACGTTAGAATTGCATGTCACATTCCTCCAAAGTTGGGATTGGTCAAGATACTCTGCAAAAAGTGGCATGTATCACCTCTTAGGTCAGTCTTTAAGGTCCAGGGTTTAATTTGCTTTGGCTCTTTCCCCTATGTCAGGAAAAGTGGCATTGCTCTAGGTATTATAAATTCCATTAGTTTATATACATAACTGGGGTAAGTGGAGATGACCTTCACCAGTGGCCTATACATCAAATTTCCTAAAGGTAGTCTTTCTATATCTTGCATTTCTATTGGTAAGATAAGCCCTCAATTCTTATATTAAATACCTCCCTCTGCTTTCACTTCTGCTTTCTTAATTTAAAGATTGGCTGATAAATTGACATTTTATAAAATATGCTGGAAATTTAAGGAGTAATGAACATAAAATCTATCACATACATGCTTCGTAAAAAGTAAGATATAAATATCTTGAAAACTTTTTACCTGGTAGGGATGTTTAAGGGCAAAAAATTGCCTCAGGGCTAAAAGTTGCCAAAAATCAGATGACTACCTCTGTACACTATATGCACCATTTATAGAGACCTCACCTATATTTTCTCATACCATCTAGATCTATTCTGTCCAACACAGTAATCACTAGTCACATGTAGCTATTGAGCATGTAAAATGTGGCCACTCCAAATTCAGCTGTGTTTTAACTATAAAATATACATTGGATTTCAAAACATTAGGATGAATTTTTAAAAATGTGACATATCTCCTTATCAATTTTTTATGCTGACTACATGTTGCAATAATAGCTTACATATAATTGCTTAAACAAAATATATAATAAATATTAATCGCATGTTTCTATTTTAGTTTTAAGTATTTCTATGAAAAAATATCTAAGTTTTATATTTGACTTTCATTACATTCAACTAAATAGCATTAGCCCAGATGTTCAAAGTCAAATATTTCTTTTATGTATTGAATAATTTCTTACAAATTTTTCATTAAGTAGTCACTGTACCAAAAGTCTAACAGTTTTTAGCACTCCTTCTTTAAGAAAATTTCTTTAAGAGATTTATTTAATAATGAATATAAATTAATCTTTATATATTTTCACAGACTCTATAAGGGTAGAGGGGTTTTTTTTGCTTATTTCATTTTAACACTGACCAATTTTTTTGTATGTGTGTATCTGAGTTTTCTTTACAGACCATTTATTAATGGAGATAATGTTTGACATATTAGACATCCTAGAAATTGCTATTCTTCAAAGTTTTATTAAAAATAGGGTTAAAAAAAATAGGGTTAAAGATACCCAAGGTTGAATTTTATGTCTAGAGTTTCAATATTGGGCTTTTAAGATGTAAATTGCATTCCTTGTCACTCAAATATATTTTTCAATTTGACTTAAAATTTATGACTTTCAAATTTGATCAGACAGCTGAAATTGTTTCTCATCCTCCACTGAACTTATTTTAAGTCTATGCCACGAAGTTAGTGATATAAGTAAGTGATCCAATTTCTCCTCTTTCCAAGCACATTGGCCTTTAGCCCAAGTGCCAAATCTCTTCAAGTTTGAATTTTGCTAAGAGTATAGTCTTAAGAAGAGTAAGGATAATGAAAAAAGTATCTGTTAACTGATAACAAGTTATGAAGTCTGTGAAGACATTTCCAAATATTTTGGTAATATTACATGCATGACACATATTATATGTATGTGTGTATTGAAAATATTGATCATTTTCAAAATTATTCTAATGGTGGATAAAGAAGAATATATAGACAAATAATCTGGGCTACTGATAAGAGTAGCTTCTATAAAGCAAAATGATTATTAAGTTGTACTTTTGTATGACACTTTTTGCTTTTTCAAATTATTTTCACATATTTTCATAAAATAATTCACTTTAAAAATAGCACTAAAGAGAGGCCTGAGTGGCTCAGTTGGTTAAGCAGCTGCCTTCGGCTCAGGTCATGATCCCAGCGTCCTGGGATCAAGTCCCACATCGGGCTCCTTGCTCAGCAAGGAGGCTGCTTCTTCCTCTACCTCTCCCTGCCACTCTCTGCCTGCTTGTGCATGCTCACTCGCTCTCTCTCTGACGAATAAATAAATAAAATCTTAAAAAAAATAGCACTACAAAATAGGTATAATAATTAAAAACAAACACTTATCATGCTTACTATATGATATGTACTCTTCAAAGTAGTTTATATGTATTAACTCATTTAATTCCCATACATAGCATAATCATCTCTATTTTGCAGATGAAAGAACTAAGAAACAGAAAAGCTAAATAACTTGTTAACAACATTCCCCTGGCTGTAAATGGTGGAATTAGGATTTGACAGGCAATTTAATCCCATAGCCTACATTCCTAAGGACATATTTTATAGAGAATGGTTAAGTACTTTGCTCCAAATCCTGTCATTTAGAGATATGGCTGGGACCACAATACAGATTTAAAGTTTATTATTCTTTACATTACACAGGAAAATTATAGTGAAGAAACTATAAGCGGTAGAACACACAGAAGAAAGGGAAGGAACAAGAGAAGGAGCAAAAGCATAAACAATTTAAATAATATATTATTACTATGCACATGTTTACATTTTTAAAGTTTTGAACATCAGTACTGACTTATTTTTTAACCTACTAATTATAATATGAATCAAGTACCTACAACCTACTAGTAGATTGTTAGGTTCAATTTTTAATTCCATACAATTTCATCAGTAGAAACACTATGATGCTACATTTGCAATTCCTTCTCTATGTGGTACTGTAGATGTAGTTCATTTAAAAAACATAGAGGAGTGATTGGAAATTATACTGAAAAAAATTTAGGTGTATATATAGCAAATCTATACAAATTTATATGCATATTAATGTCACAACCAAAACCATAGAAGTTGTGTGTGTATATTTGTGTGTGTGACATTGACAAGCTGATTCTTAAATGTATATGGCACAGCACTGGACCAAGAAGAGCCAAAATGATCTAAGACTATATTAACAAAGATGTACAAAGTTAGTAGATTTAAACTATCTGATAATTAGGAGCTCCTATAAGGTAATGAAGATAGGGAGATTTGGCAAAAAGATAGGCCAATAGACAAATGGAATAGATTAGTGTCCAGAAACAAACCCACACACTTAATAATTTAATTTATGGCAAAATTAAATTTATGGCCCTCAATATAGTGGTGGTATTTTCAATAAATTATGTTGAGTCAACTGAATATTCACATAGGAAATAAAATAAATCTTGCTCCTCATAATAAAACAAAAATATATATGTATATATATTTGCAATATATATAGTCTCGGATCATGTACATAAAATATATACATTTATTTACCTATCTTTCTATTTATTTATTTATTTATGTTTGCTTGTTTAACAATTTTTTTTTATTCCATACTAATATCAACCAGACTGGATGCCTACAATACCACAACCTCAATCAAGAACTTCCCTGAAGGAGAATAGTGAAGAGAAATATTTCCAATAGGCAGAACCTGGAAGAATATATTTTAAGTTATCTACTTTACACTAAGAAATGGTTAGAAATATGGATCTGTACAAATTAATGGGTGATGGCTAAGAGTTTGGCCTTGTCAGGAACCAAAAAGAATTAGATGGAAGACTAAAACACTGGAAGATGACTAAGTTTTTAGAAAAAGACAAAGATGTTATAATATTTGACATCGTCTGAATGTTGATCTATGCATAAGGAGGTGGATAATACACATACTCCGTGGACATCACAAACCCCCTTTCCCAGCCATTCTGGTACCTCTTTAATGAACCCAAATATGTGGTGGTCATGATAACAGAGAAGGAGTCTATATAACACATGCTCAACAAAAGTCAACTTTTCTCACTGAGTCTGATCTGGCTGCCACCACTGCTGAGTGAGTACCTTATGTGCCAAAAGCAAGGACAAATGCTGACCTGATATAGAGCTATCAATATGGCACAAATCTCTGGAGGGACTAGCCAGACTCCTGGTGGCAGACTGATTATACTGGATCCCTTTCAATATAGAGATGTCAACTACTTTTTGTCACTAAAATAAACATGTAATGCTGCCATGAACATGCATTTCATATCCACAACTCTTCCGCCAGTATCAAAATCTGTAAAATTAAGCAATGCCTGACTTATGTTTTATTATTCTACCCAAAGTTTTTTTTTTTGTCAAGAAATAAGTTTCATATCAAAATGAGTCTTAAAATTGGCTTCTGACTATGGAATTCACCAGTCTTAACTAATATCACTTAGAAGATGCTGGCATGAGAGAATGACTCAGTTACAGCCCCAGTTTAGAGAGAACATGCTGAAAGTATGCGTCTGTCTTTCAGAAGGAAGAATATACTCTGAGTAATCATGTTATATGCTGCAGTGTAGCCCAAGCTCACATAAATGAGTCCAAAAATCAAAGGCTGGTAATAGCATATGCTCCTAATAATCTCCTCACACAGGTTTGTCTATCCTCACAATTTTGGCCACTGCTAATTTGAAGGTCTTTGTTTCCATGGCAGATGACAACAATTGTATTACCTGACCAGATAAGGAAACCAGACCAACTAAAGTGCTAATTGGGTGAAACTTAACCAACAAGAACTGATGCAATTATGTACATTTCCTTCCTTTTGCATTTTGTGTATACACATAAAAATGTATACATTCTCACACACATGGGTTTATAATAATTATTATTATTTAGATTAACTACTCTTCTCTACTCTTATCATTTAGTGTAAGAATTCATACTGTTATTTAGCTTTTTTACTTAATCTCCTAAATTACAGAATATTCTGTAGTCAATATGACTGAATGAGTGGAGAAATTTACATTGCTCACAGATGGATACCAGAATTAGTGGTGCTCAAAGATCATGTTGTGACTACTGGGATTTTGTTTCTCATACTTTTGTAGAAACAGTAAAAAAACAAAACAAAAACAGTCTTCTTTTGTATAAAAGATTATTACGTGTTTTTAGATGGAAACATAAATATATTAGCATGACATGAAAATTAAAATATAGAGAGGGCATGTTTGAAAGCTGACTGACCAATGAAGTCAACCAGGATAGTAATTATTTTACTCCATTCCAAAGGGTGCCTCCTAGTTGGGATGCTAAGCCTGAAGACACTAAAAATATACTCTTTACTTTCTCAATGACTTCTTATCAAGCTCTACAAAAGGTGCACTAAGAATTTAAAACAGAAAACAGGGAATATCAATGTCCTGTGCTTCTCCCTCCAGCTTCTGTAGTTTACCAAAACTAATTTATCATGCATTCTTAAAGGTATCAGCACCAGCTGAGCAACAACTTGCCCTCAGAGATCTGATCCCCAACTTCACAAGTACCCTCTCCCAAGTTTCTCTACTCTTTTTTTTTTTTTTTTTTTTATAGACTATTTTTTTAAATTTTTTTAGACTTTATTTTTCTAAATCATTTTCATAGGATTATTTTTATTTTTTTTTAAATTCACATAGAACGTATTATTGGTTTCAGAGGTACACAGACATGTACCCTGGGGCAAATAATACATTATATGTTAATAAAAAAAAAAAAAAAAAAAAAAGTTTCTCTACTCTTATAACAGTAATTGTTTGTATTATTTTCCATAGTCCGAGTGTTAGTACCTCTTTTTATTTTTTTTATTTTTTTTTAGTACCTCTTTTTAATGTCATTATCTCATTTTATCTTGAATTTTCCCTCTAATATCTGTATCTAATTCCCTAAATTATTTCCTCTCTGTTGAAAGCTTTATGGGGGTTTCCATATTATTAACCTGAGACGGTTGATGTTATTGTTCACAACCAACACCGTATCCTATAACAGTTCTGACATCTTGAAGTTCCTTGAATATACTAAATTCTCTAATGAATTGCTGATTTTGCACAGCTATCTCCCCACCCCACCACCTGGAATATCTTACACTGACTCATTTTTCATGATTCAAACTGAGAGTCACCCCATCTCTAAAGCAATCTTTTCTTCCCTTGTCCAACACACAATCTATCCTACAGAAAGTTTCTTCTTACCAAAGCTATAATCTTATTTATCACTCTTTAAAATTCATCAAAATTAGCCAAACAGGTTTGGTTAAGAATCTTTTCCATTAATCTGTAAGAGTTTTCAAGGCAGACATCCTGTTTTTTTTAATGTTCATGATCCAACACAGTATCTGCCATATAACAGAACATAAATGTTTGATAAATGAATGAATGACTTAAGACCTTCAGTCCTCCTTTCTCTTCCATTCAAATTGTGGGCAATATATTTAATTTTTACAAAATGCTGCAATTGCTTACTGTAGATACTATGACAAAAGTTATTTTTATAACAGTTTATTACATCTTTATTGAAGTATAGTGAACATACAGTGTTAATTTTAGTTTCAGTTGCATAATATAATGATTCAACAAGTCTATATATTATTCAGTGCTCCTCATGATAAGTGTACTATTGATCCACTTTACCTATTTCACCCACCCCCCCAACCACCTCCCCTCTGGCAACCACTAGTTTGCTCTCTGTATTTAACAGTCTGTTTTGTTTGCATGTTAATTATACTTCAACTAAAGAATAATGAAAAACAAAAACAAAAAAAAGGGGAAAAGTTCAGGTAGCATGATAAAGACAAATTTATTTCCCAATCCCTCTTTCTTTTCCGAAGTATGTGAATATGAATAGATAATAGAAATATCTCATTTCTACTTTTTTGTCAACTCAATAAAATACAGTTTAACAAACAAATGCAAAAAAGAGTGAAGATGGAATGCTATCCTCAGAAAAGAATGAGGACCAAAACCAACAGAAGATATCCAAATAAAGGCCTGAACCTCAACCAAAGTGGGAGGTTCAGAACCAAGAGGACTTACCACCATGTTCTGAAGCCACTGAGGAGATGACAGAGTGCAGTGGACTCTTGTACGTACCTTAATTGATTCTAAGTCAGTTCCAGGGATGAAGGTAATACACACTGGGTCCTGCTGACTATGCCAAATTATGTCTATCAAGAAGATGCTGTAAGACAAACAAAGCATTTAAGGGGATGTTAGGGATTGCAATTTGGTACACTTACCAAGATGAGAACTGAGTACGGAATCACTAAATCACTATATTGTACACTTGAAACTAATATAACACTGTATGTTAATTAGACTTCAATGAAAATATAAAAAATATGACAATTTATTACAAAAATATCCCAATTTAACTTCTGTTGATCTCTTAGTTTTGAAATATCATTTTCCCCCCAATTACATATGTAACTCAGCCACAGTAGAAATATTTTAAGTATTCAATATGCAAATCTAATTAATGGCTGCCATATTGGACAGAGTAAACATGGAATACTCAATTATGGCAGAAATTCTTTTTTTAAATTTTTTTATTATGTTCAGTTAGCCAACATATAGTATATCATTAGTTTTAGACGTAGTGTTCAACAACTCATTAGTTGTGCAAAATATCCAGTGCTCATCACATCATATTCCCTTCATAATACCTACCATCCAGCTACCTCATCCCTCCACCGCCCTCCCTTCTGTAACCCTCATTTTGTTTCCTGGAGTCCAGAGTCTCTCATGGTTTGTCTCCCTCTCTGATTTCTTCCCATTCAGTTTTTCCTCCTCTCCCCTACAGTCCTCCTCACTATTCCTTATGTTCTGTTAAAGTTTGCTATTTCTTCCTATTTCAGTTTTGATAGTTTATATGTTTCTAGGAATTTATCCATTTCTTCCCAACGTACTGCCCAATTTTTTGGCATATAATTGTTCATGATGCGTTCTTATAATTGTTTTGTATTTCTGTAAGTTGGTTGTGATTTATCCTCTCTCATTTGTGGTTTTATTTAAGTCCTTTTTTCTTTTCTTTATGATAAATCTGGCTAGGAGTTTATCAATTTTATTAATTCTTTCAAAGAACAGCTCCTAGTCTCACTGATCTGTTTTATTGGGTAGTTTTATTTCTATATTATTTATTTCTGTTCTGATCTTAATTATTTCCCTTCTGCTGCTTTTAGGCTTTATTTACTGTTCTTTTTCTAGCTCCTTTAGGTATAAGATTAGGTTGTCTATTTGAGCCTTTTTTTTTACTTTTTGAGGAAGGTCTGTATTGCTATATACATCCTTCTTATGATTGTCTTTGCTGTGTCCCAAAGATTTTGGACTGTCATGTCTTCATTTTCATTTGCTTCCATGTATTTTTAAATTTCTTCTGTAATTTCCTGGTTAACCCACTCATTCTTTAGCAGGATGTTCTTTAACCTCCATGTATTTGTGGTCTTTCTAAATTTTTTTTTCTTGTGGTTGACTTCAGGTTTCATAGCATTGTGATCTGAAAATATGCATGGTATGATCTCAGTCTTTTTGTATTTGTTAAGGCCCGATTTGTATGACCCAGTATGTGATCTATTCTGGAGAATGTTCTATATGCACTTGAAAAGAATGTGTATTCTGCTGCTATAGGATGAAATGCTCTGAGTATAACTGTTAAGTTCATCTGATCCAGTGTGTCATTCAAAACCACTGTTTCTTTGTTGATTTTCTGTTTTCACGATCTGTCCATTGCTGTTAGTGGGGTGTTAAAGTCCTCTAGTATTATTGTATTGTTATTGATAAATTTAAGTTTGTTAATAATTTATATAATTGGGTGCTCCCAAGTTGACGGCATAAATATTTACAACTGTCAGATCTTCTTGTTGGATAGACACTCTATGATGATACAGGCACTTCTTCATCTCTTTTTACAGTCTTTGGTTTAAAATCTAGTCTGTTTTATATAAGTACAACTTCTTCAGCTTTCTTTTGATGTCCATTAGCATGATAGATGGTTCTCCACCCCCTCACCTTCAACCTGAAGGTGTCCTTGGGTCTAAAATGAGTCTCTGGCAAGCAGCATATTGATGGGTCTTGTTTTTATCCATTCTGATACCCTGTGTGTTTTGATTGGAGCATTTAGTGCATTTACATTCAGAGAAATTATTGATAGATATGAATTTAGTGCCATTGTATTACTTGTAAAGTTGCTGTTCATATAGATTGTCTCTTTCCTTTCTAGGCTTTGTTGCTTTTGGTCTCTCTTTCCCACTCAAATGTTCCCCTTTAATATTCCTTGCAGAACTGTTTTAGTGTTCATGAACTCTTTTAATTTTCTTATCTTGGAAACTCTTTATCTCTCCTTCTATTGTGAATGACAGTCTCCTGGAAATAGTATTCTTGGTTGCATACTTTTCCCCTTCAGCTTATTGAATATATCATTCTACTCCCTCCTGGCCTGTCACGTTTTTGTGGACAGATATGTTGCCAGCCTTATGTGTCTACTTTTGTAGAGTAAGGACTTTTTGTCCCGAGCTGCTTTCAGAATTCTCTATTTTTGTATTTTGCAAGTTTCACTATGATATGTCTTGGTGTTGACCTGTTTTCATTGACTTCAAGGGAAATTCTCTGTGCCTCTTGGTCTTGAATGCCTGTTTCCTTCCCAGATTAGGGAAGTTCTTAGCTATAATTTGTTCAGATAGATCTGCCCTCTTTTCCCCAGTCTTCTTCTGGGACTCCTATGATATGGATATTATTGCACTTCGTGGAATTGCAGAGTTCCCTAAGTTTATATTCATGATCTTATAGTTTTCTTTCTCTCTTCTTTTCAGTTTCATTATTTTCCATAACTTTATCTTCTATATCACCTATTCATTCCTCTGATTCTTCCATTCATTTTGATTATATCAGTTGATTTTGCATCTCAGTTATAGTATTTTTTATTTTGGCCTGACTAGTCTTTAGGTCTGTAGAGACAGACAGGGTTTCTCTGGTGTCTTCTATGCTTCTTTCAAGTCCAGCTATCATTCTTATGACTATTATTCTAAAATCTTGTTCAGATATATTGCTTATATCTCTTTTGAGCAAATCCCTAACTGTGTTTTCTTCTTGATCTTTCTTTTGGGGAGAATTCCTCTACCTTGTCATTATGTCTAGGTTTCCATCTTTTGTGAGTTATGAAAGCTTGTTATGCTTCATGATCCTGAGAATAATACTTATTGAGAAGGGGCCCTACACTGTCCAGGGACCAGTGCTTCAGAAAGTATTTCTGGTGTATGCTATATGCACTCTGCTGCTGTGTTTTGGGAGATATTTCCCACAGGCCAGTCCTCTGCAGAGTTTCTCCTTGCTTGTAGTGGGGACTGTTTGGGCCTTTAGGTGTGCTTTGTTTTGTTTGTTAACATAAGCCTAATAAGAAAGACTTAAAAAAGAAGGAAAAAAGAAAGGAGGGAAAAAAAAAAAAGACTGATCCAAAGAATGAGAAAAGGAAACACACAAGCCAACAAATGAACAAAAAACTATAAGCCGGAGGCCAAGGAGAAAAAAAAAATTAAATATTAAAAAATATTTTTAAATAAAAAATTAAATATTAAAAAATAATTTTAAAAAATAAAGTAAAAAAAAAAAAAAAAAGCCTGGTCCTATTTCCATCAGAACTGAAGCTGACGCTTTGGAGAACTCTAGTATCAGTAGTCTTGATGCATGTGGAGGGTCTGTGTTGGTCTGAGGAAGAGGCCTCCTGCACTGGCTCACAGTCAGATTTGCCATTGTAATGATGCCCCTGCCAGGAGCAAGGGGGCGGGGTTTGGCATAAGCGACTCAAGGCACTGTGTTTCTCCCTTGAAATCCAACTGTGTTGGTGGGCAGGGGAAAGGAAAGACGACATCACCCTGCCTTCTCATCCCTGAAGAGGGGAACTCACAGCCATTGCTATTCAAGGGCCCTCACAGAAAAGTAAACACCTTCTTTTTTGTGCCCCAGGCTTTCATCAGGTCCTTGGTCTCAACCTGTCTGTGTTCAGCCCTCAGATTGCCTGGTGCCACAGTTCTCCTGTGTTTTATCTCTGACTGGGGGCTGGGATTCAAACAAATAAGTCCTAAAGTACTGGCCACCTATGGACCCACCCCTCTCCCAGAGGAGAGCCTTGCAGCACTGTGCCTGACACTTTTCTGTCCCAGAGTAACAGAGTGAGTTCTCAGTGTCTATGCTGAAACACAGCAAAAACTTGACCAGGCAGCTACTGTCTGTATACACCTCTTTCCCCTGATGTTGAATGGCCAGTCAATATAGGCAGGCAGTTCTTTTGCGCCAAGAAGAGTAAAATATCCTCTTTCAAATGCAGTCTAGGAAGGAGAATGTTCCCTCCCCATATGACCCAAGGGATCCCCACACCACAGCACTTTCCTCAAACCACTGCTCTCTCTCACCCTTGCCCTCTATCCCTGACTTTGTTCCTAGAAAATGGTTTCCACCCCTCTTCAGTACCTCAGCTTTTCTCTCTCCCAGTTCATATCTCAAAACTTTTCATCTGTCACGTTCTCTCCCTCTAGTTGTGCAGATTGTTTTCTTAATCCTCAGATCAATTTCCCAGTTCTTCAGCATGATTTGATGTTGATCTAGCTGTGTTTGAGGGACAAGGCAAGCCAGGGTCCCCCTATTACTCTACCATCTTAACTCCTCTGTTGATATTCATTCTTATTTACTAAATCAAGAGTAACTTCATTGAGTTCCACTTTCTTAATTGTTTTACCACATATCTTGCAAATAATGTTACCTTCCATATTGTACCTATATCACAGTAGCGTTTTTTTTCCCACAGGAGCATTTTTATTCATTCATAGTTAAAGTGCAGGATATACATACAATATATTTTATATAGTATATAAATTTTATGAATGTACTTAAATACTGAAATTAATGTTTGATATTTTAACTATAAAATAAAATTTAAGTCATTTAAAGACATTAAATATATATTAAATGAGATTTATATTAGGATATTAATAATATTAGGATATTAGGATATTAAAATATTCTAGTTATCTGTTGAGAGTCTTTGTATAGTAAGTTTTATATTCCTGAACTCAGTACATTTCAGTCTGGCTCAGGGTCAAAATTGTTTAAAAAGTTGATTTGGTCAGGTTCACAATTTATCAAATTATAAAATGCTAACTCAATCTTAAAAATCTTTATATGGGAACACTGTTTAAAAGAGGACAATTTATCAATGTCAATGAGAAATATAAACATTTATAAGAATAAACACACATCTTTAATGCATTCTATAAAAATCCAAGATAAATAGATATAAAATCATGCTCCGAATATGGTTTGGCATGGATGGCATCAGAAACAGGAAAATTTACAACAGTCAGATGTTCAAATTGCAATGCATTATTTAGTTTGAAGTATTTATTTATCTTTTCACTTAATTAGATTAAAGGCCTTAAATGTGTGACACATGGGGCAACGTATAGAAATTTAATAAATTGCTACACCAAACTCCAGTATTATTCTCTGGTAATGTGTCAAAATTCTAGAAATATATATTAATTCCAACCTGTTATCAAGGGGAGAAAAACATATAGTACTGTGTGGGAGTACAATATTGTTAAGTCTACAAAAGTAAGTAAGGAAAGACTAAGCAAGTAGGTGGTAATAATTTTTTTACTAATAAAAAAGTCATTACCTACCAAATAGGTTTGGGTTGCAGACCTAAATGCAGCATTTTCATCTGAAACATGCTTGGATGGACATCAATATACTTTTCCTGTATTATTTTCTTTCTTCTGTACCTTTTCGCTGACTAATCTTCTGATTAATTATGTCTTTACACTTGTTAATGTATGCAGTAAGTGCTAGTCAAGTTTTATTGTCTTAAAGCCACTGTTGTGTAATATCATATACCTCTTTGTAGATATAATGTGGGTCAATTTTGTGACTTAACAACAGGTAATTATGTCAATTTTCAAAAACTCAAAAAGGGAATTTTACTTTAAAACTGAAATTTCATCTAGTCATATTTCTTCTAATTCAAAAAAAATTAGAATTGAAATCTAAGAGTACTGACACTTATAAGAAATCCACATATCTTAAATAAGGGTTTCTGGTTTCAATAACTTATTTTGTATGAAAATAAATAAAAGAACCACAATGCTAGTGTATCATAAATCTAAATGAATAAATCATTTAATAAAACTGGAATCATGTTTTAGTGATATATCTTAAAATACAGTTTTAATCTTTAAAGAGAAATGTAGAAGTATAAATATTGAGATTAAAAATTTGGAATGAAATACTCATTTAGGAAATTTGATAATCAATAAAAATTTTGTCTTATAAAGCACTATATACACACTAGCTAGGTATCTTCAAAAATATTTATTTGTAATCTTATAGAAATGGATTATTTTGCAAAAAATTATGCAGTTTCTTTATTGTTATTATTAAAAATGGGAATTCTAATGTTAATATAAGCAATAACATTTTCTATGTAAACTTCTTTCAAGATTTTCAAATAAAATTCAATGTATATAAAATACTATTATGATATAAAATATGATATAAAAATACTTTAAATAATTAAAAATGAGACATCTTAAAATATTCAAAATGACTATGTACTAAATCATATTCAAATAGACTAATTCATCATAGCTTATACATTCTTAACACATTATAAAATATTTTTCTCTGCTATTCTGAAAATATTTTTCACAGGACACAAAGTCCTGATTAAAGAGTAAATAGTTTTCCTCTAAAATCTAGAACATGTAGGTGAATGAATCTTTCAAAATATGTGGTATATACTTTGTGGAAAATAAATTGATCACTCAAAATATTAAGCAACAAACCTCCATTTGCAGGAACAAAAATTATTCTTAAACAAAGTTGCCTGATGTTTCTATCATCAATTTTTAATCCATTAAGATAAATAATAGCTGGCATTTTTTAAATTCTCAAAAGAAATTAAAAACACCATCACTTGTTGATCTAAATTATATTTCCATTATTTTGATAATCTAAGTTTAGAAATTTACTGGAGTTTCAATGACTTTTTTTTATAGGTGAAATCAATAAATGATACTATTAGTAGGAACATTTACACAGTAAAAGTTTCTCCCAGGTGAGTCATCTAAGAGGGCAAGGAGAAAGCTATTTGCTTCTTATATCCTTATCTTAGAAATGACACCACTATTTCTACCACATTCTATTTATTAGAAATGAGTCACAAAGTACAGCCCACTCATAAGTGTTGGAGAATTAGCTTTTACCTTTTGAAAGACAGAGGTATCAAAGAATATGTGGACATGTTTTAAAACTACAATCAACTCTTGGGCTGTAAATTATTTACCTCCACCCACATACAAAATACAGGTACATCCCTCCCTTTCCTAGCTACCATCTTTAATACTTCATCCCAAAACAGCATCTGCTCAAAGTCTAGAATCTTGTTATGTAAGTCAGGTACATGAGAAGAAGTAGTTCTCCGGATGTAATTCCTTAAATATAGCTTCTTGATTATAGTTTTCTTAAACTCTAAAACTAAAGACGTGAATTAGCTTCTCCACATACATACAGCATATAATAATAAGATAGGCTTAGGATAACTTCAGTAGGCATTTCTGTTCAAAAAGGAGAATATTTGGAAACACAAAGGACTTCATAGTGATTTTGAAATTCAGCATGGTACACACTGGAAGTTTGTTCGTTACAACTCAGGGACTGGGAATAATTTTCCATGGCTCATAGCTCTAAACTCTTCATCACTATTCTCTTTTTATGAAAGGTAGCATGTGTTTGCAGGTAAGTAAATCTCTCAGCCTACTTCATATAAACAGAAATTTGGGGGTCCAAAGTTCTCAATTTATCTTGTATTTTCTCTCTTTTACAGTCTAATCCAGTGGTGTTTCTACAAATATAATACCCTTGAAAACTGTGTAGTGTTCTGATAAATTTTACCGAAATTCACTTTGGTAAATAAAAGCCTCCCATAAATATTCTTTCAGATAATATCTACCTTCAGCTTCTACTGAAGGAAAATGTCCATAAGCTTATTAGGATCTCTATTATTTGATTAACAAAATATCTGAGAAACATCCTCAAAATCAGTTCAGTGTCTTTTGTCTGACTTCATGCCCTCTGAGGCACCACTACTGATCTTTCTGGGGTCTTACTCATTCCCTGAGAGTAATTTCCATTTTTCCCCCCTCCCATTTTTGGAGGTATAATAATACCATTATATTTACTTAAAATTGCACACAATGATTTGATATTTGTATACACTGTGAAATGATCACCACAATCAGGTTAATTAACATATCCATCACTTTACACAGCTACCTTTTGTATGTGTGTATATGTGTGAGAGAGAGAGAAAGTGAGAGATAAGAACCCTTGCAATCTACTCTTAATTTTAGCATTAGCTGCTATCTAAAGGGACTGAAATTTTCAAAATCCTAAGTTTAGGCTTATTTTTTGGTAAGAATCTTTTTATTACCTCATGTTCCCACTCTGGAATCTTCAAGTAAATGTCAAGAAGATAGGTGATACCTTCAACACTTTGTCTGGAAATCTCTAGCTATATTACCAAGTTTATGGCAAATTTTCCGACCTCCTATATTACCATAGGCGACAAAGTTGCTAAAGTTTAGGCCACTACAGGAAAATACCCTTTCTTCCAGTTTCCAGAAATGCTTTTTTCACTTCTCTTTAAGCCCTCACTCACAGCCCCTTCAAAAGCCATCATGTCTTTACATTTACTTCAACAACTTTCAAATTTTTAATAAC
>CM053609.1:72314209-72331480 GCA_028646535.1 Procyon lotor | reverse complement strand
AACAACTCAGAGACAATTATAATTACCCAATCATCTCCACATCATATAGTTTTTAAAAATATCCTATTCTTCTATACATAACCAAGTCATCATATTCAAGGGAGTGCAATATATGATTCAAAAACAGCTTTTAAATGTTTTGAAATACACAAAATCAAATTTGAACATAAGCAAATATAGATTATTTAGAGGTATGTGCAGTGTCTTTGGCAGAATACTTACTAAAATGTGTAGTTTAAACTGTCTTATAGTAAATGGTCAATTTAACTACAATAAACATTTCCAGGCTTATTTTTTATTAGATATTCTGTTGGAGACACACTGGTCTGTCAGCCAGAGAGGTTCATTTTTGGTTTTGGTAGATATGTCACAAAAAGAATTAGAGAAAAGAAATACTGATAAATGGAGAATTGTCTCAACATAAAGCAATCTTTGTTGGAGGAAACTATATAGGAAAATTGATAAGGAAAACCAGTAAATTTATACAGAAACATTTTTTAAAATTTTATTTATTTCTCAGAGAGACAGAGAGCACACAAACAAGGGGAGAGGCAAACAGAGGGAGAAGCAGACTTCTCGCTGAGCAAGGAGCCCAGAATCCTGGGATCAAGACCTGAGCTGAAGGCAGATGCTTACCCGACTGAGCTACACAGGCATCTCTATAAAGATACATTTTTATAAAAAGATGCTATAGTCAGAATAATTTTTCTTTAAATAGCAATGTACTATTCTTGAATTATTTATTAGGGATCATTTTCTTGACCCTCCTACAATCTGAAGTTTCTAATCACTTTAGGAGTCTTCAAAGGATATTGTGCAAGGAAGACTTTGTGGAACAGTTCATTGCTTTTATTGGGTTCTTATTTTGAAATAATTATAGATTCAAAGGGAGTTGCAAAAGGGAAAAAAAATATCCAGTGGGTCTCACGGTACCCTTCACTCAGTATACCAAAATAGTAATAACCTATGTAGCTGTAATACAATATCAAAGGCAGGAAATTACCACTGATACTATCCACTGAGCTTATTTAGATTTTATTAGTTTTATGTGCATGTGTGTGCATTTAAGACAATTTCAAAATCAGAGATGATTATAATTAACAAAGTATCACTTGCCATATCATATTATTCAACTATCTTTTTAAAAAAAATATATCCCATCCTTCTACATAGAACCAAGTTGCCACGTTCAAGGAAACACAATCAATAAACTAATTTAAAGATGATTTTTAAATTTGTGTGTGTGTGTGCGTGTGTGTGTGATAGAAATTATAGTAATCCCATAAAACAGTTTGAAGAGAGTTGACATTTTTGTATCACTGAATCTTCAAATCCATGAACATCGTAGTGTATCCTTTTACTTAGGTTTTATTTCTTTCATCATCATTTTGTAAATTTCAGCATATAGACCTATAGATGTTTTAAGTGTATACCTATATTTTTTTTCCTACCTGTCTGATTTGAGTAGCAGCTTAATTCTGGTCTCATAAAATGAGTTTGGAAGTGTCTCTCCTCTTTTATTTCCTAGAAGAGACTGTATAAAATTGGTGCTCAGTCTAAATGGTTGGTATAATTCTCCAGTGAAATCTCTGGACATGGAGAGTTCTTTGGGGGTGGGGAGATTAAATATGAATTAAATTTATGTAATTATTATAAGGATATTCACATTATCTATTTCATCTGAGTTGATTTTTGATAGTTTGTCATTTTAGAGGAATTTGTCATTAACTTCTTCCAAATTGTCAAATTTATAAATGTCAATTTGTTTATATTATTCCCTTATTATTTTTATAATGGCTATAGGGTATGTAGTAATGCCCTTACTTCAATTCAGTTACAGCTGATTTGTGGGGTTTTTTCTCCTTTATTTTCATCAAGACTGCTAGAGTTTATCAATCATATCGATTTTTTTGAAGAACTGTATTTCATTTACTTGATTTTCTATATCCTTTTAACTTCTTGATTTCTGCTCTTATATTTAGTATTTCCTTTGTTCTGCTTGGTCATGGTTTCTTTCCCCTGTATTTTTCTGTTTCTTGGGTGTGGGTGTGGTGGAACTTAGGTTACTGAACTGAAACTTCTCATTTCTAATGTAAGCTTTTCGTGGTATAAATTTCCCTCTTCATACTACTTTTACTGTATCCCAAAGTTGTGTGGGGTTTTTTTTTTAAGATTTATTTATTCATTTTAGAGTAAAGAAAGGGAGAGTGTGAGAGTTGGACAGGAGCAGAAAGACAAAGAGAATCTCAAGCAGACTCAGAGCCAGAAGCAGGGCCTGATGTGGACAGTTAGGTATCCTCCTTTTATTTCCTATCCTGCTTTTATTTTTTTTTTTAAAGATTTTATTTATTTATTTGACAGAGAGAGAGAGATCACAAGTAGGCAGAGAGGCAGGCAGAAGGAGAGGGGGAAGCAGGGTCCCCGCTGAGCAGAGAGTCTAATGCGAGACTTAATCCCAGGACCCTGAGATCATGACCTGAGCCGAAGGCGGAGGCTTTAACCCACTGAGCCACCCAGGCGCCCTCCAGATGCTTTTAAATGTGGGTTCATTTTCATTTAGTTCTATATTATTATTTTCTTTTCTCTGAGACCTCTCAAATCCTTAAATTATTTAGAAGTGTGTTAATTTCTATGTATTTAGAAGTTTCCCCCACATCCTTTCTATTATTACTTTCTGGTTTGGTTCTAGGACAATCAAGAGAACACGTACTGTGTAATTTTAGTTCCTTTAAATTTGTTGAGGCATGTTTTATCATCCAGAATATTGACTATCTTGGGGAATGTTCCTTGGGCACTTGATAAACAATGTGCAGTGTTCTATATATGTCAATTACAACCTGTTGATTGTGCCTTGTCCGATCTTCTATTTCCACAATGATTTTCTTTCTAAGCAGTTCTCTCAGTTCCTAGATGGGGTGTTAAAATTCCACGTTAACTATGGGTTTGTCTCTTTCTCCTTTCAGTGCTCTCAGATTTTGCTTCATATATTTTAAGACTCTGATTTTTGATGTATACACATTTACAGTCACCATGTCTTCTGATGGATCAGTACTTTTATCAATGTATAATGTTTCTCTTTGTCTCCAGGAGTTTTCTTTTTCTTCTTTCTAAAATCTATTCTGTCAAATATATAGCCACTTCTCCTTTGTTTTTCTTAATTAGGATTTGGTATGTCCTTTCTGTCACATTACTTTTAAATTTATCTATGTGTTATTTTGAAAGGAGCTTGTTAACAGCATAGAGTTGTCTCATGCTTTGTATCAAATCTACCACTCTCTGGCATTTGTTATGTTTAAGTCATTTACATTAAAGTAATTATTAAAATGTTAGGACTTACTCTTGTCATTTTCCTTCTGTTTGTTCCCTCTTTTCCTTGTTCCTCTTTCTCCTCACTGGTATCCCAGTGCATACTTGAACATTTTTAGAATAACATTTTGTTTTATATGTAGTGGCTTTTAGAATATTTTTTGTAAATTTTCTCCATTTTTGCTATAGGTATTACTATATGCATAGGTAATTTATCACAGTACATGGTGTCAACATTCTACTACTTCAAGTGAAGTGTTAGAAATCATATGTCCATGTAGGTCCCTTTATCTTTCTCCAATTATCATTTATAATTGTTTAGGAATTCCCTCCAAATATGTTGAGCATCATGCTAAATGCTATTATAATTGTTTTCTTCAACCATCTGATTTTATATCATACACTATTTATGAATTTGTATTCATACAGATGTTAATAAACACACATATTTCTTGTTCTCTCACTTGCAATTCAAGTAGCAACAGGCACTTCTAGTATACAGATCTTGGTTCCTAGTGTCATTCTTCAATAAAAGGAACCAGGGCTCCTTGAACATGTGGGATATTCTAAAGCTGGGGCATACATAAGATGAGCATGGAACATTCTATAGTTCCAGAAAGTAAAAGAGTACTAACACACAAACACACATGCACACTGATGGGGGTATGTCATAGAGATGGGGTACGTACCTAATATATAACAAACACATAAGTCTACACTGACTTAAATAAATAATTGAATAAATGAATAAGTGGGGAAAATAGGCAATCACCCATGCAGAAGGATTCAAAATAATTTATGGATATATTCCAACTCAAATATGTGAAGCATAACTCCTCAGTCCTCAAGTACAGGTTGTGCATAGTAACTTCCGTCCAAAGAGCAGAGCATGGCAAGTGTAAAAAGAGATCTGACAGCACTACCACAGCCCACATAATCAACGTCAACATTAACAGTAACAAGAGAGTGACAAGTCACATTGATAGTATGTACCCTTGACATCCTTGATTAAAGTGGCACTTTACAACTCTTGTCTTATTTCCAAAAACCCATAACCCCAACGTAATCATGATGCAAACATCAGACTAGTCCCAACTGAGGGACATTCTATAAAACACCTGACTAGTACCCTTTAAAACTGTCAAATCATAAAAACCAAAGAAAGTCTTAGGAATCTCATAGCCAAGAGAAATCTAGGGGGACATGAAGAATAAATGTAACATTGTTTCTGGTTTTTTTCCAGATCAGAAAACTGATATCACTATAAAAGTAGGAAATATGACTAAAGTTTGGCCTTTAGCTAATAATATTGTAAATATTGGCTCATTATTTGTTATAAATGTACCATACTAATGCAAGATGTTATCAGTAGGGGAAATTAGGTGTCTTTGTACTATCTTCACAATTTTTCTGTGATCTAAAACTCTTCCAAAAATAAAGCTTATTTAAAAATAAAATAACAAAATCATTGTTCATAACGCTCTTGTACTGTGTACCGCTTTAAAAAAAAAAGAAATAGATTTCTGGTTCTTCGCAGAGAGTCTATTCTGTTCATTTCAAAATCCATGATATCATACTTTAAATATCTGAACCTCTTTCTTCATTATTATACAGATAAAATCAGCAAAATTTTTCCAGACTGTAATTACTTACATATTTCCCAATTTTAGTGCATTATTAATGTATTGCATTAGTTCTCTCTATTCTTTCCCTCAGTTCTGACAACACTTTGAAATAAGACTTTTCAATTACCATTTTGTGTCAATGGTTCACAAAAGAAAGGATTCCACCATCTATAGCAACTGCTCAGAAATGAATGTCAGGCATTTTTCCCACCCACTTTCAAGGTGATCATTGAATAAGGAGGGCATATGTGTTCTCGTTTTATTTTTTCACTCAAATTCCATGTCTCTGGGAGGAAAGTGATTTTGATCATGTGGCTGACTGAGCAGAGAATGGAATTTATAAGACTCTTGGGGAAGTGACTGAAATATAAAAGACTGTATATGAGTGCTTTACAGCAAAATTCCTAGGAACTTAAATTCTCTAAATGAATTACAAATACCCTCTCATAGAGAAGAACTTAAAATTGAAAAAAAAATTAGAAGGAAATGTTATTGATAATAATGACATCACTGATTTTTTTAACTAAAGCCACAAATTATATTAATGATGATAATACATAATATACAATATCACTATAAAGATTTCATGGAAAATATCCATGAAAATATTTAGTAAATTGCAACATACTAATGTAAAAATTGGTAAGTAAGGCTTTTGTCACCCAGAATTTGTCACTAGGACCCACAGCTGAGAGAAAAAACAAAAGAAAGTACACTTTGGAGTCTCCTCAACTCAGCCAAAGGCAGAGCACACTGATTTAACAGATTTCAACAAAAGACAGAAAGTGATAGACAAATATGTTTACAGTGCCATCTGACCATACACCAAAGTAAGCTAAGGCTTAGATGGAATAAAAATACTAGGAATCATTGGGGTTGGGGGGCTTATTAAAAACATGGTATTAAGGGGGTATCTAAGTGGCTCGATTAAGCCTTTCCCTTCAGCTCAGGTCATGATCCCGGGGCTCCTGGGATAAAGTCCCACATCATTGGGGTATCTACTCAGTGGGGAGCCTACTTCTTCCTCTCCCTCTCCCTGACACTCGCCTCTGCTCTCTCTTTCTCTGTGTCAAATAGATAGATAGATAGATAGATAGATAGATAGATAGATAGATAGATAGATGATAGATAGATAAAATCTTGAAAAAAAGAAAAAAAAACATGGCATTAAGAAAAGAGCTTTTTCTCTCTCTGACACATGGGAAGAAGTGACAGTTGTCCGCTTTTCAAGGAACAAGCTGAGCATTCTAAGTGTCATGGGTAAAAATCTACAGTTTGTGTACATAAGGGGACAATGAAACTTAGTTTCACCATTAGAATTTTATTGAGCCCTTGAACCTCTAAGCCAAGCCTTGGCACTGCTGGCACTTTGAACTTGATAATTTTTGTTGTAGGGGGTTCTCCTGTGTACTGCAGAATCTATTAGCAGCTATTTGGGCATCTATCCCCTAGATACCAGCAGAACCAACTCTCCCCTAATCTTAACAAACAAATATTCCTCTGAATGTTGCCAAATGTCCCATGGAAAGACATATCATGCCAGTTTGAGAAAACCGCTCTTTTTTCCACTATAGTTCTGTCAATGTGGCACAGTGCAAAATGTAAGAGAGATTCAGAGGACATAAATAATCATAGATAAGTTGTCTGCATTTTGCCCATGAGAGTAGCCTGCAGCAGTATGATTAAACTGTTCTCCAAGAAAATCACAAATACATCAATACCATTACTGAGAGAAAACAACTGGCTCCTATATTTATCCCAGCCTTGGAGTTGATAAGAAAGGGAGGAATGTTCAAACATGCTTCTGGTACCATAAGTCTTCCAAACAAAAACCTGCCTGGTTTAGGGGAAGAAGGTATATTGAGAAATAAGATACGAAAATTTTATTATGCCACTATAATCCTTATGCCAAAACCAGAAAAGAATATAATATAAAAAATTCTTTTTTTTTTAAAGATTTTATTTATTTAGTTGACAGAGAGACGGGAATATAAGCAAGGAAGCGGGAGAGGGAGAAGCAAGCTTCCCGCTGATCAGGGAGCCCGATGCAGGGCTTGATCCCAGGACCCTGGGATCATGACCTGAGCCAAAGACAGACACTTAACCTACTGAGCCATGCAGGGGCCCCCATATATAGATATAAAAAATTTTTAATAAAAAGTTAGCAAATAGGAGTGCCTGGGTGGCTCATTTGATAAGTGTCTGGCTTCAGCTCAGGTCACAATCTGGGGGTCCTAGGATTCATCCCTGCGTGGGGCTCCCTAATCAGCGGGGAGACTTCTTCTCTTTCTCCTTCTACCCTTCCGTCCTCTCATGCTCTCTCTCGCAAATAAATCAAAAAAATCTTTTAAAAAAATTATCAAATAATATCCAACAATATATAAAAGAATGATACTGCATAGTCAAGTTGGAATGTAAATTATTTTAACATTCAAAAAACAATGTAATTCACTACGTTAATTTAGAGATGTTAGACAACCATTTCTATGGAAGCAGAAAAAAAGCATTTGGCAAAATACAATACTCATTTTTTTTAAAGATTTATTTATTTACTTACTTTAGATAGAGAGAGGAACACAAGCAGGGGGAGTGGCACAGGGAAAGGGAAAAGCAGATTACCTGCTGAGCAGGGAGCCATAGGCAGGGCTCAATCCCAGGACTCAGATCATGACCTGAGCTGAAGGCAGCTTTTTAACTGACTGAGCCACCCAAATGCCCTCAAAATCAATTTTTTAAAAATGTTCTACACACTGAGAATAGAAGTAATTTCCTTAATCTGATAAAGAACATATGTGGAAACCCTATACTTCACATACTGGTGAAATCCTGAATGCTTTGATTTTAAGACAGAGACCAATACAAAAATGTACAATCTCACCATTTCTATTCGGCATTGTAGCAGCTGAAAAATAAGAAAAAAAAAAGTAAAACGAGACTAAAAAGAAGCAAAACTCTTGATTTTCAGATAAATCCTTAAAACCTACAAAATCTTCTAGAACTGAGAAATGAAACTTAGCAAAATATAATCATATACATAAGTCAATTTTATTTCTATATACTAGTAATTAACAATTAGAAAATAAAATTAAAATATTTTTAATGCTATCAAAAATTATAGAACTTATCCATAAGCCTAACAAAATATGTGTGAGCTCTTCATATTAAAAACTGTAACAGAGAGCAAGAGAGACAAATCAAGAAACAGACTGAATCATAGAGAACAAACTGATGGTTAATAGACAAGAAGGGGATGGGAGATGGGTTAAAAAGGTGAGGGGGATTAAGGAATGTACTTGTTTGTCATGATGAGCACTGGCTGATGTATGGAATTGTTGAATCACGATATTGTACATCTGAAACTAATATAACTTCATGTTAACTAGCTGGAATTAAAACTTCAAAAATTTTGGGGTGCCTGGGTGGCTCAACGGGTTAAGCCTCTGCCTTTGGCTCAGGTCATGATTTCAGGGTCTTGGGATCAAGCCCCATGTCGGGCTCTCTGCTGAGCAGGGAGTCTGCTTCCCCCCCACCCCCCTCCTGCCTCTCCACCTGCCTCTCTGCCTGCTTGTGATCTCTCTCTGTCAAATAAATAAATAAAATCTTTTAAAAAACAAATAAAAAATAAATAAATAAATAAAAACTTCAAAAATTTTAAAATATAAAAAACTATTGCTAAAATCAACTTGTAATAAAGAGAAAATATCCATAAAAAGAAACTATAAAGGCAAAGGAATAAGAATAGCTAAAATAAAAATAAAAAGAAACACAAATTTAAAGGATTTACCCTACTTGACTTCAAGTGTTACTAAAATGCATGCTAATCAGGATAGTGTGGTATCAGTAAAAAGATAAACATATAAAGCAATTATACAAAATAGAGTGTGTAGCCATTCAATATGATTAAATAACTTTCAATAATAAGGTCCAAACAATTGAGTATGGTAAAATATTTCCAACAAAAGTTGTTGAAACACAAGGTAGATTCATTCTATGAGAAAGAAAAAGAACCCCAGCCCCTACCTCACACCAAACACAAAAATCAATTATATTAAATAATAATCTTAAATGCAAAATCCAAAACAAGAGGAAAACATAGAGAAACGTCTTTTAGACCCCGGGACAAGTGAAGATTTCTTAGACAAAATATATATTATATGCAACACAACAGAGAAAAATGAAAAAGTGGTCTTCATAAAAATTAGTGGAAAACATTTGCAACATATATATTTGAAAAGGGTTCTGTATTCAGAATATAAAAGAAATTCTTGCTTTTAGGAATAAAACATTAAATAAATAATGAAATAAAAGATAGGCAGAAGACTTAATCAGACACTTCCCAAAGGATATGCAAATGCCCAATAAGCACATGAACAAGTATTTATCATAAATTATAGCAAAGGAGATGCAAATTAAAATCACAGTGAGATAGTGCTACACATCTACTAATACAGTTAAATGGAAAAGGCTGGAAACACCAAATTTTGGAGACTAATTTATAGTTGTTAGGGAAGTGGAATTAACAGCCACTTTAGAAAACTATTTGCCATTTATTAGCAAGTTAAGCATTTACCCCATGACTTAGTGATTCCAACCCCAAGCATTTATCCAAGAAAAAAGAAAACTTACATCCATAGTCTTGCAAAAAAAATGTTCATGTTAGTGTTCTTCATAATAACCAAAAATTGAAAACAACTCAGATTCCTAGCCTAGAAAAATATAAAATGAACTACTATAAACCAAGGAAAAAGAATTTTGATACATGCAAAAATAATGCAAAAATATATATATTTTCACATGAAAAACACTGTGGCAAGTGAAACAATGCAGACACATAAAAAGGGCTGCATAATTCCCAATATATAAAATTCTAAAATTGACAAAACACGGCCTATCTATTGGAGGCTTATTCCTCATTCCTAACTTGAGGGTGGATGTTATCAAAGTTGTTCCTTCACACTCCAGTCAGGGTAATAATGGCTTCCTTGCTAAAATGTTTGTGTTGAACACAGATATGAGCCACCCAGAATCTGCATCAGGTAAAGGCTTCTTGCTCAGCCCTCAGGAAAAGGCAAGGCAGCAGAGTAGCCAGCTTCCAGCTATTATTTCCTTATGGCCTCTCTCACCTGCACGGTATCTTTCCCGAGTTCACACCTTGGCCAGGGCAGCTTGCATATGGTGACTGAACAAGAAAGGTATGTAAAGGCAGGTACATTTTACCCAATGTGAGATAATGATGGGTCAACGTTCTCTCCAGTGCTCCCCACCAGGTTGCCTGAGGTTTTGTAGGGTCTGGATGGCAGTTTGCCTTCTCTCTCTAAGCAATGTTCCTTTGTTTCCCTTCCTTCCTTTCATGGTGTTGCTCCCTAAAAAAAGATTTCACTTCTCAGGCTTTGCCTTGGTATCTGCTACTGAAGACTCTTAAAATCTTTCTTGTGATTGCTTAACTGTTTAATTATGCAGTAATTCATTTGCCCAGAAGCAGTGGGACAAATTATGTACATTAAATAAAATAAGCAACATGGGGTCATATCAATGTTCATATTTAACTATTAAAATCCTCAGAGTTAAATTTACTATATGTTATTCTAGAACTACTAGTAAATCACTCTACTTAAAATTACTTTTTCTGTGCAAGTGGCTGAGGCTGGAAAATCAAGACACAGAATGGATGTCTCATAGCAACACAATCACCAGGAGATAATATCTCTGTTATTTATGGATTTGAAAAAAATGTATTGTAAAAACATATAGTGTAAGCTGACTTGCTATCAATCAGACCCTTTTGTCAAAAGCATTTCTGACTAGACTGTCTAAAGAAATGTTGAAGTGAAAACCTGAAAGCATAGAAAGAATGTGATTTGTGATCCCATGCTACAATAGTCATCCTCTCTTTGTGTCTGAATGAATGCACTTCTTTCCCAAACTTTGGTTTGTCATTCTGTAGATGCCTGAATACAACTAAATAGAGGCTGTTTCTGCACAAAATGGCACTAAGATTTTCCACACTATAATGAGTAATCTGTGTTTTTTCCAGAATTGAGTGGTCTGTACTTAATAAAAATTTTTAAATGTTGAGTATTAAGAAATCACCTTAACAATTTCTATCTCAAGTCAAAAAAGGATTTGTTTATATCTGTACACATATTTACAGCTTATGTTTGTCTTCTTCCAATAGATCTAAAATAGTGCTATCCATCAAGGCAGAGGATGTGAAAAACATAAATATCTACAACTCAAGTATAATTGTTTACCATATATAATACGGCTACACATGCTTGGCACAGTAAAATAGTAATCTGAAAAATATGCAGCTTTCTAGCCAGCAGAATATTGGTATCTGTGCCTTTTCCTTTTTATTATTTGAAACCTCTTAAAAGTTCTATGCTATTGACAATCATAAGCCAAGAGAGAAAAGCAAAGAATCCTTAATTTTATCACCTATGGTAACAGCTAAAAGAATTCATTTATTTACAATGGATTTCTATAAATTATTAAATTATATGTAAACTGTGATTTCCATGTAACAACACATAGGTCTAAGTATACACATTTAACGTAATACTAGATTTTGTGGAATTGCAAATAAAATGCTCCCACATTCATTGTTCCTAAAAACAGGTTTTCATAATATTTAATATTTAATACAATTTTTATACTCCACTAGTTCTTTCCACTATGATAACCTCAAAAACAAGAGATGGACCTATTACCTTCTGGTAAAAAAAAAAAATAAAGCGATGTTTATTAATGTTTTCTTCTATACCCACTGAAGTCTTTCAGTCTGATAATAAAAGACCAATCGTTCATTTTTTAAATAAAACTAAATAGATTATCCACAGAACGATGTCCATCATAAAGCAAAGTTCTGTCAAAATGTATAACAATTTTATTGGGCCACAAAGTTATTTCATGAAGAATTTAGGGTTTTAACCACTATATGTCAAACAGTGTCAGTTACTGTATTTCGGACTAGATAAGGAATAAATTTAGTCTGCATATTTTGAATGCACTCTTAAAATCCAAATCATCATACGTGAACCATTTTAAATGTTTACCTATATAAGATTTAATAGCAAAAATAAAATGTGCAATTTTGAAATTACTTATCCAGTTGAAAATATATCTCAATTTCTATTTGGATCAGATAAATAAGAATATTCTTACATCCAATTAACTTTAGTTAATATTCAATCTTTGTCAACAAACTATTTAAACAATTGATTAAAATCACTCAACTTATAAATTCTGGACTTATAAAATTATCTTCTCAGAAACTACTTAACAGGGGTGCTTGGGTGGCTCACTTGGTAAAGCATCTGCCTTTAGCTCAGGTCATGATCTTGGGTCCTAGGACTGAGCACCGCATTGGGCTCCATGCTCAGTAGGGAGTCTATTTCTCCCTCTCTCTCTGATCCTTCCCCCCCACCACTCATGCTCTCTCTCTCAAAGAAATAAATAAAATCACAAAAAAAAAAGAAAAAAAGAAACTATCACTTAAATAAACATTATGAGGATGTCTTTTCACAGTGTTAAGTTAGCCTTTTAAGGGATTTTCTATGTCCTGAAAATTAAATGAGATATTTTGTGTTATTGTTTAATACACTTTCTGTTTCCACTGATTTCTAGTAAGTTTCTAAAAATTAATTCCAGGAGTGCCTGGGTGGCTCAGTGGGTTAAGCCTCTGCCTTTGGCTCAGGTCATAATCCCAGGGTCCTGGGATCCAGCCCAGTATCAGGCTCTCTGCTCAGCAAGGAGCCGGCTTCCTCGTCTCTCTCTGCCTGCCTCTCTGCCTACTTGTGATCTCTCTCTGTCAAATAAATAAATAAAATCTTTTAAAAAATAAAAATAATAATTAATTCGATTATTTTTACTCCTAATGATAAAGCACTGCAGACATAGTGAATGCTAGAATTATTATTTTAGAATCTCTTAGTGATTATGGGACTGTTGTTAAAATTATAAGTATATTTTCTGTTAAGATTTAGGACTACAGGGGCACCTGGGTGGCTCAGTGGGTTAAAGCCTCTGCCTTCGGCTCAGGTCATGATCTCAGGGTCCTTGAATCGAGCCCGGCATCAGGCTCTCTGCTCAATAGGGAGCCTGCTTCCCCCTCTCTTTCTGCCTGCCTCTCTGCCTGCTTGCGATCTCTCTCTCTCTCTGTTGAATACATACATACATACATACATACATACATAAAATCTTTAAAAAAAAGATTTAGGATTACATTGATATCATGGCTTTCTTTCACTATGCTACAACAAAAATCAATAGTAACTAAGGGATAAAAATGTAATCCACACTCCATAAAATTTGACATTATCATCTAAAATGTCTAACAGAAAATGAAAAGAATTATAAACTATGGAAAAAGGCCAGAAAATATGGTCTACAATCAAGAGAAAAAAAGATGCCAAGATGACCCAGATGTTAGGAGTCAGAGAGAAGGACATTATAAGTCGTTAGAAATATATTAAAGGAATTAAAACAAAATAAAAAATAATAGATTAAATTCTTAGAATTCTTAGGAGACATACAGATACCATAACACAACAATAAAATGTAAAATCTAGAATTGAAAGTTACAAACATGAATTTTAAAAATTCATTCTATGTCCTTAACAGAAGGTTGAACACTGGGGGGAAAAGCCAGTGAATTTGAACACGGGTAAATAGAATTATCAACCTTAAGAAGAGAGAAACAAAAAGGCAGGGAGTGATGAGAAGCAGACATTCTGTGACTTGAGACGGTATAAATTAGTCTCAGCAGAGTCCCAAAAGAAGAGAAGAGAGAGAGAGAATTACTACACATTTTTCGAAGAAATGCCAAGTGAACACTTCACACATTCAGTGAAAAATCTACAGGTCTAACAAGTGCAGCAACATCAGGAAGATAAATGGTCTCTCTCAAGCATATCAAAGTCAAATATATATAAGCAGAAATAAAGATTAAAAAATATGGACCAGCAAGAGAAGAATAAAAATTAATTACACAAACAGGAAAACAAAAATGATAGGCTACCTTCTTTTTACAAACAATGGATGCCAGCAAAGAAACAATCTGGAATACAGTATTCTGTGAAACATTCATCAAAAATATGGGTGAAAAAAAAATGGGTGAAATAAAGACATTTTTGAATATTGAAAAGTTGAAAGATTTTACAGTTTTTAGTAGATGTTACATATGATTGACATACAGTAAAATGTGTATATTTTAATGTGTATATTTTGATGAGTTTTGACATGTGCACACACTTATAAAACTATTGCCACTTTAATATTTCCACACTCCCAAAAGTTTCCTTGTACTCCTTGGTAATCCATCCATCTTCATTCCTTCTGCTCTATACTTCCCCTTGTGTCCCCAGAAAAATTACTGGTTAGCTTAATGCCATAATTATTTATAGATGAGTTTGCATTTTCTAGAATTTTATATAAATGGAATCTCAAAGTAAGTACATTTTTCATCCGGCTTTTATCACTCAAAATAATTATTTTGAGATACATCATTCTCTTCCATGTACCAATATTTCCTTCTTTTATTTATAAGAACATATTCAATTGTATACATATACCACAATTTATTCATTCACCTGTCGATAGATATTTGGTTAATCCCAGTTTGGGGATGTTAACAAATATTTGTGTACACTATTTGTGAACATTTGTGTATAAACCCTAAATACCTAAGAGAAAAATGGCTAAGTCATATGGTAGGTGTTTAAATCCTCAATTGTCAATATAAAAATATTTGGGGAAAAAAATAAATAATTGCTAAAACTATCAGTCACTGATGAGTCATTAACTGTTTATACCCATATATGTTGAGGTAAGAATAAGTAGGAAAGAATTTTTTTTAATTGTCTAAAAAAATGCTAAGTCATTACTTTCAAACAATGGAAAAAGGAAAATTCTACTTCTTTAATCTTCTAGACTGACAACTTGAAAGTCAATCATTTCAAAATACATACAATAATTTGTGAGGTAGTGAGGGAAAGTGTTTTGCTGAAAAGAATGTGGTTAATTATATGAAGGAAGTACAACACTGAATGAGAAAAGAAATTCACGTTGAAAAGATCAGGGAGACTGTCTCAGAAGCAACTTGTGAGTCCTACCCTCCTTCTCATATTAAAACCAAAACTAAACAATAAAAAATAAACTTTTTTCTTTCTTGGAAGACTTAAAAAAAAATCAACACTCCTTTGGAGAAAGAACAGTCAATGGATGGCAAGTCATTTAGGGGCAAAATGTTTCTCTATAGGACTTGAATATGGTAAAATTGCTCTATACTAAGAACCAGGAAAGACAAAGGAGGAATTTGGCTATTACTTTCAGAAGAGAGGAGGATGAGGAGTAAAGTGGAGTTGGGTCATGAAAAAATGGATGGCTCTCACAATGTGCTTCTGAAACCATGGAAGTTACCAAGGCAGGGGACCTGGGTGGCTCAGCTGGTTAAGAGTCTATCTTCAGGGGCACCTGGGTGGCTCAGTTGGTTAAGCAGCTGCCTTCAGCCCAGGTCATGATCCTGGAGTCCCGGGATCGAGTCCCACATCGGGCTCCCAGCTCCATGGGGAGTCTGCTTCTCTCTCTCACCTTCGCTCCTCTCATCCTATCACTTTCTCTCTCTCAAATAAATAAATAAAATCTTTAAAAAAAAAAAAAAGAGTCTATCTTCAGCTCAGGTCATGATCTCCAGCTCTTAGGATCAAGCCCCATGTCAGGCTCCCAGCTCAGTGGGGAGTCTGCTTCTCTCTCTCCCTCTCCCCCTACTTGTGCTCTGTCACTCTCTCAAATAAATAATAAAATCTTTTAAAAAATCAAGTTACCAAGGCTCTGAACTTGTAAAAGGAATTTACATTTTATGGAAACAAGTAACAATGTTGGACTCTGAATATAGGTTTGTTTTCGCAAAATAGGGATTGTAACCAATAGAAACTGGAACTGAAGTAAAATAAACTGTATGCGACACAAAAACTCTAGGCAACTATGGAAAGGATACTGAATGTCCATGGCTTAGGGATTTTCTTAATGAGCCTAACTGTATCATATATTTCAAAGCCAGCTATAGTGTTAAGCAAGTCAATCTTTCCTCTGTCCATTAGTGACTCTGTTTCTTTCTTAGACCTGAACTCATTAAAGTAACCAGATTAGACCCAAGACGGAGTCATTCGAGCTAAACCCATCATCAGCAAACCAAACCTTTTCTGTGCTCAGCAGTCGAAGAAAAGGAAGGCATAGATCAACCAAATTGGTGTTTGCTTGCTCAGCACAAGTTACCAGACCCTGCTCAAAGACCTCCATTTGTTCCACTCAATGAAAGTAATCTTGGAATAACCAATCCACTTTTGCGTAGTATGACTTCCCTGTTCCTGCTTCCTTCTGCTGGAACAAGCTTATATGTGGTCATCCAGTTTAAAAACAAAAAATTTCCTTAAGCTCTCATTTGTATTTCCTCCTTTATTTTGCTGGCAAATTTCCTCACATATAAGCCATACTAACAGATTTAAATATTTCCCTTTGACTTCTTAATTCACAGCAATCTTTTCCAAGTTCAATCCTTATTGACTACTATAAAAAATGATGAATAAATTCCTCTTTTCTAAAATGTAATGTTTTCTTTTTAGTGTTTTTCTTATTATCTTAATTAATCTCTTTAATATTTGATACCACTAAACATTTATTTAAAGAATTTAAAGAGTGTTGGGGCGCCTGGGTGGCTCAGTGGGTTAAAACTTCTGCCTTTGGCTCTGGTCATGATCTCAGGATCCTGGGATCGAGCCCTGCATCAGGCTCTCTGCTCAGCAGGGAGCCTGCTTCCCCCTCTCTCTCTGCCTGCCTCTTTGCCTACTTGTGATCTTGCTCTCTGTCAAACAAATAAATAAAATCCTTAAAAAAAAAAAAAAAGAATTTAAGGAGTGTTATTTCTGCAACATTACTTATTTCTATTATACTTCTTTTATCTTTGCTCATTCAAAATGCAATTTGTTATCACTATTTCTTCCTCTGTGTTCTTAAATATGTGTTAGTCATGGTCCTCATTTCTTTTTTCTTTACCTTCTTCCTGGGTTCTCCATTCACGAATATAGCTTCAGTTATCATCTTAAAAATGATGATAAAAATAATACTTGTTAAATACTTATTAAGAACCTAATCCTGGGGCACCTGGGTGGCTCAGTCGTTAAGCGCCTGCCTTTGGCTCAGGTCATGATCCCAGAGTCCTGGGATCGAGTCCCACATCGGGCTCCCTGCTCTGCGGGAAGCCTGCTTCTCCCGCTGCCGTTCCCTCTGCTTGTGTTCCCTCTCTCGCTGTACTCTCTTGCTATGTTTCTCTCTATCAAATAAA